>CM021102.1:47782122-48313027 GCA_007115665.2 Sequoiadendron giganteum | reverse complement strand
GGATAAAGGTTGAAGTGTTGAGGGTTGAGCATTGAGGGTTGATCGATTAATAGGGCATAGGGGTAGAGGGATTAGGGTTGAAGAGTTGAGAGTTGAGCATTAAGGGATTACAAGGGTATAGGGGTTCAGGGATTAGGGTTTAAGGGTTGAGGGTTGAGGGTTGAGGGATTAAGAGTGTATAGGGGTTTAGGGATTAGGGTTTAAGGGTTAAGGGTTCATGGTTCAAGGATTAAGAGGGTATAGGGGTAGAGGGATTAGGGTTGAAGGGTTGAGCGTTGAGCGTTGAGGGATTGAGAGGGTATAGGGGTTCAGGGATTTAGGTTTAATGGTTGAGGATTGAGGGATTAAGAGGGTATAGGGGTTCAGGGATTAGGGTTTAAGGGTTGAGGGTTGATGGATTAGGGTTGAAGGGTTGAGGGTGAAGCGTTGAGGGTTGAGGGATTAATAGGGTATAGGGTACAGGGATTAGGGTTGAAGGGTTGAGGGTTAAGGGATTGATAGGGTATAGGGGTAGAGGGATTAGGGTTGAAGGGTTGAGTGTTGAGTGTTAAGTGTTGAGGGTTGAGGGATTAAGAGGGTATAGGGGTTGAGGGATTAGGGTTGAAGGGTTGAGGGTTGAGGGTTGAGGGTTGAGGGATTAAGAGGGTATAGGGGTTGAGGGGTTAGGGCTTCTATGGGGTGTAGGGCTGAGGGTTGAGGATTAATAGGGTATAGGGTTTAGGGATTAGGGCTTAAGGGCTGAGGGGTTGAGGATTAAGAGGGGTATAGGGGCAGACCTGATTAGGGCTGAAGGGTTGAGGGTTGAGCATCTGTGGTTGAGGGATTAATAGGTATAAGGGCAGAGGATTAGGCTGGAAGGGCTGAGGGTTTAACGCTGGAGAGATTAAGAGGGCATAGGGGCTGTGGAGGATTAGGCTTGGCGGGCTGAGGGGTTGAGGGATTAATATGGTATAGGGGTTGAGGGATTAGGGTTTAAGGGTTGAGGGTTGAGGGATTAAGAGGGTATAGGGGTTGAGGGATCAGGGTTGAGGGGTTGAGGATTGAGCGTTGAGGGTTGAGGGATTAATAGGGTATAGGGGTAGAGGGATTAGGGTTGAAGGGTTGAGGGTTGAAGGATTAATAGGGTATAGGTGTAGAGGGATTAAGGTTGAAGGGTTGAGGGTTGAGGGATTAAGAGTGTATAGGGGTTGAGGGATTAGGGTTGAAGGGTTGAGGGTTGAGGGATTAAGAGGGTATAGGGGTTGAGAGATTAGGGTTTAATTGTTGAGGGTTGAGGGATTAAGAGGGTATAGGGGTTCAACGATTAGGGTTTAAGGGTTGAGGGTTGAGGGATTAAGAGGGTATAGGGGTAGAGGGATAAATGTTGAAGGGTTGAGGGTTGAACGTTGAGGGTTGAGGGATTAATAGGGCATAGGGGTATAGGGATTAGGGTTGAAGGGTTGAGGATTGAGCATTGAGCGATTAAGAGGGTATAGGGGTTCAGGGATTAGGGTTTAAGAGTTGAGGGTTGATGGTTCAAGGATTAAGAGGGTATAGGGGTAGAGGGATTAGGGTTGAAGGGTTGAGTGTTGAGCATTGAGGGATTAAGAGTGTTTAGGGGTTCAGTGATTTAGGTTTAAGGGTTGAGGGTTGAGGGTTGAGGGATTAAGAGGTTATAGGGGTTGAGGGATTAGGGTTTAAGGGTTGAGGGTTGAGGGTTGAGGGATTAAGAGGGTATAGGGGTTGAGGGATTAGTGTTTAAGGGTTGAGGGTTGAGGTTTGAGGGTTGAGGGATTAAGAGGGTATAGGGGTTGAGGGATTAGGGTTTAAGGGTTGAGGGTTGAGGGTTGAGGGATTAAGAGGGTATAGGGGTTGAGGGATTAGGGTTGAAGGGTTGAGGGCTGTGTTGGTACTCAAAAATGCAGGTTTGAACCATGAGATGTTGCCAAGCTCTGACAACATTTTTGGAAAACATACAAGGCTAATTACTCTATTAAACCTTCTACTCTTCAGGCTCTGCAAAACCTAGGTGGGTGCACCTATGTGTATGTTGTAGATTTAAGATGTATTTCCTACTCAACCAATCTATTCACAATGGAAAATGGAAGTGAATAGATGAAAACCACTACAACTACTCCTACTCCTACTGCACAAATGAAAGGTTTTGAATAAGATTGTTTGACGTTTATGAATTTATCTCTGGGTTGTGGTAGATCAGTGCCTTCTATCCACATGGGCAATGGAGTGAAGAATATTAAGAATTGAATGTATTTCGCCCTCTCTCTTAATTCAAATTGTTAGGCACTTTGAAAATGAAATCTAATGATGCATATAATTTCATTTATTTATGACTTGCATAAATAAGGCTGAAATGTTTTCTTAACAAATTCTACTTCAACAATCCAAAAGAAATCCTAAATCACTATGACTTACTTGAAGGAATTTAATTCTGACTTGTAGACACCAAAAAATAAAAATCACACAAGGAATTCATACATATGCTTGATATATTGATTTAAATGATCAAAGGACTTCATGTTGGAGACAATTAAATAAGAAATATGTATTATTTCAACCCAACAACTAAAAACAAGAATGTTTCAGTAATTCAAAATAATTCATCCATTGCTCTACTTCAAAAAAGGTCTGTCATTATTTACATTTCCCCAGTCCATTTTCTAGAAAAAAATCTAACTCCTACTCTAACTACCACTTCTTTCCCACTCTCTCCCCTTTGCTCTCTAATTTTCAAAACATTTATGTAGCAAATCTCAAATGTCACAACTCTTCAATTGACTGGTAAAACTGTTTAAATTCCTTAAGAACAATTAAAATATTTAATTGAGTTGCCTTATCAGAAAATTAAATATTTTCTACATAGTTATGCGTTTGATTTTGTTTTAATACTTTTCCTGTCATTTCATCTTATATTTCACTGCTTTTACATTTGTTGTCTCCGTAGCCTTTATTCATATTTACCACTTTGACTTTGATTGGTCCCACCACTAATTATCATGGCTACCTCCATCGCCTACCACCATACCGCGGTTACCAACGTTGCCAGCTACGGTACCGCGGTATCAACCTTTCGCCATCGCCTTCACCATCATTGCGTTACCACGGTCTTCATTTCAACTGTGCACGGTATAGCGATAATCGCTTACAGTCTCCTCCGCTGTTAACTATTTTCCATCGACTCACCCGTTACCGTGCTACCGTGGTCTTTGTCCTCAATGCCAGTGATTCCACGGTACTAGCATTTACTACCAGGCTCACTGTATACCGCATCACCGCGGTCTTGTCCTTGCTTGTCGGCAGTACCACGATGTGACTGATCCTGACCATTGCGTTCACCATCTACTGCTTACCAACCAGCCACCGCTCTACCACGGTTTGTGGTTTAACTACATGCGGTGGCATGGTAAACATTTTCTTCCCGCTCCTTCGCTGCAACCGCTGTACACCGTTTGCTAATTGCTTGCCTTTGACCATTACCGCCACCGCTTACTCACCGCCCACCGCAATACTGCGGTCTATGTTTAGACTGTGTGCGGTGGCGTGGTAAGCACTTTGTGCCTGCCTACTAACCGCTACCGCCATACCATAGGCCCATTGTGGGAGGCTGCAGTAAAGCGGTAAACACATAGAGAATGAAAAATAAGGGAGCGGTAAGGGTATAAGGTGCATATGAATGGAAAAAATATTTTTTAAAGGAAAAGGTAGCAAATGAATGGGTTTTAAAAGGGCAAAGAACTCATAATTTTAATGGAAATTTTGGGTTCTAACAGTGGTTCCTATTGGGGATGAGTGATTGTTCAATCATTGCAAGAATCCAGAATTCTATGGTAGAGCAGACCAAGTAAATGATATGAAAAATGAAGGTAATGGCAGCTGGAGGGAATGAACAAGGGTAGAAATGGAAAATGGAGCAAAATGGAGAAATGTAAAATCCTAAACTATTGTACATGGAAGAGAATATTTAAAGAGGCATTGCTAAGAATTGTCCATGCACTGGTAGTCCTTAATCCTCTGTACCTGCTATGATTCAAAAATAAAACCACAAGGAATGGCCCCAGGCCACCCAAAAAGAAAAACCTGCCCTTTCCTCTGTCATAGACCTTATTTTGTTTAGAGCTCATCAGGTTTCTTTTAAAACTATCCATTCCATCTACCTTGCAACATGCACTGCCATTGAAAACCTTCAGGAAATCATGCATTCAACCTGATTCATATTCATTTTACCACTCTGCATTTCATCATTCTCATTATCATATAAAAATATTTATCATCTTCAGCATACAAAGTGTATCCACATTCAACAAAACATTCATAGGCATGCTCACTGTCATATGTTGCTGAATGTGCCTGCAACTACACTGGGACTTGAAAATCTGAATGCTTTTCTTGGAAATCAAAAAATTCTATCTCATCAATATTTTCTGAAACAATCAAATCACTTTCCATTTCTTTCCTATCACCAGTTGGCACTGACACACACTTTTGATTCATACAGTCATCCTTATACATACTTGAATCAACAAATGTTGGACACTCATCATCAACAACATGCAAACCAACATCCTCTTCTTGCATGCAAGAATAATTTAAATCACATACCTCTTCTTGGACAGACATGGATCTTTGATCAGCTTCAAAAAATTCCTCATCATTGTGAGAGATACACATGGGGTCATATGAATTATTACTTTCACTGTCAAAACAAATGTAGGCTAGAGCCAAAACTCTGGAATCATCTTCATGTGCTCATCTCTGGTATTCCAAAGTTAACAAATTTGAAACTTGCTCACTGCTAAGTGAACAAGTCTTTGCTTCCACATCTTCAACCATGTCTCCAACCTCTTCTTGATCTTCATAATAACTGCAACAATCATCCTGTTGAAGATCAACATCCACTATTTCATCTTCACAATTTGACTCACAATCTGTCATGCAAGAGAAACTCTCCACATCTTCATTGTCAGAAAACATGATATCATTTTCTATTGCAACTTCTAAAGCATTGTTGGTGGTATCCACATACCTCATCCCAAGTATGGAATCAATAAGTTTATTCACCGCATCCAAGGCACATTGTTTTGATGATTCTGGACAATAAACTGATTCAGGCTCTGATGCTCTTAGAAGTTGTGCAACAAATGTGGGTCTTTTTGGCCTAAAATGAGGAGGTAATTGCATACAAATGTCTGTCATCCTATTGTATAGAGAGTTTACATCTTCTCCCTTATATCTCCTTATGTCAAAAAAGGCATCCACAATATTTTTGCCTCTCTCTTCAATTTGAATATACTCATCAAAAGTACTTTGCTCTGAATAAAGTACATTACCTTTGTTTCCAGAGTTCTCAGTTGCATCATGAGGTGTTTGTGGTGTCCAAGATCTCCTGAAATTTGTGTATTCATCCTCACTGTATGATGACCCATTTGGTGATGTATCTGGAACACTTTTGACTCCCAATTTTAGAAATTGTTGGTTCGCTTGTAGCACCTATCGGTCCAATTGCAGCCTTTGCTGTCTCAATTCCTTCAACTCTCTTATTGACTGTTGTCCTCTTTCTGCTTCTGCCATCTTGACAAAATGTTACTGCTCCACAACATCCATGCATTATATATCAAATTAAAACAGAGTTGCCACCTACTTTTCCAAAAGTAGGAAAATGAAATGGATTGCTTTGGTTTTCCCCAGCGGAATCTCGAAAAAAAATGTGACACTTTGTTGACTCTATAAATTTAAAGGCTGAAAATATTCCTGATTACTCCCTAGTAGAGTCGCCAAACAGTTGGTACTCAAAAATGCAAGTTTGAACCACGAGAGGTTGCCAAGCTCTTATAACATTTTTGGACAGCATACAAGGCCAATTACTCTATTAAACCTTCTACTATTCAGGCTCTGCAAAACCTAGGCGGGTGCACCTATGTGTATGTTGTAGATTTAAGATGTATTTCCTGCTCAACCAATCTATTCACAATGGCAAATGGAAGTGAATAGATGAAAACCACTACAAGTACTCCTACTCCTACTGCACAAATGAAAGGTTTTGAATAAGATTGTTTGACATTTATGAATTTATCTCTGGGTTGTGGTAGATCAGTGCCTTCTATCCACATGGGAAATGGAGTCAAGAATATTAAGAATTGAATGTATTTCCCCCTCTCTCTTAATTCAAATTGTTAGGCACTTTGAAAATGAAATCTAATGACGCATATAATTTCATTTATTTATGACTTGCATAAATAAGGCTGAAATGTTTTCTTAACAAATTCTACTTCAACAATCCAAAAGAAATCCTAAATCACTATGACTTACCTGAAGGAATTTAATTCTGACTTGTAGACACCAAAAAATAAAAATCACACAAGGAATTCATACATATGCTTGATATATTGATTTAAATGATCAAAGGACTTCATGTTGGAGACAATTAAATAAGAAATATGTATTATTTCAACACAACAACTAAAAACAGGAAGGTTTCAGCAATTCAAAATAATTCATCCATTTCTCTGCTTCAAAAAAGGTCTGTCATTATTTGCATTTGCCTAGTTCATTTTCTGGAAAAAATCTAACTCCTACTCTAACTACCACTTCTTTCCCAATCTCCCCTTTTCTCTCTAATTTTCAATACATTTATACAACAAATCTCAAATGTCACAACTCTTCAATTGACTGGTAAAACCATTTAAATTCCTTAACAACAATTAAAATATTTAATTGAGTTGCCTTATCGGCAAATTAAATATTTTTTACATAGTTATGCATTTGATTTTTTTTAATACTTTTCCCGTTATTTCATTTTATATTTCATTGCTTTTACATTTGTTGTCTTCATAGCCTTTATTCATATTTACCGCTTTGACTTTGACTGGTCCCACCACTAACTATCACGACTACCTCCATTGCATACCACCCTACCGCAGTTACCAACATTGCCAGCTACGGTACTGCGGTATCAACCTTTCACCACCACCTTCACCATCACCGTGTTACCGCGGTCTTCATTTCAACTATGCCTGGTATAGCGGTAACCGCTTACTGTCTCCTCTGTTGTTAACTATTTTCCTTCGACTCACCCTTTATTGTGCTACCGTGGTCTTTGTCCTCAATGCCGACAATCCCGTGGTACTAGCATTTACTGCTAGGATCACTGTATACCGCATCACCATGGTCTCCTCCTTGCCTGTTGGCGGTACCGCAGTGTGACTGATCCTGACCATTGCATTCACCATCCGCTGCTTACCAACTAGCCACCGCTCTACCGCGGTGTGTGGTTTAATCGTGCGCGATGGCGCAGTAAACATTTTCTTCCTGCTCCTTCACCGCCACCGTTGTACACCGCCTGTTAATTGCTTGCCTTTGATCGTTACCACCGCTGCTTACTCACCACCCACCGCAATACTGTGGTCTATGTTTAGACCGTGTGCGGTGGCGCGGTAAGCGCTTTGTGCCTGCCTGCTAATCGCTACCGCCATACCGTAGGCCCATTGTGGGAGGCTACGGTAAAGCGGTAAACACATAGAGAATGAAAAATAAGGGAGTGGTAAGGGTATAAGGTGCATATGAATGGAAAAAATATTTTTTAAAGGGAAAGGTAGCAAATGAATGGGTTTTAAAAGGGCAAAGAACTCAGAATTTTAATGGAAATTTTGGGTTCTAATAGGTTGAGCATTGAGGGATGAGGGATTAAGAGGGTATAGGGGTAGAGGGATTAGGGTTGAAGGGTTGAGGGTTGAGTGTTGAGGGTTGAGGGATTAGGGTTGAAGGGTTGAAGGTTGAGGGTTGAGGGTTGAGGGATTAAGAGGGTATAGGGGTAGAGGGATTAGGGTTGAAGGGTTGAGGGTTGAGGGTTGAGGGATTATGATTCTCCCTCCCTCTCTATCTCCCACTCTCCCCTTCTCCCACTCTCTCCCACTCTCTCATTCTCCCACTCTCCCCTTCTCCCACTCTCCCACTCTCTCTCCCTCCCACTCTCTCACACACTCTCTTTCTCCCACTCTCCCCTTCTCCCACTCTCCCACTCTCTCCCTCCCTCTCTTTCTCCCACTCTCCCCTTCTCTCCCTCCCTCTCTCTTCTCCCACTCTCCCCCTCTCTCCCTCCCTCTCTATCTCCCACTCTCTCCCACACTCTCTTTCTCCCACTCTCCCCTTCTCCCACTCTCCCACTCTCTCCCTCCCTCTCTTTCTCCCATTATCTCTTTCTCCCTCTCTCCCTCTCCCTCCCTCTCTCCCTCTTTCTCTCCCACTCCCTCTCCCTCCCTCTCTCCCTATTTCTCTCACACTCTCTCTTTCTCCCCCTCTCCCTCTCCCTCCCTCTCTCCCTCACACACACACACACACTCACCTATATCTCCTCTACTATAAGGGTGTAGGGGACAGATATAGAATTAGGATAGAGGGTACAGACAAAGATGGAGAAACTTAATATATTAAGAAAACCATATTTCACATAATGCGCTTGCATTATAACACGAGAACGTGTTATACTCCACTAAAAACAGTAAAAATTTCTATATACCCATGATTTCAAGGCCCACAGTCTGCATATTCCCTTGGTTCTGCACGTGCTCCAACAAAAAGTTTCTTTTTGATGATGTTGTGAAGTGTGTAAGCATGTTTTTCACATTCCATCACCTTTTCCATGATCTTTCTACCACCTTTGCATGAAATAATAGAGTTTCCACGTTGAAAGACATACAGTATCAATTGAAGTTTGAATTCCATTGAAAACTGATATACAATTGAAGTTTGGAGGGGAACAAGCTTTTGAACAGGTCAAATTGTTGTGGATTTTGAAGAAAGAAGAAGCTCTTAGCTAAGGCTACATAATTAGGTTGAACTCCTCCATTTGAAAGTTTGGTTTTTAGGTATGTGAAGTCTTTACACATTTTCTTTAATTCTATTATGGCTTGCTTTCATTTTTTTTTGTCATTATAATTTATAACCTTATGTTGTCATTGTAACTATATTTCCCTTCACAACACATTTGATTCATATACTCAAATTAGCATTAAGAGTTCCCAATTCCTTAAGGACCTTCAAAACACCTTGAAAATCTTGAAAATAACTGATTATAATCAAATAGATTCCTCAAAAAATCAACCAATGATTATGTGATTCATAACTTGTCTTAAATCTTCCATAATGGCACCATTGTTTACAAACAAAAACTATAATTCTTAAGGCACAACAAAACAATTATTTACTTAAGAAATCTTTGTTTGAGTTAGTACAACAAAAATGAAACCTTTCAGAAGTCTTCCCTTACACACAAACTTAGTTCCTTTGTTCACTGTCCACATTACTAGTAGCCAAGCATCTACAAACTGCCACATGTATCTCCCAAACCATGCACACACTTCAGACTGTGATACTCATTTTTGATGCAAAGTTAGAGGACCCAAAACCATTCAAGATGTCAACTTGCCTTCAAGAGGAATATAACAAGATTAAAAAGGCCTAATGGACCAATCCCAACACTCCTCCAAGTTGGACAACAAACAGAAACACTATTTCCCACTTTTCACCCTTGGAATCTAGTAGTACAGTGCAAAACCAGTTTTGGGCCCTTAACTCCAAAACACTAGGAAAATAAAAGAATGATTCTAGCACCCATTTTAGAGTTGCAAGACATACCTCAACCCATCACATGACTCCTTTGGGACAACTTTAAGAAAACTGACTTGTTCACTGTTTTAGGCCTCCAAGTATGCCAATTTTACAAAGGAACTACCCTTAGATCCTCACACCAGACTTCCAAACCCAAAAAAAGTCTTTAATTAGGTCTCAAAACAAGATATTTTCTAGGTCTTAGGACCTTACTCGCTCAACTAAGCTTCCAATACAAAAACCCCCATTTTTCAATGTAAAGAGGGAGGGTTTATAGAAACTCCTATACCCAGGCCTTCCCAGACCATTCCAAAGAATCAAACATCTTCAAAATACCCTACACAAGGTCAATATTTTATTACATAGACCACTCCAACACTTTTTCAAAATCACTCCTTGGTTCGTGCTTGTTTCAGCCTAAGAACCCCATCCTATTTTCATTAGTTTTATTACAAGGCATGTTAAACAATAAAATAACCTAATATAACAATGTACATGCCATCCCACCAAGAAACAAGTCATAATAGTAGGTGGGATAGTCATTTCATAATTAAATCCTACTGAAACCCTTGACTAGCTTGAAATGAGCAGTTTTAGAAAATTTTCAACTACTCCCTTCAAATGTACTGTCAAGCCCTTAGAACTGATGCATTGGAGAGTTAAGACATGTGCCTACACTATTCTATTAGTTTTGTATCAAGGGGAGCCTGTACAGATCTGTACAAGTGCAGGAATGTGCAAAAACACCAGTGAATTTCTGGAAAACAACTTATTTTGATCATAAAAATGGATTTCAAAATGAACAATACTCCTCCCTTCGAGCCAATGGAGGTTGTTTAAACCTTTTTCCATGAAAAGAAACTCCCCCCAATGCCTATAACTAACAAACAACCACCTTTGAAAGAATATAAAAACTTTGTCTATGCTTCCATAGTTTGTACACATTTGTCTATGGTAGGTTAACTTTTGTACACGATGATTGTATGTATTATTTAAATGAATCCTTCAATGACATATATTTTTCAATTAACTTGAATGGATACATTTTTTAGGAACTAGTATTTGTCTCATTACCATGGTATAGATAAAATTATCCGCCATGCCAAAGAAAAAGACAAAGAGGAAACTAACAGATGAACATAATGAAACCTTCAAATAAAATGAGAGAGTTTGGGTGGCGGCATATAGTGAAAAGAAGAAATTGGAAATGATTGATTAAAACAAGCCAATTGTAGAGGAACCTCAACCATCAAAAAGAGAATGGGAATTGGTAGCACAATAGGCATGAATGTGAAAGCATCGTTGTAAGACAGATTCAGATACCGTAGTTGGAGACACACCCTCAATGAAAAGTGAATATGAAGGGACACCATTAAGCACAAGTGAATATGGAGGGACACCATCTACCACAAGTGAATATGGATGAACACCATTTACTGCAAGTGAATATGGAGGGACACCATGTACCACAAGTGAATATTGTTGGACACCATCCAACACATCTCAAGTTGAGAGTACATCATCACTCGAAATTGACGAAGAAGGTATGCCATCATCCCCATGTGAACCTCAAGGTATGTCTTCTTCTCCACCCTCGATCGAAGGTACGCAATCTAGCCCACCTCAATTAAATATTGATGAAATTCCTAATTTTGAGATGTGTGTACTTAGGAGAACACAACCTAGAATTTTGCATAGAAAACCAAAGTATTTGATTAATATTGATGATGAGATTTTGTAGCACATGGAAGGTAATATTTCAACACACACTTGTAGAAGATATGCTGATAAGATTTGGGAATGATTCTTTGAAAGGCTAAATAAGACTACAAGATGTCAACTATTTGTTGAAATGATGTGGGGTGTAAACTATAGGAACATCATGAAGACTCTTGGGTTGAGAACATCGAATGCATTGAGTGAAGACACTATTGTGAAGAATCTAATGGATGCTTATGAGAGTGTGAGTAAGACCTCATGCTCAAAGGATAGTAATGTCACCCGACATGTCATTACATCAACTTTGGTAAGTTGTCAACCAAAGAAAGCTCATCTAATTAAAAAGACTAGTGAACAAACGAGAATTAGTAGAAAAACTTTATTAATAGCCATTCAAAGGTGGTGAAGAATTGAGGGCAATGATTCAAATGAATTATGGGAATTCTCGAGGAGACTGTCACGAAAAGATAAAGAAGTTGTCAAAGCCTTGATAACACTAATTGAAGAGTATTGGAGGAATAGCACAAGGCCATCTCTGAATCAAAGGGATGTGGTAAGAAGGAGAATCGGTAGTCAAAATCGTGAGTCACATCCAAAGCATATTTTGGATATGACTCAAACCCAATTTTTTCAAAAATTTGAAAATAGTTATCCTCAAATTAGTATTTCTCAAAGATTTTTTGAAATGCTTAAACCTTTTTATGTCAAGATAAATCACACATGCACTACTTGTTGTTGTAGACTGCATATTGAATTTTCTAACCATTATGATGTTTATCGTTCTATATGTTTAGATTTGCATACTAACGATGTTTTGCAGGATTGTGGCATACAAGCCCCACCAAAATCTTCAAGAGAGTTCTTATCAAAAAAATTATGTGAAATAGAGGATGGCCAGATATTCTATAGGATAGCATGCTTGAATGGTTTATGCGAGCGTTGCGGTGGCTCCTAGCGTATGCCAGTATGTCAGCATATGGAAAGCACAGATGAGGTGGGACAAAACTAGTAGAGTTTAGGAAGTATAAAATAATGGCATATGCTACAAAAGATGGGTCTCAAGCAAAAAGGTGTGAGTTGGTTATTGAGAAGATTCCAGTGTACCAATTTATGACCACATTTCGTGACCATATACTATCTGATTATGCAATGCATACCCATAGAGTCCGATGGTTGGACATGCAATTCAAGCTATGCAAGGACACCTTTCCAGTTGGAAGCATAGTATATGTGGTTGACTTTGTAGAGAACTACGCTCTACAACCACAACATGAGGTGTAGTCACAGTATTACAACTCCACACAAGTTTCAATATTTGTACGCATAGAATTCATTCATGCACGTGATAGTACAGATGAGCAAAGGAAGGTATTGAGGGAGTACCACTTTTACATTAGTGATGATCGCACGCATTCTCCAGAATTCGTGCAAGGTTGCTTCCAGATGTTCTATAGTGGTTTGGCTTAGAGGGGCATAGAATACGATCGACATATAATATGGTCTGATAACTGTGCAACATAGTTCAAGAACTCATGCACGTTCTACTGGTTGTGCAAGATGCATGTCATTATAGGTGTTCAACATATGTGGAGTTTTTGTGAGGCCGCACATGGAAAGGGGGAGCATGATGGTGTAGGAGCATGCGTGAAAAGAGCATTAGCATGAGAAGAGTT
This sequence comes from Sequoiadendron giganteum, assembly GCA_007115665.2. NCBI lineage: Eukaryota > Viridiplantae > Streptophyta > Pinopsida > Cupressales > Cupressaceae > Sequoiadendron > Sequoiadendron giganteum. The sequence continues at coordinate 48,300,035 of CM021102.1, read as the reverse complement.
AAAGAATAAAGACAGTGCAAAGTTGACAGATGCAAAATCAATCATCGAGTGGTGTAATGCTTTGATGGGTCCAGGTAATGAAGGTACATCTTCAGTTCATAAATTTTTTTGGTTGATGGATGATACTAACATTGCACCATATGAAGACTGTTGTACACTAACAGGATCGAGTGAGGTACACTCTTTCCTTAGCTCAAATTCAGGTTCATGGAGTATCGATACATGAAAGATGGCATGCTTTTTTTCTTCATGTACAATGCAAGCATGGAATGATTGTGAGTTAGGGGAGTGGGTTGACAAATGGTTCACAATTTATCTTAGCCCACTTCACACATATCACCCTCCGATGACATTGGAACTAACACAGATGGAAGCATTGGTCGACTTTGACCACGTATCAGATCTAGTTCAACCAGATGATATATCTACTTGGTTAGTTGTTGAAATTCCATATCGTTATCTTACTTTGTACTGTATTCATAATGTTGACAAATTTTAAGAGATTTTCAGCACATATCAATGCAGGGCATGTTTATGCAGTTATTGCAGATGAAGACAATGAAGAGGGAATATACTATTACTTGTGTCATTGTGTCGAGGCCAAAAATAAATTGGAGGCCCCAGTTATAGATGGAGAAAACATTGAATACCCTACAAGCTCAGTTGTGGTTACTGGAACATGGCTTAGAAGGTACCCACATTCAAGTGTTAAACATTGGCTATTTCAGGACTTTGACATGCATCGTAAGATTATTCATTACTCGAACCTTGTCGTGGCATCCAATGTTCATTTGACCAAATATGGGGGTAGACCTTTAAACAAGACCTTGTGGAAGGTTTGTGAGTCTGACGATGAGGCTATACTTGACACAATAAAGAGTAGAGCAGACCCGGATGGTTCATTGGATTAATTTTTAAGTATATGCACATTGGTTCTCATTAATTTATACTTTTATGCACATTAATTTGTTTTATGCCAATGCTATCATCTTCTTTTATAGTGATTGGTGTCCCCTTGCAAAAAATGCAAATATATGAGACATCCAAGTGAATGTCAGCCAGAAAAGCAATGCAACATCCTTATTTTGATGATCTTGACAAATATCAACCAAGATTTTATGCCATTAGAAAAGTGTGTGCAAAGCTTGGTGAGGGAATTTAAAGTTATTCATTTGAAGTTACCCTTATCATGAGCAGCTATGATGTAGACATTATAAGAGCATCTGAAATTTCAACTTACTCTATTCATGAGAGGTGTTGTGTGCAATAGGTATGTTGGAATTCCAAGAGAAGATGTATGACCAAGAGTGACTAAGTTGTGAAACCTGCATGCCTATATGTAAGTGCCTTCCATCTATTTTTATTTCATTTCCATTTTGGATGCTCTTTCTTTTTCTCTTTTACTTTGCGTATTTGTAAGTAAACTACTAAAAATTGATTGATCTCTCATTGCAGAAAATGCTGATTTAAGAGCCATCAAAGAGAATCTCAGCCAAAAAATCAATGCAACATCCTTATTTTGATGATCTTGAAAAATCTCAATTTTGATTTCAAGCCATTATAAAAGAGTGTGTGAATCTTAGAGAGGGAATGTCAAGTTACTCAATTGAAGTTAACCTCATAATGAGAACCTATGATGTAGGCATTTAAAGAGAATCTCAAATATATGAGTGACATTGTACAAGATCTTTGAGAATGAAGTGCCTGAGGAATTGTAATAATATTTACTTACCTAATGACAAACTCTCATATCTGCAACTATAATAAGATTTACTTCCATAATGACAAACTCTGAGGCATTGTAATAAGATTTTCTTACATAATGCATTGTTGGGCTAACAATTATCATGTATCCAAACCCTCAGATCCTCAATTTTTCTTAGGAAAAACTCACTCCACCATGCCAAACCAAAACCCTTATTTTATCAAACCCTAGGGTGAAACCTCATTTTTCATGCCCTTTTCCATCAAAATCTAAAGGGGCAGCAACATAAACCTCATAAAACTTATTCCCTTTCACTTAGAAACTTCTCATCTAATCCTAAATGATCGCGTTGGGCCCCTCTAGAAAAACCTCTCTTGGTTTTGGCTATCTTAGAGCAGTTTTCCCATGGCGGCGGATTTTCACTTGATGGAAAAATTGTCAAATTCAAGCTGTGCAAAGTTGCAAAGTGGTGCAACTTTCACTCTGCAACTCATGTGACAAAACTAACTGCTCCAACGCATCCGAATAGGTGTGTTTTTGCTAGGCATGGTCTTGTTTCACATCGAAGCACGTGGAATCACTTCGAGCTACGTTCCACCAGATTGATCCCTTAAGGGTCCAAAGTGCAAAATGGCTGCAAACTTCAACATGTTATTAATCAGATACCATGATGCTTAGAAAATTCTCATCTGATCCTACAAGATTGCGTTGGGCCCCTCTATAAAAAATTCTCTCGGTTTTGGCTATCTCAGAGTCGTTTTCCCGTGGAGGCGGATTTTCACTTGATGGAAAAAGCATCAAATGCAAGCAGTGCAAAGTTGCAAAGTGGTGCAACTTTCATTCTGCAACTTGTGTGACCAAGCAGACTGTTCCAACACATCCGAAGAGGTATTTTTATGCTAGGCATGGCCCTCTTTCGCACAGAAACATGTGAAATCGCTCTGAGCTATGTTCCACCAGATCGATCCCTTAAGGGTCCAAAGTGCAAAATGGCTGCAAACTTCAGCATGCTATTACTCGGATACCATGATGCTTAGAAACTTCTTAATTGATCCTACAGGATCACGTTGGAACCCTCTACAAAAACCTCTCTCGGTTTTGGCTATCTTAGAGTGGTTTTCCCGTGGTGACAAATTTTCATTTGATGGAAAAAGCATCAAATGTAAGTAGTGCAAAGTTGCAAAGTGGTGCAAATTTCATTCTGCAACTTGTGTGACCAAGCAGACTATTCCAATACGTCTGAATAGGTATTTTTATGCTAGGCATGGTCCTCTTTTGCACTGAAACACATGAAATCGCTCTGAGCTATGTTCTACAGGATCGATCCCTTAAGGGTCCAAAGTGCAAAATGGCTGCAAACTTTAGCATGCTATTACTCAGATACCATGATGCTTAGAAAATTCTCGTCTAATCCTACAGGATCATGTTGGGCCCCTCTACAAAAACCTCTCTCGGTTTTGGCTATCTCAGAGTGGTTTTCCTGTGGCGGCGGATTTTCACTTGATGGAAAAAGCATCAAATGCAAGCAGTGCAAAGTTGCAAAGTGGTGCAACTTTTGTTCTACAACTTGTGTGACCAAGCGGAATGTTCCAACACATCCGAAGAGGTATTTTTATGCTAGGCATGGTCCTCTTTCGCATCGAAACACATGGAATTTCTCTGAGCTATGTTCCATCGGATCGATCCCTTAAGGGTCCAAAGTACAAAATGGCTTTAAACTTCAACATGCTATTACTTGGATACCATGACACTTAAAAAGTTCTCGTCTAATCCTACAAGATCACGTTGGGACCCTCTACAAAAAAATATATCGGTTTTGGCTATCTCAGAGCGATTTTCTCGTGGCGACCGATTTTGACTTGATGGAAAAAGCATCAAATTCAAGCAGTGCAAAGTTGCAAAGTGGCACAACTTTCGTTCTGCAACTTGTGTGACCAAGCAGACTATTCCAACACATCCAAATAGGTATTTTTATGCTAGGAATGGTCCTCTTTCACACCGAAACACGTGGAATCGCTCCGAGCTATGTTCCACCAGATCGATCCCTTAGGTTGGAGGAGTCTAAAGTTACAAATTTGTAAGTTGCTTAAAGCAACAAATTTGAAATGCAACGGTTACTTGTTTTGAAAGTTGGTTTTAGTTAGTTGAGGATGTGGATCAGTTAGAGAAGGGTGTAAAACACTATGTAAAGCCTTGAGAGGCTTGAATGGAGGTTGTTGATGAACTTTTGGAGAAGATCTAATAAGAATTATTCACACTGTTCTCTATTTTTTATATTTTTTATACAAACTTATTGATCCCTTACTTGGTATGACCTCCAGCTTCCTATACGGTCCCAAGGCTGACATGGATTGAAAGAGGGTTGAGTTCACAAGAACCCATCTCTCATGATAATGAATGGCCCACTTAGCACTCATTGCATCTAGGTGATGCTAACAGAGGTGAGGCACTAGGCCTTCTCGGGAGGTCACCCATCCCAGTACTACTCCAGCTCAAGCGTTTAACCACGAAGTTTTTTCCCCAAGGTTAAGCCCACTTAGCTTGCAACCCCATTTGCAAAACCTTCAACAAGTGTTGTGCCTTATGAAACATTCATTATAGATCCCCTTTAGCTCATCAATTGATAAGTAGGAGGTATTTTCTACAATGTGTCAAATTGTGATTGTTATCAGGATTCAATTGTGTAGTTTTTGAGTATAAAAGAGAATAAGAAGGGAAGATCAGGGTAATCAATTTGCAAACTTATTTTATTATTGAATTACATTTGCGAAAATCAGGACAAGTAACCTTCTTGTGGACTTAAGGTTGCAAGATCTGATCTACAACATGTTCCACCATTTCTTCAGTAGGATCAAGAACACACATAATGAAGGTGTGTTTGCAGCCATGAAAGATTATGGTTCGAACTATCCAGAAGAGTGATGTTTTATCTCGACCAACCATATCTGTACTATGGTTTGTTTAAAAACAAGGATGGGTTCTCTCTTCATTGGCATATACATTATTCCTCAATGTGTTCACACCAATGTTAGAAGACTTGGAATCTCCTCAGACTTGACAAGCCAATTTTTTACTTGGACTCAGGCTCGGAGCCTAGACTCGACAAATAGAAAAACCTAAGAAATTCAAAGATTTTTAAGGATTTAAAACTTGTTTCATGCACCCTTTAATAAATAAACCTTAAAGACACAATAGTATTATCAAATAGAAATTACTATGATCCCATACACAAACATACATCAATCACATAAGTATAAGCGCAAATTTTAGCTGAAGGAAATAACATATTTAGATATATAAATATTGTGATATTGCTATCAGGATTCAATCGAGTAGTTTTACAAGTCAAACTCATTGACCCATGATTCATGAGTAGTGGTTCATAAGGAGGAAGATAAATCTTCATACATTTCTTCTATCACAAATGAGATAAGTGCTTGGTTTCATGAAGGTCATGAGGCAACCATTAATGGGGAGTGGATACATGAAGAACTGAAGGAGAATGATAATGGCTTCAGACCTGCTATAAAGGATAACTTTTTTTGTTTCAACGATGCAAGAGGTTTTTGGTTTGACTACCAAAACGAGCCTATGAAGAATCCATGTGAAAATCCTTTGAACCTTGAGGGTGTTCTTACTCCATCTCAAGGATCATGCATTGAGGATGACATAGATCAATGCTAGGGCTAACCAATTAATAATTATACACATGAATAAGTCAAGCATGTACATGTAAATAAGGGAAGTACAAGTACTCGAAAACACATAAGCCTCAAAAAGTATACACATGAATACATAGTATACACAAATTAAAACAAAGTATATGCACAAATACAAGGTATATGCATGAAAACACATAAGCCACAAAGTATACATTCAAACACACGTAAGTCACAAAGTATACACATAAGTTGTAAACTATACACTTGAATACACGTAACTCATATCTATTGAACCATCAATTTAGAATGCAAATATGGATAGACATCGATAAAAGATATTTTTATTAACCAAATAGCCATGTAGGAATACATCGATATATGTCGATATAAGTATGAAATATATGTACAAAATAGCCATATAGGCTTACGAGAATGCCATATTGGCATACAATGTCAAATATGTCCAATAAAAAATATGTACAAAACTGCCATGTAGGCATACAACAAAGGGCTCTGGAATCAAAAGTCATTGTTCTCCATGCTTTGGAAATAAAATCTTTCCCTTTCCTTTTCGATCGGATGGCGATAGGTCTATCACTTGTTTTTTTTGTGCTCGAGGACTGCTCCTGCTCCTCCTCCTAGGGTTTAGTTCATTGTGAAGTTTAACTATTACAATAAGAAGTAAATACATGAATATATAGAAATTACATTATAAAAAATGATATATTTGACAAAATAATCACTTACCGCCATCTCACAATCTCTCTCCACAAGGGAAATATTCTCACACCCATTCTTAGACATGCTCAAGCCCTGTATAAACCATACAAATAGAAATTAAACTACGTGAATCAATAATGGTTTGATTTTTCACTAACATCTATAAAAACAAATGTAAATTGAAATTTACTAATTTTCCTCATACCTCACCTGTCAGAGCCATCGAGGATTGTATAGAAGATCTCACACCAATATCCATTTCCCTCATCACATTCAGAGGTATATTGTTGTGCAACATCCGAAAATAAAACAACAAATTATACAACGTAATCAATGATGTACATATAATCTACACAAATCTATTAAGTACTTGATTCATTAGCTAAAGTCTTTATTCTATTACCTCCATGTAGGTTTGAGTAAATCCACCACCACTGGGAAGTGTTCCATCAAAACCTCCAATATTAGTTTGTTCAACATCCAAAATTGCATATTAAATTACCATTCGTAAAACAATGGTATTAACATGCAATAAATTTATAATTGTTTACTAGTTACATACCCCAGTGATAGGTGTACTGTAGAAATAAGTTGGTGGGGGGTTGGTGCATCCAGTCTCAACACTTTGACCTTGCAATTTTATTAAAATCATAAAACATTTTTAGTTAATCTTCCATTTCAAAATCAAAATTTAATAAATTAAATTCAATGAACATGCACTAACTTTTACCTGACTATCAATGCCATATGCCTGATGCAAAATGTTAGCTACCCTCTCCATCTCCATAGCTGCAGACGAATCCTACGTACCAGTCTCATAAGTGTCGGTGGGGTCATATGAACAAGTAGCCCTGCAATATTGACACACATGTGTTCAAAGGCCACCACTCGAAGGCTCCCCTAGATGGCGCTATAGAATAGGGCTAGTATGATGGATGACACTCTGGGTCAAAGTGTTGATCACTTGCAATTTCTCTATGTCAGCAATTTCCTTCACGATGGAAGGCATAACAATTTGCTCATGAGGTGGCCTAGTGAGAGCTCGTCTACCTTGCCATGTAGGATCCGGTTGTGCACCAGGTCTATCTTGAGCTGACCCCCCACCTCTCCCCTGGAAATCCCTCATATCAAAATAATTTGGGATATTGTTCAATACGAACTTACTGTATAGTTTCCTAAGAAAATATTGCGGGACCTTGCAATTGTTGCACGGTGGGTAATCGAAGACCATGTACCACCTATCATAAAAATGGTCCCTAATCTGTTGGTGGTGGCACCAATGGATAGGAAACCTCTTCGCATTGAGGGTAAGATTTTGATTTGTGCATGGGTCGGTGAATAATGAGCACAAATCACCTTTTATAATTTTTAAATCCTTTACATCCTTGTATGATAGTTTATTTGCATAATAATCCCTAGCCGCCTGCCTCCTATCTTGCCATCCAGTTAATTGTTTGCTAATTGAATCTACATTTTTTAACATATCTTTTAATGAATTTGCTAGGTTCATTCTTTTTGTGGTTGAACCATTTGGATCACTCAACCTACTGATCAAATCCTCAATTTTCTTTTTGTTGTTCTCAATTTCACTTATTAAATTTTGTTGAGTGCCAAGAGGGGGTTGAGTGATTGGTGGAGGAGGTTGATGTTGTGGATGATTTTGATCTTGAGTATTTTGTTGGTCTTCCTGTTGAGGATTTGGTTGGTCCTCTTGTTGAGGATTTTGAGGGTTTGTAGGTTGATTTGCATCTCCTAAAAATTCAAACAAATATATATCAAATTCAACCTAAAACTAACAAATTCAAAACAAAAACCATAGAATCCTTACCTCTCATAGCTCCTCGTCGTCGTGGTGCCATCGTTGTGAAGAAATATCAATTTTTGGTGAATAAATTTGTTGAATTCCTCCTCCTAGAATGTGTGGGCAAAATTGTGGGGGTTTTGGCTGCAACTACAAAAAAAATCAATCGAAATGCAAATGGCAGATTTGCATTTCTTTTTTTGCTTTTAATAATCAATAATGCAAGCGCATTATAACGAGCTCACATTATCGGTTTGTAGTTGTCGAGCCTCAGGCTCGGCATAATGAGCCATAACATGAGCACATTATTGATTTACAAATTTTTTTGGGGAGGGTGTCCACATAATTGCTACCCATTTCCATGCACCCGCCCTGATGTGATCATTGGAATGAGTTGGTTCACTAACCATCAAGAAAATGTAGATTTCTATAACAAAATAGTGGAATTTGTAGATGATGAAGGAAATAAATTAAAGTTACAAAGGATTTTCAAACCTATAAATGGGAAACTATTTCAACAATTCAACTAAAGAAATAAGGAAAGGAGCTCAAATTTTTATGGTTAAATTAAATGAAAAAGAGGAAAATAATACCCCAACTCTAGAAAGTTTTGCCTTTCTCTATGAATTCAAAGATGTATTTCTAGATGAATTACCAGGGATACCTCCGAAGAGAAAATTTGACTTCTCCATAGAAACTATACCAAGAATTGAACCTGTGTCTAAGACTCCTTATATAATGAATGCATCAGATAGACTAGAACTAAATATGTAAATAGAGCAGTTATGAGGGAAAGTTTTAATTCATTCAAGTGTATCACTGTGGGGAGCACCAGTTATCTTTTTTAAGATGAAGGACAAGACCTTGAGATTATGTATAGACTATATAATATTGAATAAAGTAATAATAAAGAATAAGTATCCATTACCTTGATCAGATAGAGGGGGCAATTTAGTATTTTAAACAAGCATAAATAACATTCACTATGAGATTCTTAAGCGTGCTAAGAAATGGAAACAAAGCATATAAAAACATAAAAGAACATGAAATATACTAGGAAAACCAATCTAAGCTACTGAAAGACCATCCCATAGGGGGATTGGTGTCATTTTGATGTGAAAAGTGCCCCTTTCCCAATCCCTTGTGGACAAGCTCCAATATTTTGATGTAAAAATGGTGGATTTGATGCAAAATGATGATAACTTAAGCTAAGATGATGAAAAAGTCATGTGACAAGTGTAGAAGTGGATGAAAAATGAGTAGAGTAACAATGCATTCAAAAGTGGATCCTTTCTTCATAGAGATGGCCTCTATTTATAAGAATCAAGGGTTGGAAGAAGTGAAATTGGGCAATGTAGGACTAAAATGAGGATCAAGTGGCACATTTTGGGAAGAGGGATGTAAGGATGGAGTTAATGCATAGGTGGCTTGTGTAAGAGGGATGTAAGAGAGAATTTAAGGAATGTGGTTAAGAATGTAAGGATATGTAAGAGAAGTAAATTCCCTTGTAAGAGACAAGATGGCATGTAAGAGGAATTGAATGCCTTTGTACGAGGTAGTAAAGGCATTTGTAAGAGGCTTTTAAAGCCTTTGGAGAGAAAGTCAATAGGTGGGTTGTTGAGAGAATATTCCCATAGAATATCTATTTGTGAGAAAAATGCTATTTATTTAATTAGAATAAATTGATTTCATGTGCAAGGGGGTTAATAAACTATGGGTTTATTTAACCAAGGTGGAGTTAAAAGCTAGAGGATTTGCTAATGAAGATTAGAAAGTAGTTTGAGGTTAATTAACTCATAATTAATTAATTTAGGTGGGTTAGGGGTTTGTGACATTTAATTAAATAGTTGGATTTATTTAACTAAATGAGAAGACATAGGGGTTTCAATTAAATAGTTTGATTTATTTAATTAAATGAGATTAAAATTAGTGAGAAGAGGATGAATTAACCTGATAAATTTAATTATTTGATTAATAGGAGAAAGTGATGAATTTAATTTAACAGTATGGATTATTTAATTAAATAATTACATATAAAATAAACATACATAACATGGTCCATTGTGTTTTGTCCAATGGTGTGTTTTTTGGGGAGATTAGCTTCTCCCTCACGTAGCTAATTTCTCGAAAAAACACCCTATGTACATACAAAAACACATAAAAACATACATAACATGATGGGATGGCGTAGTGCGGGCCCTGCCAAGATAGATGATAAAAGTGAAGAAACTAGTAGATGGGAGGAAATGTCACGGTGAGGGAAGTGAGGAGATAGTGGCATCATCAACTTATTTTTCCCAACTAACCAATTGGGTTGTTACGTCTAGCAGGTTTTTTCAACACTATGTGGGTTGTAGGTTTCTTAACACCCAGTATTTTCCAATTTCATTACATTCTTACTATCTAATTCATTAAAGGTTCTTAAGGCAATCACAAAACATACCAAATTGAGGTGAGGGGTGAGTAACCAATTGGTTTGTTACTTGTAAAGGGCTTTAAAACATAATGTGGGTTGTAGATTTCATAAAACCAATGCTTTGCAACTTGAAATCTTACAAAACAATATGAATGTCTTCAAAATATTTTGTTAATTAGATGGTAGGAATGTAATGGAAGGAACTGTTTTATAAATTTACCCAATGTTTTCCAACAAATATTAACACTCCATATGATTGCAGGTTGGAAAACACAGTGGGAGGTGTGTGCATGATTTATGAAACCTCCAACGCACACAATGTTGTAAAACCCTCTACACACTAGTTGCCAAATGAAATCCCTCATTTCTCCCATCACTTCGGATTATGTCGGTGTTTTTTTCCTTGTGTGAGAAGTTATCTATGCACCGCAGGAAGGTAGGATGACATGACTAAGACATGTGTTTTCAATTGTAACAAGTATTGTTATTGGAAAACACTATGTGTTGTGAGTTCTTTCATTCTGCATGTTGAAAGCTAAAGGTTTGAGAGCACGGGTTGGAGTTGCAGGTCGGGGATATATAAGACTTGTTATCCAAATTTACCTTAGGGGTGAGTAACCAATTAGATTGTTACTTGTAAAGGGTTTTAAAATAGTATTTGGATTGTAGGTTTCATAACACCCAGTATTTTCAAACCTACAATTACACATAAATAGTATGAATGTAATGAAATTTTTTTGGTTACTTACATAGTAAGAACCCAATTGGTTGGTCACACCTTAGGTGATTTTGGATACTTTTATGTATCCCCCACTGACAATTATGTTGACAGTATGAATATATTCAAAAAATTATTTTATTTAAATAGATAGAATGTAATGAAAGGCACCTTCAAAATTTATCATTAGTCTTAGGTAGACTAAAAATTGTGTTTCAAATTCCTCTTATGATTGAAATAAATATGCTTTATTATAGTAGACGATTCCAAAACAATTGGAACTTTAAATGTCTATGACACTTGCAACTTTTTTAAATATTATAGCCAACCATAGATGCATCATTTGGTTGTGTATATTATGTGCATTCTATTTATGTTAATATGAAATATACTGGTAGGAAATGCCACCTGAAGTCTTATTGCTTATGGTCTAGCTTGCTTATAAATGAAAGAAAAAGATTGACATTTAAATCGTTTGAGCTCAATAATTTTTAATATAGCAGTCAATGGTATTCAATAGAGTATAGCTTAATAAATGTTGTGTATGTATATTTGTGGGCAACTATTTTTTCTCATCATAGATACTTTCAAATGAATAATGGTATTAAATGCTATAAAAATAAAATTTGTAATAGTAAAAATGGCATTTCACTATCTTCATGTGATTGCAACAAAAACAATTCTCACATTATTTGCAATGTTGGAAAACACATTGTCCCCTCTCAGTTATTTCCTTGAGAAAAGTTTTTGTTTCCTATGCACCAAGAATGTAATGAAGTCCACCTTCAAATTTTGTTTCTTATGATTGAAAAAATATGTTCTTTCTTATAGCAGACGATGCAAAAACTTTTGGAACTTTAACTATTTGTAACACTTACAAATTTTTTACATATTATAGCCAACCATAGATGCGTACTTTAAAAGAGAAAGTGCTTTGTATAGTGACGAATACTGTTGAGGTGGTTGGCACACTTGACAAGGTATGTAGTGACACATCTCCTTTGGGATGGTCACGTTTGATAGACGTGTGGGTAAGATCCGCCTCTGGACAATCTTTTTAGCCTCTTGGTTAATTTGAATCTGTGACAAAAAGCTATGATGTTGACTGGAAAGTGGGAATGTTTTAACTAGGAAGCTAAAAAGATTGTACATAGGAGGTCCCCTCATTTTAGGAGAATATTGAGGCAACAACGTGTTTGGTAATTTATTGTGGACTTCTAATCACTCTTTACTTCCAATGCATCAATCAAAATGCTTTACAATTTCATTTAGAAATTTTCATTTTTGTTATGAATATGTTGATTTTGAATGTATATTGTTCCTTCGATTTAGCTCACCCTTTGTAGCATCTTCCTCTTCATCGTGGACTATGACATGAGTGTGATCGATTCTCATCGGAAATGTTGTATAAAGGAGGTCCCCTTGTTTTAGGAGAATGATGAGGTAGCGACATGTTTGGTAATTGATTTTGAACTTTCAATTACTCTTTCCTTCCAATGTGTCAGTTAGAATTCTTTACAATTTCATTTCTATTATGAATATGCTAATTTTGACAGTATATTGTTCCTTTGATTCAGGTTGAGAATCAGGGAGATGATCACACTAATGTCATAGTCCATGATGAAGAGGCTACAGAGGGCAACCCTAAGGATGAGGAGGGTGTGAATGAAGCACAGGGTGATGTGGAGGATGGGAAGGTATATATAATAACTATCTAATATTGAATAAAGTAATAGTAAAGAATAAGTATCCGTTACCTTGATCAAATTAAGGGCAATAGTATTTTAAAAAAGTAATCTTCAGTTAGAATATCAATAATTATGGATCAAGGATGAAGACATTCATAAGAAAATCTTTCCGAACAAGATATGGACATTATGAATTCATGGTTATCCCTTTTGGTGTAACTAATGCCCCTGCTACTTTCATTAACTTGATGAATAGTGTCTTTCATGACTACTTTGATAAATTTATACTAGTATTCTTAGATGATATTGTAATTTATTCAAAAAATGAGAAGAACTGAAAGGAAAAATAAATGAGCAATGGAAAGTACTAACTAATGAGCATTGTTTGAAGGAAAGAGATTACAAAGAAATAGAGAAGCCAAACCAATCACCACTAAATGCAAAGGAGACAAGAATTTGATAAGGGGAAAAAGCAAGAAAAAACCTCAATATTATGAATGGAGGAAAAATGCCTAAGAATGATACAAAGAGAGAGAGAGAGAGAGTAAGCCTTAAGATTTAATGATTGAATATGAAGAATGAGAGGAGAGGCACCTCAATAAATAGAGGTGAGAAGAGGAGTTAGAATGGAACTCCCAACTCAATGAATGCCACAATTCATCTATGTGTGTGCAATGTGTCAAGAACCTCTTAAGGAGCTAGCTACAAATATTCCGTAATAAAGGAATTTAAAAATAAAATGAGTCATCTTCACACATGTGTGAGAAGACAAAAAGATAAAAGACTTGTAGGGATTCCTTTAGAATATTCCTACAAGTTAATAAATAATTACATTTAAAGAATAAACTTTACCAAGTAAAGATTAATCTTCTAACATCCCCCCTTAAGCTTTACTTGGGGAGGTTACATAAACCCTTCAATGGGTTGTAATCCAAGATTTTGACAATGAAAGTGAAATTTATCTTTACAAATAGCTTTGGTGAGAATATCTACCACTTGATCTTCACCTTTACAATACAAAAGATAAATTTTATCGTCTTCAATTTTCTCTCTAATGAAGTGATGTTGAAGAGAAATGTGCTTTGTCCTTGCATGAAAAAATAGAGTCTTTTCCAAAGCAATGGCACTTTTATTATCACAATATAAATGAGTAGGATCATTTTTAGGTAGACCCAAGTCTTCAAGTAATCTTCTTAACCATAGTGCTTCTTTAGATGCATTTGTACAACCTTTATATTCAGCTTCTGTAGAACAAAGAGAAGTAGATTGTTGTTTCTTACTATTCCATGAGATTGCACCTGATCCAACAAAGAAACAATAACCACAAGGGGATCTCTCGTCATTGGGATCACCTCCCAAATCTGAATTAGTATAACCCTTTAAATAAAAATCAGTTGGGATCAATGTGTGTAGGAAGTTTAAATTATCTAACTCTTACTAATCCTGATAATTTAAACTTCCTAAGTTAATTGCCTATATAAAGTACGATCAACAAAAGGAGTTTCCATATCAACCATTAATTTAGTTCCTAATTCACAAGGAGTACAAAAACTCTATGCATCATTCATTTTAAATCTATCTATGAGATCTTGAGCATATTTATGTTGAGAGAGAAAAATACCTTTAGGTGTTTGCCAAATTTGTATACCCAAAAAATAATGTAATAGGTTTAAATCAGTCATTTGAAATTGTTGATTGATTTGAGACTTAACATCACTAATCAAAGTGTTATAACTAGAAGTGATAATTAAATCATCAACATATAAAATAATAATCACAATATCATTTTCACTATGCTTAATATATAAATTTGGATCATTTTTACTTCTAATGAAACCTTGAGATAGAAAGAAAGCATTAATCTTAGAATGCCATTCTCTAGGAGATTGTTTTAAACCATAAATTGATTTCTTCAATTTGCAAACAAGATGTTTATTACCTTCTTTAATAAAACCCAAAGGTTGAGACAGATAAATTTCTTCATGTAAATCACCATTTAAAAATGCACTTTTAGCATCCATTTGATGAATAGGCCAATGCATATGAGAAGCTAAAGCAAGAAATAATTTAATAGTTGGCATCTTAGCTATTGGAGAAAATGTTTCATTATAATCTAAGCCTTCAACCTGAGAGAAGCCCCTAGCAACTAATCTAGCTTTAAACTTACTAACTTCATTATTTGCATTAACCTTAGTTTTGTACAATCATTTGCATGAAACAAGATTCTTACCTTGAGGTAAGGGAACTAAATCCCAAGTATTATTAGCAATTAAAGTATCATATTCTTCTTGCATAGCCTTTTTCCAATGATGTTGGTCTTCAACTTGTTCATAAGTTTGAGGATCATTTGAATTCATAATATTAGACATCAAAGCATAATTACAATAATTTTCCTTTCTAGTCTTAGATTTATTCGTTCTAGCTAAAATATCCTCACTTTCTTGCATAAATTTTTTAAACCATTTAGGCTTTCTTTTAGATGTAGGAGTATCATCACTAGAAGAAGAATCATGAGGAGGAATTTCAACATTTTCATCATCACTATCACTATGAGTAAAAGATGCATTAGGAGGGTTAAGAGAAGATTAAACTTGAGGATTATCCTCCACAACAATAACTTTATTTTGAAAAGATTCAATATCATGCACTTTATAACAATCATGAACACCATTTTCAGCAATGCATACATCTCTAGAAACTTTAACTTTTTTAGTAAGAGGATTATGAACTCTATAAGCTTTAGAATGTTCATCATAACCAACAAAAATATGATAAGAAAATTTAGGATCTAATTTTTGCCTCATATTTTAGGTTTGTGAACATAAGCAATTGAACCAGAAATCCTTAAATGCTTAAGATTGGGTTTCCTACTAGACCAAACTTCTTCAGGAGTTATATCCTTTAAAGATTTAGTAGGAGTCCTATTAATAATGTAAGTACCACAAAACATAGCTTTTGCCCAAAATTTATAAGACATATTTTTAGCATGTGTGTCGCAAAAAATGTATCCTTGGACATTTTTATGCTCATTTGGGTCTTTCTTGTGGATTTTGGCCTGATTTTGCCTAGATTTAATGTTGTAATGTGGCCAACACATTCACATTAGGCCTTGAACGCTTGTAAATAAATAAAAACCTAATGATGTCTTACAAAGGTGTTGTGAAGTGTTGCAACCCACTTTCATAAATTTTCTAGGACCTTTCTACCATAATTCACCTAAATAACCTCTTTTTATCACTTACCAAGCCTTATTTCAAAGTTTTGTAAGGAGTTGTAACAAACTCTCACACTTTCCTAGGCTTGTCATCAATAATTTGACCCTTTCTTATGTTTAAATGGCCCCATTATGCACTTTCAGGCCCTACTTAAGTGTGTTTCAGAGAACAATCCTGTTAAACATCATTAAATACACTTTAATTCCCGACACTTGGCAAAATTTACCTGGTGGGACCAAGTCGCCACCTTGGGTGACTTAGTCCCATCTAGCTTAAAAATCAAAATTATTTCAATATTATGGTGGGATATTGTTCTCTAAACCCTAAGGTCGGCCTGTGATGAGGTATTTTTCAGTAAATTAGGGAAAATAATTTATAAATAAAGGGTTTTCCCCTCATTTTCACACTATTCATTCTACCTATCTAACTATTTTGCTAAATCATTCATCATTCTTCTCAAGCAAGCTAGGGTTTCGTCATTCTAAGTCATCAAGAAGCATTCAAAGGCAGATTCTTTAACCATTGCTATATAAATTCAAGATCAAATCATCATGGAAAGTTTCTAATTCCTTCATTTCATGTTCATGTTTTATCTTATTTCTTCATTTTGGTTTAATTACCTAAAAGGGGTTTGACCAAGGCAAACCCCAATGCCCTGACATTCAACATTTCTCTCTCTTTCCTTGTGTGTTTGCAGATTTAGGCACCTTGAAGACTTGGAGATCATTGAAGAAAGAGTTGTAAAGTTTTTTAAGACATCTCCTTGTTGGCTAGGTTAAAATATCCACAAAAAGGTACTTACAGGTTGAATTTGACAGTTTTGGATCTGAACACCAGGAGGAACACAAAGTGCAGATTGAGGGCTTCTATTTCCACTTTCATATTTTTAGAAACTCCAAAGTGGACTAAGTCACCATTAGTGGTGACTTAGTCCCACTGCACATTTTTTTCAAAGTTTTCTACAGATTGGGATACCCATTTGGCAATAACGGGCCCCGGTGTAGTTTTCCAGATCTAGGACTAGGTCGCCTAGAATGGTGAATTAGTCCTAGTAGACCATAATTTTTAGGATCAACAACATTTCCAGCTTTCAATCCAGTCTTCAACACATTTCCAAGTGCATGCTTTCTGTTTTACTTTTGTGTTATTTTTTATTTACATTTATATTCATCTTTTTAGGTCTTTCTACATATCACAATGTGTTTTCAAATATTTTATATTTCTTTAGTTTTGAATCCATAGTTTATCTTATTTATCAACTCCTAGCCTTAGGAACAATATCCCTTGATAGATTCTAATCTCTACTGCATTGGGATCTCTAGGGTTTGTTCTTGAATGTAGTGATAGATCTTTGTCCCTTCCCCTTTAGGTGCAAAACCCTAGAGGTGCAAGAGGTGAACAAAATCTTAGCTAAATTTTGGTGAACCTACTTTTCGAACACCTTTGATTTGGAGTTCTCTATCATCTTAGAATTAGCTTGCATTGCATTTTGCATTGGTTAAGTGGCATTATAGGGTTTTAAAATTTGCATTAGTTAAAAGTTCATATAGCTTGCATTTTTGCATTGCATTTCATTCAAAATCATCAAAATTCTACATTTGCATCTTAGGTATGCATCATACAACACATAAAATATAAAAATCCATCAAAAAATAATGAAAATTCTGAAGGAAAAAATCCCCAGTTGAACTAATTCACCACCTTGGGTGACTTAGTCCCTTTATGCCCCCTAAAACAACCTTTTACAGAGTTGAAAACCCTATTTTTAAGCTTCTATTTTCTGCCCTTATCTATCTATATCAGTAGGGTGACTTTCTCTTACATGAATTTTACTAAATCTAGCTTAAATTGGTTCATTTCATGCATTGCTTTATCTCAATTTTTTATTCACAACATTTTATTTTCATATCATTGAATAGTGTAATCAATAAATTACCTTGTTGGAAATCTCAAAATTACATGTCATTCTAGGTCTTAACATTGCATTGTTCAAAAGTGTTAGTTTCAATATTTTCCAAAATTGCAAAGAAAAATTTACTTAGTAAGCATGTTAGTCATCCATTCAATGCATTCCCTAGTTATGAGAGTCTCTTAGCACTAGAGAATGAAAATGTTGACAATTGCCTTAAAATTACACCCTCTCCTATCTTTCCTATTTGTGTGGATGATGTGATAGAAGAGCGTACAAACATACATAACCATGATAATCATATTTTTCCTTCTCACGATACCTCTTCTTTTAATGACGAAGGTATCTTGGTGCAAGAAGATACAATCGTTGAGAATCATGGAGATCTTGCTTGTCCTTCTCCTCACCCCACTTGGGAAGATATAATAAAACAAGAGAATGAGATCATAGACACATTCCTAAACATCACCTTACCTAGTCTTCATTCAACCCTTGCTTGTGAGAATTTCCTAGTTAAAGAGGATGAAAACATAGATAAACATGACACATATATTCCTCTCCTAGTTGCGAAGACAATACTATGACTGATGAGAATCTTAGGTGTTTATCTTCCCCAGGGAAAACCTTATTGAACAAGACATTCCAACCATTGATAACTCCCCTACTTGTGATGAAGTCATTTTAGAAGAACCAACCCTCGAATTTCAAGAATAGGTGGTTTGTAGTTCTCCTAAAAACTGTCCTCCTAGAGATGATATCATGATGGAAGACAAGGCTAACATTGAAAATAATGATATTATTCCCTTTGAAGAAGCTGAGGGGGCAACATTAGCTTCTCACTCACTCAGGTATGTTAATATTATTCAAACTCAACTCATCCTTTACCCACCTTCACACAAACAACAAACTCCAAACCAACCCAAACTCATCCTATATCTGCCTAAGAACAATGTTTCGCACACACATTACACTAAAAACAATCTGCACCCACCACAGCCAACCCCAACACCCTTACCTTTATCTACTCCCATATTGCCTTGTAATCCTATATTAAATACACACATTAGGGAGTATGATCTTGTTGAACAACTAAATAATACTCCTACCAAGATATCCCTATGGGATTTAATTCAAAATTCACCTAGCTATCACACTATGCTTCAAACAGCCTTACAAACAATTTCCTATCCCTTCTAATGTGCAACCGAATGACATAGCCACCCTATTTCAAGCAATAAATGTTGATATTGTTTTTCACCAAAGTGTGCTCCCTCCTTTGGAAGTGAAAAACCAAAATGAATCTTTAATCATAATATCTCAATACAAAAGAAAAGGGATCAAGAGAACTCTTGTAGACACCAGCTCAACCCTTAATGTGTATAGTGTGAGCCTTCTGGATAGGCTTGGCATTGATAGATCAAACATTCAACCCGATTCTTTATCTATTAAGGTATTTGACAACATCACAAAGCGACCACTTGGTGTGGTTACTTTACCTCTTATAGTTGGAATGGCCACATTAGAAACAATGATCCATGTTATGCCACATGATATTTCCTATAATCTCATTTTAGGTAGACCATGGACTCATGCAATGAATGGGATTCCTTCCACTCTTCATCATAAAATCAAGTACATCTACAACAACAAAGTGTACACACTTGACATTGATCCTGAGCCTTATATTGTCTTACAACTTGAGAAAAACAAAGAGAATCCCTTGAACACATTAACACCAACCACACAAGTGGAACCTATACAACAAGAAAACAAAGAAAAAAATATTGAAAAATTCATGAAGCTATTAGATGATGAGTGAGGTGCCTTAGACTTCATACCTACATTAATGGGAGAATACAAGATCATACACAAAGACTCTAAATAGGGAAAAGCAACTTTGTCAACGTAAAACTCAGAAGACCCTTCGAAAGCATCCACCTCAACCACCTTAGAACAAAAGCCAAAAAATTACACAACAAACTTTGACAAACTCAACAACGAACAACCACTAGATCCAAAAGCAATGAAAAAGCTTTATAGAAAAGGTTATGAGCTTATGAAACAACTTGGATATAGTGGAAAATGATGTGTTGCTAACGAACAAGGTATCTGAAACCCTATTGAGCCTAACACGTAGACAACGACTCATGGTATTGGTTATTATCCTTTGATAGAAATCACCAAGCCTTCACCTCACATCAGTACCATCATAAACCACCCTTCTAAACCAACCTTAACACTAGTGCATTCTAAACTGATAGGCGCTAGTGGTCTTTCTCCTTTGCAAGATATGAAACCAAGAAAGAAGTCTTCTCTTAATGTCAATCTCATCTCACAAAATACTAATGATTTGAATTTTACAAACTCCTCTACCAGAGAGTACAAAATCTCACAATATATAGAGCCTTGTGTAGGTATGACATCTTGTACTAATCAAGACACATCTTTGTCACATAATAGAGGAACACCTTCTACCATTGATCAAGAGGGTATCTTGTTGAGACTCCTCCAAGATCACTTGATATCCCTTCCTCCAAAAACTTGAAAGAAATTCTATTACAAGAATTCCTTTTATGCCTATCATAGAGTTCATGGTCAGTCTACTAATGAAGGCTTTGAGTAGTAAAATCCAGCATCTTAAGGATTTTGGTGTTCTTCCTTATGTGGGGGCACCTAATTCATCTAATTGATACTGATTATCACTCTACCATGAATTTTATCAATCATTTTGGCTCATCCTTGTCCTACACTAAGTGGGGGCAAGGGGTTAGGTAGCCTTATCCTCGAATGTCACTTGTCATTCTCTCTTTTGGATAGTCATTAACCTTTTATTAACATATAAGAGCAAGCTTGGGATGTGGATGACATGCCTTAAGTTGAATCACATGTGACATGTACTATCTTTTTCATGACGTAGCTTATCGGAAACATATGACTTGGCATAGGACTTTCCAAACAAGCTCTCATGTCTCCTTCTACTTTAAAGTAGTTTCTCATAGTAATGGTGTTAGCAACCACTTTAAAATGGGGGCATACATCAACACTCACATTTTATTGTGTGATTTTCTTTCTCTTACGATTCCCTCTCTTGGAAACATTAGGTACAATGTTGCTCAGGATGAGACATTACACTTGTCCTCTCTTGGAAACAAAATGAGACCATTTGCACTTTTCCTCTCTTGGAAACATTAAACATGATGTTCCCTAATATGGGACCTTGCACGAACTAATAAAAATCCCTTTGAACATTCCTTACGCCATTTTTTACATTTCAAAAAATCATTTACAAAAGTCATTTTCTTTTCTAGTGCCTTATTAAAGTTATCAGGATGTATAACTTTAGTATGGTTCAAGTGGGAAGCCCAACCAACAGCATGACTTTCCCAATAGCCACATACATGTGTGTGAGTGCATACCAGCCATGAGTGTATGTTTATCACCTTCTTGGATTTATCACCCGACTGATAGCCAAGATTTTTGTCACCTCAGAGTGAGTGCATATTTGGACAAACAACCTAGATCTGATCCACAACTAGCTCGACAGACAGTTGAAGCTTGATCCGCCTTTTTACTTTCATTTTTCTCTTCCTTCTAGTTATTGCCATTGCATGATCATGTATCTCATTTTGCTGCAAATCATTCACCCTTGCATGTGTCCTCTTGTGATTATGTCGGTTTGACTTAGGATCTTGATCCTAGGTGCTTGCACAACCTCCCTTAATCTTTTTCATATGCATTGGTACAATTGGACCCCTCTTGAATGTCTACTTTAGTGTGAGTTTGAAGCAAGTTCATCCTCTCACTAAAGTGGGGGCTAAATGTGTCACAAAAAATGTATCCTTGGACATTTTTATGCTCATTTGGGTCTTTCTTGTAGATTTTGGCCTGATTTTGCCTAGATTTAATGTTGTGATGTGGCCAACACATTCACATTAGGCCTTGAACGCTTGTGAATCAATAAAAACCTAGTGATGTCTTACAAAGGTGTTGTGAAGTGTTGTAACCCACTTTCACACTTTCTCTAAGAACTTTCTAGCATAATTCACCTAAGTAACCTCTTTTTATCACTTACCAAGCCTTATTTCAAAGTGTTGTAAGGAGTTGTAACAAACTCACACTTTCCTAGGCTTGTCATCAATAATTTGACCCTTTCTTATGTTTAAATGGCCCCATTATGCACTTACAAGCCCTAGTTAAGTGTGTTTCGAAGAACAATCTTGTTAAACATCATTAAATATAGTTTAATTCTTGACACTTGGAAAAATTTCCCTGGTGGGACCAAGTCGCCACCTTGGGCAACTTAGTCCCATCTGGCTTAAAAATGAAAATTATTTCAATATTATGATGGGATATTGTTCTCTAAACCCTAAGGTCGTCCTGTGATGAGGTATTTTTTGGGAAATTAGGGAAAATCATGTATAAATAAAGGGTTTTTCCCTCATTTTCACAATATTCATTCTACCTATCTAATTAGTTGGCTAAATCATTCATCATTCATCATTCTTCTCAAGCAAGCTAGGGTTTTGGCATTCTAAATCATCAAGAAGCATTCAAGGGCATATTATTCAACCATTGCTATAGAAATTCAAGATCAAATCATCATGAAAAGTTTCTAATTCCTTCATTTCATTTTCATGCTTTATATTATTTCTTCATTTTGGTTTAACTACCTAAGAGGGGTTTGACCAAGGAAAACCCCCATGCCCTAACATTCGACATTTCTCTCTCTTTCCTTGTGTGTTTGCATATTTAGGCACCTTGAAGACTTGGAGATCATTCAAGAAAGAGGTGTAAAGTTGTTGAATACATATCCTTGTTGGCTAGGTCAAAATATCGATAAAAAGGTACTTACAGGCTGAATTTGACAATTTCAGGTCCGAACACTAGGAGGAATAAAAAGTGCAGATTGAGGGCTTTCATTTCCACTTTCAGATTTTTAGAAAAGCCAAAGTGGACTAAGTTTCCATTAGTGGTGACTTACTCCCAATGCATATTTTTTTTACTGTTTTCTGCAGATTTGAATACCCATTTGGCCGAAATGGGCTCCGATGCAATTTTCCAAATCTAGGACTAGGTCGCCCAAAATCGTGAATTAGTCCTAGTAGACCATAATTTTTAGGATCAACACTATTTCCAACTTTCAATCTAGTATTCAACACATTTCTAGGTGCATTAATTTTTTTTTACTTTCCCATTCAGTTTTATTTGCATTTATATTCATCTTTTTAGGTCTTTCTGCATATCACAATGTGTTTTCAAACATTTTACATTTCTTTAGTTTTGCATCCATAGTTTATCTTCTTTATCAAATCCTGAACTTAGGAACAATCTCCCTTGATAGATTCCAATCTCTATTGCATTGGGATCTCTATGGTTTTTTCTTGAATGTAGTGATAAATCTGTGTCCCTTCCCCTTTAGGTGCAAAACCCTAAAGGTGTAAGAGGTGATAAAAATATTAGCTACAACATGTAACATACATCTAGCCATTTCAACAATAGTTATATGCTTCCTTTCCGCTACACCATTTTGTTGAGGTGTATAGGAAACAATTAGCTCATGCTTAATACCAAATGATTTCAGATAACTATTAAAATCATTGTTCACATATTCTTTACCATTATCAGTTCAAAGAATTATGAAATTCAAAAAAAATATCAATAACTTGATCCTTAATATGAAGAAAATAGATCTAAGTTCTCCTAGAAAAGTCATCAACAAAAGTAAGTGCATACCTTGATCCTTGGATGGAGTTATTCTCCATGGGTCCCAAAAGGTCACTATGAACTAGGTGTAACTTATGAGTTGTTCTCCATGATTGACCATGTGAAAAGGGCTCCCTATGCATCTTCCCACTCAT
This sequence comes from Sequoiadendron giganteum, assembly GCA_007115665.2. Lineage (NCBI taxonomy): Eukaryota > Viridiplantae > Streptophyta > Pinopsida > Cupressales > Cupressaceae > Sequoiadendron > Sequoiadendron giganteum. The sequence continues at coordinate 48,276,343 of CM021102.1, read as the reverse complement.
ACATCATGTGCATACAATTTTAGATGGAACAATACTAGGAAATCTATCTACCATATTAAGATTTTTCATTAAAGAAATATTGTTAGCATTTATATGACCAAGTCTTTCATGCCAAACATTGAAATCAATGGTAGATATTGAAGAGTATCTAGATTGAGCAAAATCATAAAATTTGAACAAATTATCATTATAAATGACCTTGTTTTGTTTTGTATCAATAACATAGCACATATCTTTGTAAAATTTTATTTTATAATCTTGACAAAGCTTAGCAACTGAAAGTAAATTAATCCTTAATTCAGGAACATATAAAACATCATGAAATTTACGATTAGGAACATTCACATCTCCAATTGCTTCTACTTTACAAGTATGATTATTAGCAAGTTGAAGAGGAGCATTAGACATATCAGGTTGCATAGACTCAAAAACTTCTTTATGTGAAGTAACATGTTGAGATGCACTTGAATCAATAACCCATTCAAGAGGTTGAGAAATATTATAACCACAAGTAAAAGCACATGTAGATTGATTAGCATTGTTTTGAAACTTATTATTATTAGGTTTATTTTGTTGTTGATTATTTTACTTCATAGGATTTTTCTCATTTTTCTTTTTAAAACAAGTATTTTGCCAATGACCATCCTTATTACAATAAGTGCAATGAGGTCTCTTAGAAGAGTTAAACTTTCTAGGATCATTGTCATTATTATAATGAGGTTTAGCATTACAATGTTGTTTAGAGTGATGTTTAAAATTTTGCTTATGATTAGACAAAAAAACATGTTCATTAGACTTAAGATTGCCAAATTGAATCAACTTAGCTTCTTCTTGTCTTAATAAATTATGAAAAATATCATAAGTTAATTGAGTAGCTAAATAAGGAATAGCTAATTGAGCATGAATATTAGTAATAAATTGCTGAAATTGTCTAGGAAGACATTTTTTAAGAATAAGATGAATTAATCTAAGATCTTCTAATTTTACTCCTAAACCATGCAATTGACTATTCAAAGCATCAAACTGCAATATAAAATCATCCATAGATGTATAATTAGAATACCTTAAATCTTCAAGTTGATCTTGAAGTTGAATTTTTCTTGATTTATTTGAACTATCACAAATAGTCTTGAGTTTATCCCATGCTTCATAGGTTGTTGTACATGTCTCAATGTGAACGTATAGTTCGGGTGACATGAAAATACCTATGAGGCCAAGGGCTTCCTCATTTTTGAGCTTTAATTTTTCTTGTTCATCTTGGGATGCAGACGAACTGGGTTTCGATTTGGGATCCGTAGCAACATCCAAAAGATGTTTAAAACAAAAAATAAAGGAAATGTGAGTTTTCCAAGAGTGATAGTTAGAAGAATTTAACTTGATTTCAGGAATTAAAGTTCACATTGTAAAATATTTAAACTTGCATGTAAAATTTTTTACTAAAATAAATACTTTACAACTTTGAGAAAGGAAATAACACTAATTGAGCTTAATAAAAAAAATAGCCCTCTTTAAATAAATTTAAAGTTTTGAAAAAATATACCCCTTCTTTTAAGATTAAATTGCATAGTAAAATAAACAAATAAATCCTTGTTAAAAAAATAATATTGACTTAAATTTTTATTAAAAAAACAAATTTTAAAATTATACCAAAGAAAATTGATATATATTGAAATTTGATTTAAATTTTTTGAAAATAAATTAATTGAAATTAGATATGAAAAATAAATTAATATTAATAGATATTAATATTAAATTTAAAACTTATTTAAAAAATATAAATAATTAAAAACTTATTAATAAAATTTAAAATTTAATATTAAAATAAAATTAATTGAAACCTATAAAACTTTATTTAAAAATTAATATAAAAAACTTTATAGAAACTTTTTAAAAAGGTACTAATATTTTATAAAATAACTTTTACTTAATTTTAAACTCTTATGATAAAAGAAAAGCTCTTATTACTGTTGGAAAAACTCGATATAAAAGAGCTTTAATAAAAAAAAAAATGAAAACAGATTTTGAAAAAAAGTGGGCGGGATTTTGTAGATTTAGTCTAAAAACAATTACAAAACCAATAATTGTTCTAAATATGAAGAATAGCCTTTTATTAGAGGGATTTTAAAATTTTGCAAAAAATAAAACATTAGCAAAAAGTTTGGAAAATTTTATACAAAATAGTTGAAATCTGTAAATAGAAACCTGCACAATAAAACTAGTTAGAAAAACAAATATCAAGAATCAAAAAATAGACTTTGGCTCTTCTCCTCCTCCCTTAGAATGCCTCCAATTGTGTTCTTTATAAACTTGGTAAACCTTGAATAATGTAGCTCAAAAAAGATTAGTAATACCAAGCTCTGATACCATGAAAGGAAAAGTAAATGAGCAATGGAAATTACTAACTAATGAGCATTGTTTGAAGGAAAAAGATTACCAAAAAAATAGAGAAGTCAAACCAAGCACCACCAAATGAAAAAGAGACAAGAATTTGATAAGGGGAAAAAGCAAGAAAAAACCCCAATATTATCAATGGAGGCAAAATGTCTAAGAATGATACAAAGAGAGAGAGAGAGAGCACTTAAGCCTTAAACTTGTATGCTTGAATATGAAGAATGAGAGGAGAGGCACCTCAATAAATAGAGGTGAGAAGAGGAGTTAGAATGTAACTCCCAACTCAATGAATGTCATCATTCATCTATGTGTGTGCAATGTGTAGCATAGGAAAAATTCACGGATTAGTAATACAAGTGTAAACTAAACTAAACCTAAGCTAATAATCGAGAACAATGGAAAATTGTATTAACAATACATAAATGAACTATTTTACCAAACATCTATGCATTTCCATGAATTATGTCCATTACTCTTCTCCATTTTTCTATAGTATGATACTTGCCCTCAGATTTTAATTAAAGCATGCAAGTGTGGCCTCATGACAATGATAATAGCAAAACATTGAAGAGTCAAAGTTGCTTCCAAAACTCATAAGATTTTTGGAGGGGTAAAAATGATAGAGGTAAAGTCTATTTATAGAAAATATGATTTTCGAATGACAAACTCAGATTAAAAGATAAATTGACGATTAAGATTAAAAGATGTGACATGCAATAGGATTAGGGTTAAATTAGTGTATGTGGTAAATCATAAATGATGGGGATTAAATAAAATAATAATTTAATCACTAGTGGAAACTAGTTGAGACACAAAAGAATAAAGATTGCATGTAGAAGATGAGATTGATGAAGTGATTAAGACAAAAGACTATTCATTAGAGGTCTACAATCAGGTTCTCACCAAATAACTAAATGGTCAAATTAGATCTAGACATAATTGATAAATGACTAATTAGATAACAAATAGATTATCTAAATATAGAGGAATATGCTATGGATAAATCCCTTTATGAATTAAATAATGATTTAATTCAACATTCAATATTTTAGGATTAAATTAAATAAATAAAGATTTATTTAATTAAAGGGATAAAAGGCTAAGGAATAATTAAATAATTAAAGTGATTATTTAATTATAGTTGAAAGTTTGACAGAAATTAATTAAATAATTTAAAATGATTATTTAATAGAAGATAGATTTAATTAGCGATGTAATTAAATAAATAATTTTTATTTAATTAATCAAGAAAGAATAAAGGTAAGAATGAATTAATTAAATAATTAAAGTTATTTAATTAATAGAGGACATACAAATTTTTTTAAAAAAAAAATTAACATTATTTAATTATGAGAAATGAAGATGAAAGAATTATGAAGAACTTAAGGGTCATAGGCCTAGGACAATTTTTAGTATCTACACAATGTGTCAAGAACCTCTTAAGGAGGTGGCTACAAATATTCCTTAATAAAGAAATTAAAAATAAAATGAGTCATCCTCACACATGTGTGAGAAGACAAAAAGACAAAAGACTTGTAGGGATTCCTTTGGAATATTCCTACAAGTTAATAAATAATTACATTTAAAGAATAACCTTTACCAAGTAAAGATTAATCTTAGATAACAGTACAATCAGTACATATTAAATTGGTTTTTCAAACTTTGTATTGTGATAATAAAAGCACCATACAAGTTGCAAATAATCTAGTTTTCTATTCTAAAACAAAACATATTGATATTGATGTTTACTATATTCAAGATCTAACTCAAACAACTATTGTCAATCTACAATTTTGTTCAAGTGAAGAATAAACAATAATTATATTACTAAGAGTACAATTGAAGCCAATTTTTTCAAATTAAAAGGAATGTTTGGTATGTTAGAGGTGAACATTAAAGGGGATAGTGGTATAATGTTCCCCTCTTTTTCCCTTTTTTGTATTGTTCCAGCTAATCTTAAAGAGGATACATTAAGAAAAACTATGATTATTTAAAACAATACAAAATATTTCTAGAGTCTTCCAAAAAACAAGAGCATTCCAAATTTTTAGAATAAAAAACAAGAATGTAAAATCTTTCAAAAATTAAATGTTTTAAAATTTTTAAATCTATAAGAATAAATATGATTTTGTTTATTGTAAACAACAATATCATACATTATATTGTTAGATTAAATGTAATAAAATTTAATTCAATATAATTACGCCGAGAGGCATTCCACTACAGATGCATTCTATGTGTGTACATCAAAACATAATAAAAATGTCATTTAAATAAAGTTAAAACGTATGCGATTAAAAGATGAACAAAAGTGATGAATGGAAAAGTGGTATCTTTTAGGCTCCGAGTGATTCTTTGATTCTTCTAGCATACCATTGGTATTCATTATGTGAACGTTTTGAATCCTCCACCAGCCATGTTACCAATCGCTAACTAAAATTATGTGGCATGGGACGTTGGAAGTCCCCTTGTAGCCCCAGTTGCACCCTCCTTTTGGGCCCCTATCTCGGTCTCTACCCTCAAAGCTATTTCTAAGTTTACTAGAGATGGCTCAAGAACATCGTCTAAACATCTACAACATGTGGTGGACGTGTGTTTGGTGCACGGAGTTATAGATCAGAACATAGCGTTGAGGTTGCTCGTAGCTTCTTTTAGAGGAAAAGCATTAGATTGGTATCACATTCTGGTGGCTAACACTATCAACACTTGGGATCAATTTGGGGATCTTTTTTATGAAAGATTCTCGAACGATGAAGACGGGTCTTCCTAGTATCACCACCTAGAGATCATCAAGCGGTCTCCATATGAGGCCTTGACTGACTTCAATTCTCGGTTCCACATAACTTAGAAAAGAATTCAAGCTACAATCCACCCGTTGCTCGACTTGGCATTCATGTTCTACCTAAATTCCATCAATGCCGACATCTCAATGATGATCCAGTCACTCGACAAAACCACTCTATCGGATGCATATAACGTCACAATTAAAGCAGAGAACAATCTAATTGATGCTGGAAAGTTTCTGCCTCGGTCCATCATGCCTATAATCCATGAGTTACTAGTTCCTACCAAGGTGATTCCATCTACCACCGCAACTGATTCTCGTCAATCCATGTACACATATGCGAATGTACCATGAAACGTTGCTCCCACCTCCAGTACCTCGAGAGACGAGATGAGCGACATAAAGGAAATGTTGTGAGTTATGGCTAACGAGATAACTACCATCAAGCACAACCAGGCCGCTCCCCCGAGACCAACCTACCAAAGCTATCAAGTCGATAAAGCCTCCTACCAACATAATCAATATCAAGGAGTCTTGCACACAAATCTGTCAAAGTAAAAATTTTAACTTAATTATGTTAATTAGGTTACTTTTATTCCTCTCTCAAGATTTCACTTTAATTTGCATATTGTGACATTTAATAATTAATAAAATTATTAAATTTCTACCTATTAGGGTTACTTTTAGGGTTGCACAATCTCTTTTCATAAGGATTGATCATTGTATTATTAACTCTCTCTCTGATTAATACATTTTTCAGCTTTCAGAGCACCCTTGCTTTCTTGTCTCAAATGTCTTCTTCTGTGACAACTTATTTTCATGCAGGTGATCTTCGGGGTTTGTGAAGTTGGCTTTCACAACTTCTACATGGTATCAGAGCTCTAGACCTATGGCTGCCTATTCATCTTTTGAAGATATTTTCTCATAGTGATTTTTTCTATGCAAGGGTTTCAAGCTACGACAATTTTTTGCTAGATCAGAGTGTTTTTCCATCATTTTTTAAGAAATTTCGACCTTGATCTCTCAAACAATGCATGCCGATGCAAAACGAACCTCACGGTTGCGCTCAGAAGACCCAAAAACCTCTATTTTCATATAAAATATGACAGGGTTTGCTAAAAATTGGTTTTTTTATGTTTTGGGGTTTTTTTTTGATGAATTTTTTCAGATATCTATATTAATATAAATAAAGTACAAAATTCACAAAAAAGGGTTGGGTGGTAGGAAAGCACACCCTGAAAGCGACATGGGCCCAGCCCAGCAAAAATAACTAAAGTCACATGGGCCTAGCCCAGAAAAAAAATAGAATGAAAACTATGCAGCTAAAGTAGTGCCAGTAGATCCTGGGGGATCCTGGTCATCCAAATTTCTACCCCATACATCAGCGGGGTTAGGAGTGAAGTCAGGAGGAGCACCCCAACCATCATCATTTTTATCTTCTTTTTCTTTATCCTCGCGCTGAGGCGAGATTGCAAGAGCAAGTCGCGAAAAGCTTTTACCAAAGGAGGGCCAACCAGAGCCCGAGTCAGGAGGAGCATCTGCAGGCCATCCAGAGCCGCCACCACTGTTCCTCGGCACACCACTAGAGTGCCAACCCTGACCAGGTCACGGTGGAGGTGAACGAGTCTGTCGGGGAGGCCGAGAATCCCTCTGAGGAGGAGGCTGGGAGCGAGCCCACATGGAATCACTCCGCTTCTGGCCCTAAGAGGGCGACCGATGACAGGAGGAGGAGGGCGAGTCAAGAATCCAAGCCACAGTACAAGGGGCATTGCCCCAGTGGTCTAGGAGAACCTGTAGGTGAGCCACTTCCAGTGCAACCTTGTTGGCTTGCACTTGAATCTTTAACATAACATTAGAGCATATAACAGGTTTAGTATAAATAGAAACATTATTATCTATATGCGAATGAGCAAAAATACAAGCATTTCTGTCTTTCCAGATACTGAAAAGGATTTCCACTCTGAAAGTGTGCCAAATCTGGGTGAAATTAGTTGGGGTTCCAGGCAGGTCCCCCAAAAGAACCATATGCCACAAAAAGGGTTCAGGCCTAAAAGGCCGAAAGAAATCATGAATCCAAGTCCAGAACTGCTGAGCTCTGAGACAAAACCAAAAAAGGTGCTTGAAGCTTTCAGGCTGCCCACAAAATGGGTAGCGCGGGTCGGAGACCCCCAAATGAACCAACCGAGAACCCATAGGCAAGCCTTGGAAAAGAATACACCAAGCAAAGTGGGTCAGCTTTGGATTAACAATTGCAGACCAAATGGCATCAAACCTCCTACGCCAAGTAAAGGCCAACAAGTTAAGAAGCCACCTCTGGTTCAACGAGCTGAGCATAGGGAAATGGGGTGAAAGCCACCTATAACCAAGCCGCGGCTTGTAGCTCCTAAGAGGAGTATCTGGAAACCATTTCCAGTCTTTCCACCAAGGTTTGTGCCCACGAATACCAACTTTGTGAAGAATCTCTGCCGGAATGGCGTTCACCAGACTGTCAAAAGTAGGATGGTCCTGGTTTTGAAGGCTGTAATGAGCTTTGAAAATATCCCACTGCATAATACTCATGGTAGGCCGGTGGAAGAGCTGGCGCAGTGTCTGAATGCCCTTCTTATGAAATTGGAGAGCTTTGAGCCAAGGCGACTTGGCCAGGGGTTGACCATTCTGGGCAAGAAGGGGAGACCACCAGAGATTATGCCGGTTGATGGAGAGCCCATCATGAAACCCGGCACTAGCCCAACAAAGCCAGAGCTTGACACTTTCCCAAGAATGCCAAATGCTTTTAGCCACAAAGGAGCCAATAATTTGAACCGGCTCCATCATCACCAGCAGGGTTTGGAAGCCAATGCCTTTCAAGGCGGGTCTGTGAACAGGAAACCCAAACTGAATGCAATGTCTGAGGAGAACTTTCCAGGCTTCATCCCCAGTAAGCGCACGGATGATCCATTTGACACAAAGGGCAGTTCCCTGCCATTGAGTGGAAAGCAAGCCGAGCCCTCCCGACTCCTTGGGAAGACAGCAAAATTCCCAAGCGACCCGACGAAAACCCTTATGGGTTTCAGAAAAGGCCCAAAGAAAATTGTGGAGTAGCTTCTCGAGTCTGTTGTAGGCTGCTTTAGAAGGAGCCCAACAGGAAGAATAATAGACATGGGTGGCAGCCAAAACTTTAGAGCACACCTAGAATTCGCCTGCCAGCGAGAGAGGCTTGGTAATCCAATAGGCCAGCTTCTGCTCAATTTTGGAGAGCACGGCTTGCTAGAGCTCCCGGGGGGAAGCCTAGAAGGCGAACAGAATGCCCAAGAAGCGGAAGATTTCCCCTTGACCAATCCACTTCTAGTTATAGGATTGAAGCCACGCAAGAGTGGGAAGCATAGACTGTCCGTAGCACAACGTTTTGTGCCATTGAATTGCAGAACCAGAAGCAAGAAAAAAAGTGTCAAGGCATTCAAGGGCAGCAGTGATTGAACCTTCATCCTCTAAGAGAGTGAGGAAGGAGTCATCAGTAAAATTCCCATTGACAAGCTGCTCTTGAGAATCGGGGAGAGTTATTCCTTTAACACGCTGTTGGGAGATAGCATTGGCCAGGAGATATCCAAAACCCTCAGCTGCCAGAACATACAATGTAGGGGCAAGAGGGCATCCCTGGCGAATAGAATGAAAGAGGCCAAAAGTAGAGGATTGGCGGCCATTAATGGAGATGCAAGCCGAGGCATCGGAAAAAAGCATGCGAACGGACTGAAGAAAATTGGCTCCAAAACACAATGCCTGTAACATAGCAAGAATGAAAGGTCATTCAATGCGGTCATATGCTTTAGCAAAATCAATTTTGATAAACACGACTTTCTGGTTCGAACGCTGGACCCACTCCATGCCTTCCAAAACAACAATAATGTTGTCAAGAATGAACCTGGATTTGATGAATCCAGTCTGCTCAGGACGCACAATTTGAGGTAGGAGGTGGCGGAATTTTAGAGCCAAGGATTTGGCAATAATTTTATAAGAGACATTAAGAAGCGTGATGGGCCGCCAGTTACAAATATCTTCCAGATCTCCAGATTTAGGTATGAATTTAATATTTCCTTTATTTATTAAATTGCCTAAAGAATTGTTGTGAAAGGCTTCAAGATAAACATGATGAAGGTCACTCCCAATACAGTCCCAAAGCGCTTTATAGAATTCATAGGGGAAACCATCAATCCCAGGAGCCTTGTCATCGGCCATGGAGGAAATAGCTTCCTTGAGATCATCAATTGTTAATAATTGATCACAAAAATTAATCTGGGTTGAAGAAAGCCTATGTGGCACAACAGCAAGGAAGCTCTGAAGGGCTTGCTGGTGCACAGGCGTGGGGTCCTGAGCCATGAAAACTTGCTCATAGTGACGCACAAAATCCTGGAGAATGTCAGATAGCTCAGAGAGCACTTGATTACCATCTTTGATGGCTTTAATGCCTGGGGAGGACTGCCTAGCACGAAGAGCCAAAAAAAATTCTTTGGAGGCACAGTCCCCAATTTTGAGCCAGTGGAGCCGCGCCTTGATTTGAGCGGCCCTGGCAAAATAGCTATCAGCCACTTGCTTCTAGTGTCTTAAGTCCACCACCCGAACTTGATGTGACGGAGAGAAAGGACAAGCCACTAAGGCCTCCGTAGTAGCATGCAAGTCAACAGTGGTGGCCTCGTAAGATCGCCGGTGGAATAAAGCAAGATGTCGCCCATAAATGTGCAGGAAGCACGCAGTATGAATGATAGCATCATTCCACCAAGCAATCCAACCCGTACTGCCAATCGGATGGCACTCTAAATTCCACACTTGAAGAATGGGGGACATGGTGGGCTTGTGATGAAGCAAAGACGTGTTAAAAAAGAATTGTGTCTTACACGTGCGAGGTTGCCAAGTATCCCACTCAATCCAAAATTGAATGGGGAAGTGATCCGAAAGGGTCACATCCACAAGCGGCTTGACAGACAAGGCAGAGCTTTTGAAAGAAAAAAAAGATTGTACCGAGATCATGGCACGATCAGGGCGCTTAAAGACTCTATCAGTACCAGCTCTGTAGTTACACCAAGTGTGCTGGATGGAATGAGAATGACGATAACCCAGGTTGGGATCAAAAAGCCCCAATTTATTGCGCATGTAAAACCACGCCTCCCTTTCGCCTGCAACTCAACGAAAAGGTACAGTACCATTTTTATCATATGCCATTTCAACCATGTTGAAATCCCCATAGAGCAACCAGGTGGCAACTGGCAAAGAGTCTGCAAGCCATCACCAAAGCAAGCAGTGCTCTACAGCATCATTAGAGGCGTAAATATTGATAATCCCAAAGGAATGATTCTCAATATTGAGAAGAGTCCAGATAGCCCGCTGGGAGGGATCCACCCCATGGTCAACCACATAAGGAAGCAACCACGGGGCCAAAAGAGTAGCTACTCCACCACGACCAGCCTCATGCAAGGTACAAAACAAAGTGTTGGCTGACCAAATAGAGCGACAAGCCGAAGCAAATAAAAAACCTGAAATTTTAACTTCCTGGAGACAAAGCACTTCAGTCTATGGAAAATTCTTCAAAGTATTCCTAACAGAATACTTTCTTGAGAGGTCCGTGAGACCTCGAACATTCCATGAGAGAAAATTCATGGAAAGTCGTCCATGTTTGCAGAATCCCAGTCCTCTTCACATAGGGAAGATAAGTTATTCTTCAAAAACCCTTGCGGAACTGAACCCAATTGAACAGAGTGAGAATACCTCCACTTTTCTGGTACATATTCACCTTCTTCCGATGGAGGAGACCGGCTGCGAGAATGCCGTTGGGTCTCCACACCGATGGATACTACCGATTGAGCACATAAAATTGTAGCAGCCTGGGGCGCGGCCTGTGGCCTGGGCTGTAAAATAGCAGAAGCCCCTCCTGCAGGAGTGGCCTTCCCCTTCTCTAAAGGGTTTGAAACTTGTTGGGTCAGTTCCGAGGCTTTGGGAGCCGACCCAGAACCATGTGACTTATTTTTCCGGTTGGCGACCGTGGTCCACTTTGTGTCCGCCTTAGCCGAAGGCTCTATCTGACGAGGCTTTTCGGCACCCCACAGCTAAGAAACAGTATGGGGAACTGATAAAGGGCAGTCCCTGATCTTATGATCAGCTGATTAGCACCGATAGCACGTGTTGGGAAGGTTAAAATACGTGATTTTCTGGGAGTGGCGAATATCCCCGATTTGAAGGTCAACAGTCTATTTCAAATCCTTGGATAAATCAACTTCCACACAAACCCTCTAAGGACGGGCTTGAATGAACTTATTAGGTTCAATGCAAACAACCTTCCCCAGAGAGGAAGCAATATGGTGCAAGAAGGGCACACATGGCAAGGGCAACTCGGGAAACTCAATCCAGACCGGCACACGCATTTTGGTGTTCTCGGAGACAGCAAAGTCCCGAGTCCAGGACTGGAAAACCAACAAGGAGGAACGAACATACCAAGATCCATGACCTAGGATAGCTTGGACATGGTTAACTTCCGCAAAGCGAAACAAGAAAAAACCCTTGATCAGATTTTGGACCATATCAAGGTGGACCCCATGAGGGACCCAGGCCTTGTTAACCCAGTCCTTTAACACACTTTCAGGGGGAGTCCTCCCAACAAAATAACCCACAAGGGTGTGTTTTTCAAGCCATTGGCATGCAGAATCAAAATCAGGTAAAGGTAAAACTACATCAGTAGGAGCATCAGAATGCTTACCTCGTGAAAGACTTTCAGAACAAATTTCAGAGGGCGTTTGTTCGGTGGGGGAGCCATTAAACTACGTCGTTGAACCACTAACACCAGCAAGAATTGTCGGGTTAGAGCCGGTTGAAAGCATAATAAACCCCTAAAACCGCAGTAAATACGGCCGTACACAAGGGAGGAACCAAAATCCTGTGCAATAAGCGTAGTATGATGTAGGAGGGGCCACGAATGACCTCAAAAAATTCAAAAATGCTACCAAACAAATCCGTACAACTACGGATCCATATGAATGCCTTGATTTTTGTGCCAATTTTCCTCGATTTTCATGCTATATTTTTTGACACCCAAAGCATTTTTGAGTTGACTCGATTTTCATCCCATTTTGCTTTGATTTTCGTGCCCTCTCGATTTCTATGATGCCTCAGTTTTCGTTCCATGAAGGTACAGCTGAATATTTTATTAAGTTTTTAATGTTTAAATCAATAAAATATTTGGTTTAATGCCTAAATGAACACTTTTAGTAAAATGGTCATATCTTGAGCATACGGTGTCAAAATCGAGCAAACGAGATATCGTCGGAAAGCGGGTTTTGGGAACTATCCAATGGTGTAGGTTTGAGTTTTTGGTTTTACCTTTTTGATGTCGTTGGCACCAGTCAAAGTCAGATGATGGTTTCAGATCTTTGAGAGGCATAGTTTTTGCGTCTGAACTCCGTTTTGCGCAAACGAATAGGCGTTGGAAAGGTGTTTCAGTTCTCTTTCCAGATATGCAGTTTATTTGATCAGAAATTTTACCAAATATATTTTATTCAGCTTTATGTGTTTTTACACTTTGCTCAATTACTTGGACATTCTGGCACCTACATGGGTTATGTTTGCGTTGGATGGGTTAGATTAATATGATTCATCATTGTTGAGGTCATTAGTCTCTGATTATTTCATTTGAAGAGTTATCATGGGTTTTTCTACTCACCCTTTAGTTGTAATTCTGGAACGGCATAATTATGAGTCATGGGCAAAGGGCATACTTACACATTGTAGGTGGCTTAATATTTTGCCTTATTTGTATGATCTCATACCTAAAGCAGCCACTTCAGAGGGAAAATTAGCATGGGATATTATTAGAGATCACATAGTAGGACTTATATTGTCTAGTGTTGATCATGGCACTGTGTGGGCTATATCGAACATTAATTGTCCTTCCCCACTTTGGACATGTCTTTGGAAGATCTATGGAAACCCCAATCTCTCTCCATTCCTAGAGGATCCTGCTTTAGATTATCTCTTACCCATTGCTTGGACAAATAATACACATTTGATCATGATACTTTAGAGGAGCTTGAGTATTTAGACACCCTTACATGTTCTGATGGATCAAAAGCTTGTCTCACAATTCCTACTTTTCAGATTGAGACTTCATCAACATCACCTCTTGTTCCTAATTCAGTGCAGTAGGGCATCATTCATCTTCCAGTCATAGCTACTTTGGACTCTTATGTTGCAGACATCTTTCTTGTTTGTGGAGTCCTATATTGCAGATTTGGAGGATTATTTTGAGGGCATTCATCTCCTCTACCTTGACAGTCAGGTTATCACTTTAAGCCCACCATTGTCAGTGCATTCAAAGGTTGTATTTCAGGATTCTCCAAATTAGTTTTGATTTGGCATCATTTGTTTCAGTTCAGACAAAGAGATTCTTTAGCATCCTAACATGGCACACATCTTGAGACAGATTGGTTCATCACTCTTCACAAGGTCTCTTCGACATCATCCTTTGGATCCGTTTCTTCCCAAGGGGAGGAATATTATCTGCCACTTCAGGATCTCTTTTTGGATTCTACATCAGGCATCTACCATTGTGACAGGACTTTCTTCATTATTGTGGGGTCATCTTCTCTCTTTTTATCTCTCCTATGGAGACCATTGTATATGTACTTATATGATATAAGTTACCTATGGGGGGTATCATGTAATCCACCTCCTATCCTTCTTTCATTAGTGCATTGCATTCCTTTCTTTGCATTCTATTTTGGGGAGGAGTTTTGTTCCCACTGGGTTTTATCCTTTACCCCGTTTGGTTTAGTTTGCATTTCCATTTGTAAATGGGTACCTGATCAGGACTAGTTTTCGGGACCCATGTTTACTTTCATGAATTGTAGTTACTTTTCCTTTCTTGCACATGTTTGTAGCTACACTCTTGCTCATCTTAAGGGGGGTTGTTAAAGTAAAGATTTTAACTTAATTATGTTAATTAAGTTATCTTTATTCCTCTCTTAAGATTTCACTTTAGTTTTCATATTGTGAAATTTAATAATTAATATAATTATTAAATGTCTACCTATTAGGGTTACTTTTAGGGTTGCACAATCTTCTTTCATAAGGATTAATCATTGTATTATTAACTCTTTCTCTGATTAATACATTTTTCAGATTTTAGAGCACCCTTGCTTTTTTGTCTCGAATGTCTTCTTCTGTGACAAGTTTTTTGCATGTAGGTGATCTTCGGGGTCTATGAATTTGGCTTTCACAACTTCTACAAAATTTGTAGACTCAAAAAAATAACCAAATAGTACTGATACCGACTCCGCTGGGAGCTACTCCAACAAGTACAAGTAGAGAGCTGATTATAGGACAAAACAATCTAATCAATGATGCCAACCCTTGGTGTTTCCCTTATGGTGATTCACGTATTCCTTGAAACTACCTGCATGGAAATCTACAATAGAAGGTGGCAGAGCAACACAACCAAGGCACAATGTTGGACAATGGGGGTTATGTATATGCCTCTCCACAAATATAAAACACTGTACTCACCACTCAAATGCAAGGGATGTCTCTAGAGCAAGAAAATGAAATAGCTCCTAACCATGCCCTCTTCTCATGGATGGAAGGAGAGGAAGCAGTGTTCACATTCAAAGCATCCTCTTCGGAAACCCTGCAAGTGCAGTCTGATTACAACACTCGCTCCAAGAGAGGATTCATGGGCAAATCAGTCATCATGCAATTAGTCAGTCTACAACCTAAGAGTGCTTCTGACTATGACCCCAGTACCTCCGTAGTGGTGACACAATTTCCACCACAAAGAGAAATTATAATAACAAAAGCTAAGGAGAAGAAGCCTCCAAATCCACCACAGATCAATGCGGTGGAACAATTGAAAAAATCACCCGCTAATGTGTCCCTATGGGATATCTTATCTATTCTAGAATAGAAGACATTGCTACAGATGGCTCTCCAAGAAGATTTGATCATTGGACCAAAGGAGAAATCACTTAAGGGTGGAGCTATTGATCAATCACCTTCAGAAAAAGTTCTCACGAATGTTGCATAAGAGGTCTCTACTGAGAACAAAGAGGAAGAATCCATAGTCAAAGTCAACAAGTATAACCCAAAACCGAAGCCATTTTTTTTGACCCTTATTATGGGGAAATTTTTTTTGCATAACTCCATGATTGACTCTAGTGCTAGGACCACAGTAATTCCCAAGAAAATAGTTGAAGCCCTAGGACTAATCTATGAACCTTTAAATAAAGGAGTTATGCAATTAGATGGGAATATGGTTAACACTGTGGGAATCATTAAAGACCTTCCATTAACTCTATTTTCCTGCCCCAATATCATGGTCAAGCAAGATACTGTGATCATTGATGTTCCTCCCATATTTTGTTTGTGCTTGTCCAGAGAATTCACTTCTAAATTAGGTGGATACGTCTCCTTAGATTGGTCACACCTAATTGTAAGGACCAAGCATGGAGCTAAAATGAAGCTCGTGTCCAGACCTTTACATTCAGAACATGTTGTAGATGAGGCCGAGATAGTCTTTGAATCCACTCACACCTCCATCACCAAAGAAGAGATGTATTGCACAAAGCTTCTAGAAGATGAGGAAATCTCCAAAAATCAGACCAATCAAGAGGAGGTTCTCTTGAGTGAGTAGACTGATAAAGACCCCTTCATAAATTATCATGCCACCAGACTAGGGACTTATGTCATTTATTACGAAGACCAAACCATCCCGAGGGTGATAAAAGAGCCCGAAGGCATTTTGGCCACAGAGCTATGGTCACTACACTTTGATGGGCTAGATGCATGGTTAGCACAGGAGTTGGGATATGCCTAACTTCCACAAGCAACAATAAGACAAATAGATCTCTCTAATTCTAGTCTTCCTTTTCAAACAATGAAGCTGCATATGAAGGCCTCGTGCTAGGTTTAAACCTAGCTGAACAAATGGGCATCAAGCCAATAACAACGTTTGAGAATTCTGAACTATTCGTCAATCAAGTTCGGGGTATCAGAATAACAAAGAGTGTTTGTATGAGATCCTATAGACACAAATTCTGGGATCTAATTAAGAGCTTTGAAGATTTCAATATCCAAAATATTCCCTGAAAATGAAGATTTGATGCAGACCGCATGGTTGTAATCGGACCCAAATTCAAACCGGCCTCTGACCCAATGCATAAAAGACACTCTGTATGGGTGATAGTCTGACCAACAATTCCAAATAATGGTCAGAGCTGGTAGATATTTGACAGTGATGAACACATTGCTTCATTTAGCTCACAACCAAGGGAGTTTTCCGACCAATTCCGACCAAGGACCACCGAAGCCTACAATGGACAAAACATTTAGCTAAGGCCAAACAAGCTTTCGAAGGGGATTTTCACCCTCGAAGATTCTTTTTATTTTGACAATGCAAGCAATAATAAGAGGGAATTTGTAGCGAACACAAGTGATTATGTAGATTTCCAGATCAAAGATAGCAAAAAACCTGAAGTCAAGAAGGACGCCCTGCATCAAAATACAAAAAGGCTTATCGACCTTTGGAAGAAAAATAGAGGGGTAGTGGCCTGGTCATATCATGACCTCAGGGAACATGATCTCGGCATCGCCCATCATACAATAAAGCCGAATGAACGAGCCGAACCAGTTCATGAAAGAAAGGGGCCAGTGAATCCCGAGATTGAAGCGTTGATGGCACAAGAGTTAACCAAGCTACTTCAGTCATGGATTGTCTTCTCAATCAAGCATAGCATGGGGTATTCAACTTAGTCTAGGTCTAAAAGAAGAATAGAGATATCCTCTTATGTGTCAACTTCCGCAGCCAAAACCAAGCATCGCTAAAGGATCATTACCCATCACCCACCATGGAATTAATCTTGTATAATATAACGGGTTTGGAGTTGTTTTCGCTGTTAGAGACCATTTTTGACTACAATCGAACCTGGGTTAAAGAAGGAGTTTAAAATTAATCCTGAGGAGGTGAAAGCAATCAAAGAACCCCCCCTTTCGATCAATGAAAAGGACATTCAAACTTTCTCAGGAAAGGTCAACTTTGTAAGTAAATTTATTTCTATTTTAGCAGGGATAATTAAGCTAATCACCCTAATTAAAAGGAAAGACTAGGCTTTCATGTGGGTTGAAGAAGCCATAGGAAAATTTGAGAAGGGTGTTGTTTCCTCAACTCCTATACTGGTCAACCTAGACTTTTCAAGCGATTTCATGATGTGTGTATTCAGTAGTAAGTCAAGCGTTGCTACTGTCTCAATTCAGAAAGATGATGAAGGAAATGGAGAACATCTAACAACATTTCATTTCTGAATCTTAAAGGAATATAAGACGAACTTCAACTTCATCAAGAAGAAAGGTTTTGCAATAATTTATATCGTGCATTCTAGTATACACGAATACATGATAAAAATGCAAGAGAAAATAGAAAGGGCCCTATTGGCCATGAACAACCACCAAACCATGATAAAAGGATGGTTTGAAGAAAGGGTTTCGGACCAAGGTCTAAAATGGAGGGACCTAGTATTAAAGTTTAATGAGCAGACCGCAAGACCCGTTCAACACAAAAAATTTGACAGCCTATGGAGAGGTCCATTTGGGATAATTCAGTATAGGCAACATAGTACATTTGAATCAGAAAACATGGAAAAAGAAGCACTAGGGATTCCTATTAACAGACTCCACCTTAAATTGTCCTATTGAGCTTAATAAAACATTTCTACCATGTAAATATATAATTACTGTAGTTATTTTCCCTTGTATTCTTTTGTTTATTTGTTCGGTCTTCTTAATCCATGATGCAGTAGAGATTAACATTATGATAAAGTGAATAACACATATGACATAAAGGATAGAAAAATTCAACAGAGCAGAAAATGAACCATAACGGATGATAGCAGAAATGAAAAGAGATGAAATAGTATAAAAATATGTATTCATTTCGAAAGTATGATATGCTCCAATTTTACAAGCTTCAAAATGTCTTTAAGGCCATTTTTCAAAGTATATCTACATATATATAGCTATATATGAAGGAAGCCTTTTCCAGACTTATATACAAAAGAGATAAGGTGGTTTCTCTGTTGGAGGCAGCAATGGGAATGTCTTCATCCATGGGTGTAGGAGCAGGAACATCAGTAGCAGTAACATCTTCATTCTTAGGGGCTGGGGTGGCAGCAATAACAGTGAGAGGCAGTGGAAATACCAAATTCCTAAAATCAGTATACCATTCTACATCATAGAATAGTACCACATTGTAGACACGTATCAGGAAATGGCATGTGTGGGTAACCTTCTATCGATGCTCAGCTTGTGTCTGGAGGTGGAAACCATCAAGAAACGATAGCCATGGCACCACCGTGTCTTCCTTGACATATTTCTGGAGGTCACTAGCAGTGGGTAAACCAAAGCCGAAGATCGCGTTCTCCACAATTTCTCCAAGACCCGCAAGGTGTCACTTCGGGAAGATCTCCAATGTCAGGAAGAGAATCATTAGCTTTGGAACCTAGATATCAAGCAAAGAGGCTATGACGTGCAAGCATATGTCAATATTCACTCTATATTTATCATATTGCACGCAATCCCATCCCAGGACCCATTTTATCACTATAATTGCCAGAGAATGCTTGTTTTTTGTCATTCTCTTCAATCTCATTTTTGATGCTTCACCTAGGAATGCAGTATGTGCCTTATTGTTGGTAAGCCTGAGAAGAGTATTCATGCTATCTATACTTTGCTATGCTACCGCTAATTCTACCCAATTGTTGTTACTAAAGGCTATTGCTACCAATTGCTAAGTGTGTTGCTACAGTTGCCTAAGGGCCTATTTATAAGAGATGATTAAGATACCTACGTGCTAAACATGAGGTCAATCAAGTGCTAAGCTTAGAATTCATGTCCATAAGCCAATTGGGAAAACTCACCCATTTTCTTATGTTGTGTATGGCTCACTGCATGCAAAATTAAGGAGAGCTAATTAATTAGCTCAAGTTGGTGACCGCTCTAAGCAAGGGTCTATACGACCGAGTATTGAGGTGTCAGACTGTGAGCGTGTCGAGCATCCTAAGACCGAGCTCGTATCTTTTCAAACACTCATCATATTTGGGCTTAATTATGCTTTTCAAGATATTAAATACTAAGCTTGTGAGGAGTCTTTCCACCCTCAAATCACCAGTTCAATTTCTATGGAAAATCATGGTGTGGGTTGTAAGTACTTAAGAAATTATGAATTCCTATCTTTTCAAAGGGAAAGTAATTTACTTCACACAAGCAAGAAAAGGTGGTGGTACATGTCAAATTTAATGCAAAAAAATAGCCATCATCTACCACTCGGAGGAAGAAAGAAAAGGTTAAGTATTGCATGCAGTTGTAAGAAAAAGAAAAAAGAGATTTTTGAATATATAGTCAATGCAAAGCTTTTGAAGTGCAGGAATCGTTAAGGAACGGGTGAGAAATTGCAAAAGTATGAACACAAATGCAATTCACTGCCCCTGAAGTAGCTCAGAGCATGCAGATGAATGAGCTAGGTGAAACATCTCAAAGCTTGGTTGATGCGATGCTCACAACACCCATGGTTAATATTTTTCAAGATGAGTCTGACGCTATACCTGGAATCCCAAAAAAATTAGACTGGTTTCACATGCATTTAGCTAAGAAGGGGACTCTTAGAGATCATTCAAGTTTGATAAAGGAAGAGTGGGATAACATTTATGACCCCATCCTCAAGACCAACCCTAAGGGCCTAAGAGAAGCTTCTTTCACCAGGATGAGGAGAGCCTTCGACAATCAACTACCATTCAAGCAATGGCTCTGCGGGCTTCCACAATATATGGTCCCTTATGTGCACCACTGCTCAGAGATAATCCATGAGAGAATTCAATGCTTCAATTCGGTGACTAGCACCATTGAGGGAAGAAATTTGAGAGTTGTGTAATCTGCAAATGCTCTTAGGGACATGTTGTGTGTTCCTGGGAATAGCTCCAAGATGCTACCAATGGAGTCGTTCAACTAGAAAAAGGGCTCAAAGTTTTGGAGAGGTAGAAGGAATGCCCTTGAATTTTATAATACAAAGCCAGGAATGCCCCAGGATTGTCGGTAGCCGATAAGGGATCTGAATCGTTGCATAGACTTCGAACATGTAGACATGCAAGATGCCTTCTCCATGATGGATTTTGTGTTTGGCTTGGATGATGACATGATCGTGCATGAATCTCAGTTGGGTCTGGTTTTTCGACTAAGGAGGTAGCGTGACCCTTTCTGGTATGATTTCATAGACATGATTGTCAAAGATATACAGAAGCAGATTGTTGAGTTTGAAACTATTGGTAAGTTCAGATATCCTTCTCTTCTTGCCTATATGTTTCTACATCAAAACCCCAATTTATTCAAGGAAAAAATAGAGTTATCAATATTTGATGAGAAAAGGCATTGAAAGCCAGCTTCGGTATTGACTCACATCCTCTCTTCCACCTATGATTATTATGCATTTTTGGAGAAATTCTTGATTCTGATTTTGCGCGACTTGAGCGAGGATGGTGACTAATATCACCTGTTGGTCGACCAATCCGACTGGATGCAAACCTTGTTCCCCAAGTGTGACTGGTTCCTTGAGGATGATTTCACATGTGTCCAAGTGCGTGGCTTTTTGAAAGAGCCAATCCAACTCCTAGCATCCATCACCGATCAAGGTTTGGCCCTTGAAGTGTTCCGACAACTAGCCATTATGGACTGGGCCTTTTGCTCTGACCCAAAGAAGAAAAAGAGAGCATTTTTCGAATGCCTGCTGAGCTACAAAATAGTGGTCATGATAAAGAAGAAATCGGTTGAGTTGTTGGTAGAAAATTTGGCTCATCTTGAGTTGGTTTTTATTTGCGATAAGTAGGACTATAACCCCAAGGATGATTTGGGCGACACATTCATTAAGGTAAAGCACAACCCTCAACCTTATTGGGAAGCGCAATAGAACCCTTTGGAGGATATTAGCCGGCTATGTGTTGACTTGGCATGCATGCAAACAAATAATTGGAGGTTGTCATGGCTCAAGTTTTATCTCCCTAAGGCGAAGGTAGACAAAAATTATCGCATGAGTGCTACCCTCCGAAATAGCCTGATAAGGGAACAGGGCTGGAAACTGGGAAAGATCAATAATTTCTAGATTATCGCCAAGAGATCAAGTTCCCCCTCACTCCATTCCAGGACCCATTAGTCCTCGACATCGATGATCTGTTCAATACTCTTTGGAGTGTGGAGAATGTTGATTCTGAAGGAAATTATGTGGAAGAGGTCGACCCTGAGGAGGCCACATAATTCTCTGACAAGGGGAAGCAAAAACATAAGGAGCCAAGAGAGGATGTGATGAAGCAGGTTAAGAGAATGGGAGCACAGCCTAGCGTAGCTGTTAGGAGTTTGCAAATAAATATTTCATGATCAGGGTCTTCATAGTCTCGAACTTGGGCCGTAAAAAATCCTAGGGCAACACAACCATCAATGGAAGTAGTAGATGTGGAGAGCTCTCCACCAAGAAAAATATAGTGCATAGATGCTACTTCGAGAGAGATTTTCTAGGAGGTTGCAGTGGGCCAAGGATCAGAGATTGAATCCACTGCTCAGGTATTCTTCTCTCCCCCTCTTCTTAGCTCCCAGTCTCTTGTTTCTTCCACTACCTTTGTGGCACCCATCACTCCAAGTGTTAGCCTGTCCATCTTTGTCCCTACTGCAATGACTACGAGAGGTTTCACCCAATTTTTCCATATTGGACAAATGGCTTTCACTTCCCCCAGAGTTACTTCATCTTTCATTGGAGCCCTGTCAGCCTCTTCATTTGCCTCCCTATCTGCATCTATGGCTACTACCCCCTTGGCGTTTGAAAATGTCGTCCTTTTTGTCTCCGTTGAGTCAACTCTAACCCAACGTTTCCATCAAATGGAGTTCGTTGCATCTCCATTTCCACCACCATTTCCCATTAGTCATCCCATGCCTTCATCACCTAGGATTTAGAATATTCCTCCCTTCTCTCTGCTCATGGTTTCCCTTCCAAAGAAGAAAAAATCTAAGGTAACTTGTCTCTCATTCCCTTTCACTTTCCCTCCTAGTGCACCCTTTGCAAGTGAGCACATTATATCATTGGCTCAATTCTTGTCACAGAGCCATAGCACAAAGCAAGCTTGAGCTCTCCGACTCTAGAAACAAAAAGAAAAGGATGTCAGGAAGCCAATAAAGCACAAAGTCCAAACAATTCATAATGAGGCTCAACAGTCGTTGCATTTCGCAACCATGCACCCCAATGTTACCAAATTATAGGGAGAAATGTAACCCGATGACTATGACATCTATGTTGTCAGACTTGACTTGTGTGTTTCCTGAGCACAGGATAAGGTTGAGCTAATGGAGGAGACACAACAGGTAGTGACTGTTGGCAAAACAAGAATAGACAACTGAGAGGGGGGGCGAATCAGTTGTCATAGAATTAAGACTTATTTAACTTTAAACAACCTTTAATCCCAGATCTGATAATCAATAGTGGAAGCATAAATCAACAACACATCAAAGACACATGAACACCAAGATTTTTATATGTGGAAACCCTGTTAGGGGAAAAACCACAATGGATTTTAGTCCACAAGATTATACCTTGTTAGAAGTATAATGAAAGGAATGAATAGGGAATGCACATGCATTCAGGCACATTGCCTATAGCTCACTCCTGAAGGGAAGGCTCATTTCCTTACATAAGGCAATCAGATTAAATCCATCTAATGAGGTTGAACTAAGAAATTAGCTTCTACAAAAGCCTAATGACAGTTCTAGTTAGGCACATAAAAACTTCTACACACTCTGCTCAAACTCCTTCACACTCTGCTCAATCTCTTTCACACTCTGCTCTACTCTTGAATGATTTAATCTTTATTCACACATATATTTCACATACATACATCGAGCATACATTTACAATGAAGATACAATCACTCTTATATATCCACTATATGGATTTACATCAACAACTCTGTCGACCAAGAATAAAGAATAAATTACAACTGTCGGCCTTAATACATGAACAAATCTTGATACGCATCAACGTAAGTCATTCACAACATAGTGAGGACCTAAATCAACATCCTCGAACATGCCACACAATAAAATATTAATCCTCATGGATCCGCAACATGTTACCACCATCATGTCGGCCAAGAACATGAAAACTCGAGCACACATCGGGAAAATCTCTAATCACGATCACACCAAACAATGCGGATGTAAAAAAAGGATAGAGCATGATCTAGGCTCATCCACGAATGTCATAGGAACATGTGCAACAATTGAAACTGCCAGAATTTTATCCGCTTCTTCCAAAAACACTTGCTACAGTAACAAAGTGATTGTAGGGACACAAAACTTCATAGCTTCCTCAATTCTTGATGCGTACCATTGAAACTTTCGAAAAACATACTAGATAGGCTTAGAAACAAACCCTTTAGTGCGTGACACCTGAAAATCAACGTGCACAACTTATCACCACTTGGATCTTCACAACATCACAGACTGCCTACAATATATTTATTACAATTTTCTCAATATCCTCAACATATACAACCTTCAAAGTCACCAATGCTAATATTGTTGACATCAATGACAACCAAATATCAACAACACAATCAAAACATCCAAAACTCTCCCCCTTTGGCATTGATGGAAACACATGATGTGAAAAATAATACCATCAACACAACTGGTTGTTCACATACTTCTCTCCCTTTGATCTGCAGTTCTCCTCTCATAGCTCTTTTCTCCCTTTCTTGACTCTTCTCCCCCTTACTTCAAGAGTTTTTCACATTTTTCTTCTCTCCCTTTGACATCAATGGCAAAGGTACACATGCTTTGATCCTCATATCATCAGACTACTCCCCTTGAGTAGCAACCACCACAACATCAATCTGAAATAAGATATGGCTATGAATTCATGGACTGATGCAAAGACCTACATCACTTAGTTCTTATTAGGAGGGGAAATCACCCCTAACTTGCCTCTGAGATACTCAAAAGTATCCTTAGGCAATGATTTAGTAAAGATATCTGCAATTTGTTCCTCTGTAGGTACATACTCCAATCTAACTTCTTTGTCACTTACTTTGTCTCTCAAGAAGTGATATTTGATGGATATATGCTTTGTCTTTGAATGCAACACTGGATACTTAGAAATGTTTATGGTGCTTGAGTTGTCACAGAATATGGCAATGGGTTCTTCATACTCAATTCTAACATCTCTCAGCATCTGCTTCATCCACAATACTTGAGTACAACTATTTGCAATAGCAATGTATTCTGCCTCAACAGTAGATAAGGAAACATAATTCTTCTTTTTGCTTAGCCAAGATACCAACTTCTTTCCCAAGAAGAATGCGCCACCACTAGTACCCTTCCTGTCATCCACATCTCCCGCCCAATCTACATCAGTAAAATCACCTAGGATAAGATCATCATCCTTAGAATACCAAAGACCAAAGTTAACTATCCCTTTCAGGTATCTGAAGATTCTTTTCACAACAGTTACATGAGACTCTTTTGGATCAACTTGATATCTAGCAACCATGCATACAACATTCATTATATCTCGCCTAGTCTGAGTCAAATAGAGTAATCCACCAATCATTGACCTATATCTTGTTTGATTTGCTTTAGGAGAATCATCATTTTTGTAAGTTTGCATCCATTTACCATAGGTGTACCTACTGGCTTTGAGTCTTCCATGCCAATCTTTTTCAGTAACTCTTTTACACATTTGGACTAAGATATAAAGATTCCATCTTCTAACTGAGTGATTTGTAATCCTAAAAATAATTTTAGTTCTCCAATCATTGACATTTCAAACTCACTTTTCATTTCATTAGCAAACTTCATACAAAAATCATCATCACCTTCAAAAATAATATCATCAACAAAGACTTCAATGATCAACTCTTTATTCTGATCCAACTTGAAATATAGATTATTGTCAGCATTACCTTTATTGAATCCAAGCTTCAACAATTATTTATCCAATCTAGCATACCAAGCTCTAGGAGTCTGCTTGAGTCCATATAGAGCTTTCTTCAATCGACATACCATATTTTGTTTGTCAGTTAGTTGAAATCCATCTAGTTGCTCAACATAGACTTCTTCTAGCTCACCATTTAGAAATGTTGACTTTACATCCACCTGATAGACTTTGTAATTCTTGAAAGCAGCATAAGCAAGAAATAATCTTACAGTTTCAATTCTAGCAACAAGGGAAAAAATTTCTTCAAAATTAATACCTTCCTTCTGTGAGTACCCTTTGCAAACCAATATTGCTTTGTTTCTGACCACTTCACCTTGTTCATTCAACTTATTCTGAAACACCCATTTGGTTCCAATCACATTTTTGTTATGAGGTCTAGGAACAAGATCCCATGTATCATTTTTCTCTATCTACATTAGTTCCTCTTTCATGGCTTCCATCCAATATTCATCTTTTCATGCTTCATTGATATTGCTAGGTTCAGTTTTGGAAAATAGACAATACTCTTCTAAAAAAATTCTTCTAGTTTGCACACCTTTTCTCTTATCTCCTATGTTTTGACTATCAGAATGATTTGGCCTTACATACCTTGGAACTTTATGACTTTCTCCAACTTCTTGTTCTTGTGTTCTTTCTTTTGTACTTCTGCTTGTTTCTGCTTCTTGATTCCCTTGGTTCACCGAAACAATTTGAATTTGATTCTATGTCTGAACATTCTTTCCATTGTTAGTACTATCATGTTGGTCATTTGAATCATATCCACTACATCTGGATGGTTTATCAATATCTTCATCAACTTTGACATTTTCACTTTCAACCATTTTCTTCAACCTTTTATTAAAGCATCGGTAAGCTTTTCACTTAGTAGAGTAACCTAGAAAGATTCCTTCATCACTTCTAGCATCAAACTTTCCTATATCATCTCTCTTGATGTAGCATTTTCTTCCAAATATTTTGAAATATTTGATAGTAGGCTTATAACCAAAACATAGCTCAAAAGGGGTCTTACCATAATTCCTATTGACATTTACCCAGTTAATGGTATACATAGCAATGCTTACAACTTCTCTCCAGTAGAAATGAGGAACATTTGCTTCCAGCATCATGGTTCTAGCAATGTCTAGAACATTTCTATTATTTCTTTCAACAAATCCATTCTGTTGAGGGGTCTGGGGAGCATATAGTTGTCTTTGGATTCCATGCTCTTCATAGAAATAATTGAATTCCTGGGAAGTGAATTCACTAACTCTATCTGACCTTAAGCATTGGATATTTTGGCCTGTCTCATTCTCTACCATAGCTTTGAAGATTTTGAACTTTTCTAATGCTTCATGTTTTTCTCTTAAGAAAGCAACCCATATCATTCTAGAGAAATCATCAATAAGCAACATAAAGTACCTTTCACCTTGAAGACTTCTGATTCTAGATGGACCACATAGATCAGTATGTACCAAATCCAGTACTCCATTAGAGTTATACTGTTTGCTCCAGAAATAATTTCTAGTCTGCTTTCCCATCTAACATTCTTTGCACACAGTGTTAGTAGGCTTCACTAACTTAGGAAGATCTCTGATTTCTTGAGAAGAGCTTATTTTGGCAATGTTATCAAATTTTACATGACACAACCTCCTATGCCATAACCAGCTTACATCAACTTGAGAAAGTAAACAACTTTCACTAGCAACACTTAAGTGAAAAATATCACGTCTTGTTTGTGTACCTGAAGCAATCACATTTATAGAACTTCCCTGTATCTTGCACTTACCATCCTTGAACTCAAGATTGTAACCCTTGTCTACCATCTTTCCAACACTCAACAAGTTATGCTTTAAGCCTTCTACATCAAGAACATTATTAGTATTATGTTTACCACCAAAAGAAATAGTGCCTTTGCTACGAATCACGCTAGAAGTGTTGTCTCCAAATCTTACAACACCACCATCATAGTTTTCCAAGCTTGCAAACTTGCTTTTGTCCCCAGTCATATGATGTGAGCATCCGCTGTCAATTACCCACTCATCTTTTTCTTCATTTTTTTCTACAAGAGCCTTCTCAACATTCACATTACTAGTAGATTCAGTCGACAACTGAACATTTTCTTTGATAGAAATGAATATCCATTCATCTTCATTTTCAGTTTCTTTATCAGATTCATCATTAGTAACACCTTCTTCAGCATAATGGCATTTCTTTTGAAATATAGTCTTATCAGGTTTATACTTAGAGACTCTTTCAGGACACCTTGATGCAAAATTACCTATTTTACTACAAGAAAAACATTTCATAGGTAACTTTCCTTTGTACTTACCATGACCTCTGGCTTCTCTTTTCACAACCAATGCTTCCAGTTCTTCTAATTCTTTTTCTTCATCTTCAATCTATTTCATCTCATCTTCGTACTTGAATGTCTTTTTGGAACTCTCTCCCAGATCATATATCTACTTGTCTTTCCAGGATATATTAGCTTTGAATGTAGATTCGTTCTTAGGAGTAGATTCACCAAATTCACTTAACTCAAAAGCAACAAGTTTTCCAATCAGCATGTCTCTTGTCACATTTTTCATTGTCCCGAGTTCATCAATAGCATGAGTGTTTGTTTTGTAGGAAGGAGGCATAGATCTAAGTATTTTAGCCACACTCTCTTCTGCATCCAAGACTCCACCGACACATATAATGCTCATCACCAATTCATTTATCTTTTGAGAGAAAGAGGATTTTCTCATCTTCACTCATCTTCATGTCCTCCCACTTGCCTTTTAGACTCTATAGCTTAGCAACTTTCACTAGTGCATCTCCTTCATACAATGTTTCCAACCTTTTCTAGATCTCATGTGTAGTCTTCAGACCTATCACATTTTTCATCTTTGAATCTATCAAAGCACTCAACAATGCTTCAATAGCCCTAGTATTTGTTTCATCTTCTTTGATTTCATCAGCAATAGAGGGACCATTCTAAGGAATAGTATATGCATTCTTTGTAATCTTCCAGAAAGGCTCACCAATACACTTCAAATGACATTCCATTCTAATTTTCCATAGAGAGTAGTTTGCTCCATCGAATATAGGACTATTCTTCTTGTAAGATGCCATCATGGATCACCTCAAGCTATTAAGTTTTCCCTTCAGATGAACTTGCTCTGATACCAATTGTTGGCAAAAGAAGAATAGACAATTGAGAGGGGGGGTGAATCAGTTGTCATAGAATTAAGACTTATTTAAATTTAAACAACCTTTAATCTTAGATTTGATAATTAACAATGGAAGCATAAATCAACACATCAAAGACACATGAACACCAATATTTTTATACGTGGAAACCCTGTTAGGGGAAAAACCATGGTGGATGTTAGTCCACAAGATTATACCCCGTTAGAAGTATAATGAAAGGAATGAATAGGGAATGAACATGCATTTAGGCACATTGCCTGGAGCTCACTACTCAGGGGAAGGATCACTACCTTACATAAGAAAATCAGATTAAATCCATCTGATGAGGTTGAACTGAGAAATTAGCTTCTACAAAAGCCTGATGACAGTTCCAATTAGGCACACAAAAAATTCTACACACTCTGCTCAAATTCCTTCACACTCTGCACAATCTCTTTCACACTTTTCTCAAATCCTAAATGATTTGATCTTTATTCGCACATATATTTCACATACATACACCAAGCATACATTTACAATGAAGAGACAATCGCTCTTATATATCTGCTATACAGATTTACATCAACAACTCTATCGGCCAAGAATAAAGAATAAATTACAACTGTCGGCCTTAATACATGAACAAATATTGATGCACATCAACCTAAGTTAGTCACAACATAGTGAGGACCTAAATCAACATCCTTGAACATGCCACACAATAAAACATTAATCCTCATGGATCCGCAACACGTTACCACCATCATGTTGACCAAGAACATGAAAACTCAAGCACACATCGGAAAAATCTCCAATAATGATCACACCAAACAACGCAGACGTACAACGAGGATATAGCACAATCTAGGCTCATCCATGAACGTCACAGGAACATGCGCAACAACTAAAATTGCTATAATTTCATCTGCTTCTTCCAAAAACACCTACTACAGTAACAGAGTGACTACAGGGACACAAAACTTCATAACTTCTTCAATTCTTGATGCGTACCATTGAAACTTTTAGACAACATACTAGATAGGCTCAACAACAAACCCTTTAGTGTGTGACAATTGAAACTCAATGTGCACAACTTATCACCACCTGGATCTTCATAGCATCACAGACTTCCTACAATATATTTATTACAGTTTTCTCAATATCCTTGACATATACAACCTTCAGAATCCCCAATGCTAATAATGTTGACATCAATGACAACCACATATCAGCAACACAACCACAACATCCAACAGTGACCACTGACTTTCTCAAGTCTGGTCACAAGTTGAAGAAGGCGAAGGATGAGCTAAAGGCCATTAAAGAAAGGATAGAAGTCTTGTTGGCCAAGGATAAAGCACGGCAGGTAGAAAGGGCATGCTTCACACAAAACACACAGGTAGATAAGGCTAGCCTACAAAGGGAGCTCAAGAGGTTCCAGTCCCAGGAGTTGGATCAAGTGGCTGAGCTACAATGAAGGAATCAAGAATTACAGGATCGGTTGGCCCAATCGGAAAGGGAAGTTCAGCAAAAGAACGAAGAGTTGCAGTGACTGCACGCTTAGTTGGAGAAAGCAGTACAATTGAAAGAGACAGATCTAGCAAGCATGTAGGCTCAGTTTAAAGAGGACCTCTAAAAGATCAAGCTTTCCCTAGAGGAAGATTCTACAACTCGAGGCCAAACCAAGGAAAAATGGTTTGTCAAACAAAGGGCCTTGCAAGAGCAACTCTCCATGGCTGCAGAAAAAATTCCAGGGTTGATGCAAGAGATTGGGATGAAGGATGTAGAGATTAATCTATTGAAGAAGATCACTCAAACTCCTTCTCCACAACCAGACCTCCACTTATTAGCCCAACAATTGTACGCTTCCTACTAGGAAAGAGTCAAGGCTTTATGTCCAATTCTCCAACCCACACTTTAGTTTATGGTGGAGGTGACAAATTTATGTAGGGAGGTTCACGGTGCAATGGAACAATTCCCACAATTCATAGGGGAAAAGGTTCCCAAAGCATAAAAGTTGCTAGACAGGCTATACACTATGCCAAGTGAGGATCTGGTACTAGCAGGTGTCGAAAATTGGAGGTCAGTCGCTAGGATTGCAAAAGAGTTTATCCATTTCCATGAAGCCACCCTTCATGCTCAACACTACTCAATCACATTGGGACAAACTATGGATAGAATGCAGGCAAGGTTTTCCCAACTAACCCAGATGGGCTTGCCCTCTCCATTTCTTTCAGACGAATCGATGGCCACCGCAGAGTGAATTGAAACCAAAATCGAGGAGAAGAAGTAGGATTTATCCACTTTCTAGAACTTTAGCCAGCCTCCTACCACCGAGGATATCGAAGGTGTCACTCATCAGATCACATGGATGCTTTTTCAACTTGAGGCTAGGTCCGGAATATCTATGTAGTTTCCCTTTAAAGAGGTAATCATTCTGCATGAGGCACATGAGAATCTGTGTGCCATATCAAAGCCTTCTAAGGCCGACCGGTTGCCCTTGCAGATCACCCTTTCTAAGCTCTAACTCTAATTCTCAATTAATAAGGTCATGGTCATGAAACCAAAGAATTTTGTGTTCATCGTTCTGTAGGAAAAACGCCCCTGATAGTCACCAAAAGATGTGGATATTAAATATATCACATGCTCCCTTTGGGTTGTTTTGATTTTTTGCTTCATTTCTGACTAAGCCCGATGCTTTTGAAATCTCTTGGCCACTGTCTCAACAAGCTTAGCCCACTGCTTCCATGTGTCATACAATCGCTCATTGAAGGAGAGCTTCCCTTCCCTTCTCCTTCAGGCCCCGATCGCACGCCACATCACCTCCTCCTGCATACACTTTTAAGAAGGTCCCATAGTGGTGCCGATACGCTGAAGACTCCTCCATGTGTCCTCAGAATGGGCATTTCATTCACAGAAAATATGGAATGAAGTTCGGGCCCCGATATCTTGCCACACATTTTGACTAACTCTACAAGGTTGCGACACGTGCTCACTCGAGCCTTCGTTGTTTTCAAAATCTACGACCATCACCATCATTTGTAGGGAATGCATTTGGCTCGTGGATGACTGTATTCATGAATGAGAATCTTTCTATTACAATGTTCGTGATGAATCATTGTTGTGAACATCATTATTCATGATCGGAAATATTTATGTTACAACATCTGTGACGAGTCATTGTTGCGAACATCATTATTCATGATCAGGATTCTTATTTGTTACGATCTTGCAAGCGGTGGAAGCCTCTGGCTATATATACTACTTCTCTCAACCCTGCACAAAGGTCGAAAAAATACATACATAAGGATTAGGAAGACACTTAGCCTCTTGTTTTGTTATATAATTGTAAAGACTCACAAACCATGCCCTTGTAATTTGGCCTCTATTTCTTAACCATTTGAAAAACATTATACTGTGTTGTTACTGAATAGATTATTTGCAACTTCAATGATTTGAACATAATACTGATTTAAGACCATGTCTTTTGACTCTTCTTTTTTAGTAAGTTTCCATACAAATTATTTTATGTTATGAAATGAACTATTCAGGTCTTTATCTTTGATGACTATTATTTTCGGACATAGCAGATTGTTGAATGGGCCCTTAAATCACATCCAAAAGATGGATTTGTCATGCTTTACATCTAAATCTTGGTGCATCACCTTAGTTAGATCTTTTATTTTTTATATTTTCTTCCTTTTCCCATTCAAAACCCTAGTT
This sequence comes from Sequoiadendron giganteum, assembly GCA_007115665.2. Taxonomy (NCBI): domain Eukaryota; kingdom Viridiplantae; phylum Streptophyta; class Pinopsida; order Cupressales; family Cupressaceae; genus Sequoiadendron; species Sequoiadendron giganteum. The sequence goes on along the minus strand of CM021102.1, from coordinate 48,244,265 downwards.
ATAGAAGAAGGCGACTTCTTTAAAATCCATAGGTTACTCAATTTAGCACAATAGGTCCCCCCTTTAACTGAGTTTCCCATAAAGGCTATTACCTTGTCAAATTATGGCATCAATAGTATCTATGAGAATTCAAGGGGGATTCCTTTCAAAATTCTCATTATAACCTTAGCCCCTCTTGGCACATTTTAAACTACATAATTATTTACTCTTTTTAGTGGTTTGGCTACTCTTATAGTATCATTTGGCTCTTTTGCAACTAAAAAAATCATTGTTTGGATTGTTGCAATACATAAATTCTTCCTTTCTTCCCTTCTCTAAGGAATTATGTCATATACTTTGTGTGCCTTGTATGTGGTTCCACATTTTGCATACATGTCTACTAGGTTAGTTTCAACTATAACATTTTAAAAAATTCCCCCTTCCTTTATGCTTTGATGGATTCTCGTACCTTGTTCCAAAGCTCCCATTTTGGCATAGATAGGGAGGATGTTGGAAAAATTCATGAAGTTTTTCTTTTCATCTACAAATTGCATTTACTTGAAATTTTCTAAAACCTAAAGTTCAAAAAAATCATTTTTTTCATACTATAAAATCATGGTATTCCATGAGACCATATTTCTTTAAGCAATTATATGTCAAATAGTTCATGTGCCTTATCTATGCTTCCACATTTTGCATGCATGTCTACCAAAAAAAATCAAACTATAATATTGGCAAAATCCCTATTTGATTATGCTTTGATGGATGTCCATACCTTATTCCAAAGCTCCCATTTTAACATAGTTAGAAAGGATGCTAGCAAATATTATCAAAAAATTCATTTTGTGCATATCTTGCAATCCGTGCATTCCATACGATGACATCTGTTTGAGGTATCATATAAAACAATTCATATTCCTTGTATATGATTCCACATTTTACATACATTTCTAATAGAGAACTTTCAACTATAACATTTGACAAAAATCCCTCTTCCATTATTCTTTGAGGGATGCCCATACCTTGTTTGAAATAGCCCATTTTGGAAAATGTAGGGGGATGCTATCAAAGGTTGTCAATTTTGGATTTACACTTTCCAATTGAATTAGCTTGAAATATTCTAAAAAAAAATTAACAAACCCATTTTGTGCATATTCTACAATCATTATATTCCATGAGACCATATCTCTTTGAGGCATTTTTCCAAATAATCCACCTATCTTGTCTATGCTTCCACATTTTTTACACATCTACTAGGATAAGCTATAACTATAAATTTAAAAAATTCCTCTATCCTTAATGCTTTGATGGATGCCCATATCCTATTCCAAAAATCATTTCTTGGCATGGGTAGGGAGGATCTTGACAAATGTTGTAGAATTTGGCTTGACACCCACTATTTGCATTTGTTGGGAGCATTTTGTTCATATCTTGCAATCATTGCAATCCATGACATATCGCTTTGATGTGTTTTGTCAAACAATTCACATGCATTTTCCCTGCTTCCACATTTATCATACATGTCTACCAAGGGATTCTCAATTATAACATTTAACAAAAAATCTTCCTTTCTTTCAATGGTTTGATTGATGCCCATACCTTGTTCCAAAGGTAGGATGTTGACAAAAGTTGTGGAATTTGGATTTATACTTGCCAATTTTATTTTCTTGAAATTTTGTAATGTATTTTAAAAAATACATTTTGTGCTTATCTTGCAATCATGGCATTCCATGAGACCACATTTCTTAAGGCATTCCATCAAAAAAATTGTGTACTTTGTCTATGCTAGGTCACATTTTTCATACATGTGTCTAGTTGTGGACTTTATATTGGTAGGTCATACCTTAGAAAATGGCTAGAGCAAAGTCACATGATAAATTCTTGCAAGTTAGAAATACTTCAAAAAAATTAGCTTTCCATTTTCCTTGTGTTCTTAGTCCACTTGTTTAGTCATCATGGTTGAGTGACATTTACTCTTCTACATGATGATTTTATGTATTTTTTATAAAGGGTTGAATAATATATTTCATTTATTTATATGTATTCATTTTTTAGGAACTTATATTTGTCTCTTTATCATGTTTCAGATAAAATTACTCGTCATGTTGAGGAAACAATCAAGGATTAAACCAACACAGGAAGAGAAAGAAGCTAAGAATACAAAGAAAGCAACAAATATGAGGGAGCTTTGTGAGAAGAGGAAATTGGACATAATTGTCGAAGATGTGCCAATTGAAGAGGAACCTCAACCATCAACAAGAGATATGGTATTGGCAGCATAAAGAGAATGAATCTAAAACCTTCGTGCTGTGAGATATTTGAATATCGTAGTTGGAGACACGTCCTCTATCACAAGTCAAGATGGAGGGACACTATTGGATCTCAAAAATGCAGGTTACAAATCCTAAGAGGATGCCAGGATCTATGATCAAACTTGCAATTTTCTTGAACCAATGAATGGAGTTAACCTATATGGCTGATGACTCCCTACACCTCAGGCTTTGCTAAACCTAGGCAGGTGGACCTTGATAGCTGAAGCAGATTTAGAGTTGTATGACTTAGTTGAATTTATGTATATATCAACAGTGGAATAGATGAAGGATTACTAACTACTCCTAAAATTTGAAATGTGAATGTATGGATAATATTCTATAAGATTCTAAAATGGAATGGAATGACCAGTGCCTACTCCTGTTGGGATAATGGAGTCAAGAGGTGAATGATATGTGACTTACTTACTGGCTATAGTTATAATTGTTTGGCACTTATACTTGTCTATACCTTGTATAAATGTGCAAGAATGTAACTGAAAAACTCTACTTATTGATGCAATTGATCCTATCAAGTTACTATGATTTATTAAAAGGATTTTAATCCTTCCTTGAAGGAACCAATTAAAACAATCAGACAATGACAACAAATGTGCATTGACAAATGAAGTATATACTCAATTTGAATAACAAGACAACATCAATGTGGAGACAGCTTGACAATCTTATCAATTACCTAGCTCTTCTTAGTAATCCAAATGTTACCTCCAAGTTAATGTGATCAATCAAAAGGATTTTAATTCTTTAATAGAAACCAATTAACTTGATTACGCAAAAACAATAAGTGTGTCTTGATGAAACTGAAATATCAACTTGGATACACAAGTTCAAATAACAGAGAAATAACAATGTGGAGACAACCAAATAATTGTTCAACTCAACAAACAATAGACACTATATTTTAGCCACCAGATTAAAACTTCTTCTCCATTTGCATTATTTCAAAAGATTTTCCAATAAACATTATGATATTTTGTTTTAGCAACTGTTCCACCTATCCAACTACCTAATTACTAATTCTAATCTAATTATAATTCTAATTCTCTCCTTTTATTTAATTTGGCATATATATATTATTTTAGGGCTATGACCCCTCATATATGTTTGTTGCATCTCTTTGGTATTCTTCTCCTTCAACAAAAATATTTAATTAATTGCCTTTGTAAAATTAAATATTTTAATCTTCGTCTTTGTTTCGCAACAATTCTTTTGTTGGAAATTTCACATCCAGTTTTCACCCACTAAATATATAGTTTAGGTAAAAATAATTACCCACCTTTTAATTCCCTTTGTGAGAAATATTTTACTTCATAATTAAAAATATTCCTTGGGTAAAATAATTACCCACTCCGTTAACTTCTTGAAAGTATTTTATTTTCCAAAAATAATACTTTTCATCTGTTCTTTTTTATCTTTGGTAAAAGATATTATACATGTTTTTCGTACATTATGACCATATGTATTCAAGTATTGGGGTGACTTAAAGAATCGAGGAGACTCCACCGATATTAATTCTCTCACCAATGAAGATATGTGCTTCTATGTTTGGTGAAATATTTTCATGTGCCAGTGGTAGATAGGTTTGGCAAAGCTATCCCTTCTTTTCCATTGGGAAGACCACAGGCATCATTGGGACATTTTGTTTTTTGTTCGATGGTGGATATCCTGCTGATGACATCTCTATGCTTCCTATTCTAGCTTGTCGGCATGACATGCTCCATCGAAGAGACTTTATTTTTCTCTTTCGATAGTAATGTGTCTCCTCGATGCACTTTTTGTCTTGCTCATTCGTTGCAGCCTTAGGGTTTCTACTCCTACATTTGCATTCATTTCGGCCATCACCTAGTGTCTTTCTTATGAGTATAAGTCATTCTTCATCACCATCAAGCTGTCATGACCCATCGCCAAGAAGATATGTTTCTCTGCCGATGTGTTTTGTTCTCCCCAATGTGTTTCCTTTTACTGCTTTATCAGCTGGGAAGGGTCAGTGAGACTTTCCACGAAATCATTTTCATCGATATGAATTTCATCATCAGAGAAACCTAAGGGATTCTAGCTGATCATACATGTCTCTCTGATATGCTTTTTCCATCACTTCACCCATTCAGGCCGATTGGCAAGACTCTCCCCGAAACTTCCTTCATCGGTGTGACCCATACGTTTGGTGAGATCCAAGGGATTCAAGTCGATAATACATGTCTCCCCGACATAACAATCCTTTAGTTTTATTAGTAAGAGTATGTGTATTTCTTACTAATGAAGCCTCCATTGGTGTGACTTTTGAGCTTGGTATGACTTGACAATTTTTCTCCAATTGCTTTACTCATGCCGATAGGTCCTCATCGGTGAGATGATAGGTATTATCCCCCTGATTATGTAGTATTGTTATCTCTGGTGTCTTTTGATTCCTGTGACCTAGCTTTTGTCTCCCCGAATATGTTTTAACTACCATTCATTGGGTTTTTGATCGGTGTGACCTTGTGTATCTCTTTCTGACATACAAAAACCACTGAAATGAAGGATCTGTGACTTATTGATTGGAAAGACATATGTATGATCTATTCAATAAGGAGAAATTATTCATGATATGAGAAGCAACTTTGCTATATTTTGGCTAAGAATGAAATGATTATGGAGCTGAATGATGAGATGACAAATGGAAATGAAAAATAAAGAGAGAGCTTGAGGAAGAAACTCAAAGGCACATAGACCAATTTCTTTATGTCTTCGCTCTGATATGATCAAGGGAATATTTATATGCAAAAATTCATATTTATGGGATTGAATATAGATCTAGTCACACAAATCTTACTGATTTGTATGGATCACAAAATTGATGTGGGGCAAGCTTTTGTGATATATGAAAGGTGAGTGGGTGGAGACCAGTGAAAACATGATATTTTTTCAGTTCTAATAGACACCATCTACTGCATCTCAAGTTGAGAGTAAATCATCACTCACATGTGAGGAGGGAGGTATGCCACCATTCCCATCTCAACCTCAAGGTATGTCATATATTCCATCTACGATTGAAGGTATGCCATATAGCCCATATCATTTAAATATTTATGAAATTCCTAATGTTGAGATGAATTTACCTTTGCGAACACCACCTAAAATTTTGCATAGAAAGCCAAAGTATTTAATTGATATTGATAAAAATATTTTTCAGCCAATGGAAGGTAAGATTCCAAAATGCACTTGTAGAATATATTCTCATAAGATTTGGAGAGTGTTCTTTGAAAAGTTAAATGATACTACAAGATGTCAACTATTTGTTGAAATGATGTGAAGTATAAAGTATAGGTCCATCATGAATATTCTTGGGTTGAAAACATAAAAGGATTCAAGTGAAAAATCTATTGTGAAGAATTTAGTGAGTGCATATGAGAGTGTTGGTAACACCTCACACATAAAGCATAGTGATGTCACACAATATTTCATTACATCGATACTAGTAAGTAATCAAATGAGGAAAGCTCGTCTCATTATAAAGACAAGCCAAGCATCAAGAATTAATATAAAAACTTTATCAAGAGCCATTGGAAGGTGCCAAATAATTGATGACACTGATTCCAATGAATTATGGGAATTTTCGGGGAGACTACCATGAAATGATAAACCAATTGTTGAAGCATTGAGATCACTAATTGAATACTTTTCAAATAATTACACAAGGGTATCTCTAAATCAAAGGGATGTGGTAAGAAGGAGAATTGGTAGTCAAAATCATGAGCCACATCTAAAGAATTTTTTTGATATGACAAAGAAATTTTTTTGGTAAATTTATAAAGATGTATGCTCAAATTAAAATTTGTCAAATATATTTTGAAATGCTAAAAGCTTTCTATGTCAAAATAAATCACACTTGCACTACTTGTTGTAGATTACATATTGAATTTTCTAACCAATTTGATTTTTTTCAGTCTAGATGTTTATATTTCCATACTAACAATGTTTTGCAGGATTGTGGCATACATTCCCCACCTACATCTTCAAGAGACTTCATATCAACAATTTTATGTGAAAGAGAGGAAGGTCAAATATTTTATAAGAAATTATGCTTGGATGGCACATGTCAACATTGTGGTGGTTTGCAATGTATGTTAATATGTGAACATATGGAAAGCACACATGCGGTTGGAAACAAACTAGTAGAGTTTGGAAAGTATAAAATAGTGACCTACAATACAAAAATGGTAAAGAAGCAAAAATGTGTGATTTGGTTATTCAAAATATTCAAGTGTGTCAGTTTATGATTACATTTCTTGATAGTATAGTGTATGAGTATGCAAGGCATGTGCTAGAGCCCGATGGCAGGACTTTCAATTCAAGTTATGCAAGGACACGATTCCACTTGGTAGCATTATTTTAGTCATTGAATTTGTAAAGAACTACACTCTATAGCCACAACATGAGGTGTAATCACAATATTACAACTCCACATAGGTTTCTGTATTTGTGCACATTGCATTCATTCATGTGAATGATAGTACAAAGGATGACAAAAAGATCATAAGGGAGTATCATTTTTATATTAGTGATGATCACACGTATTCTATAGAGTTTGTGCAAGGTTTCTTTTAGGTGTTCTACAATAATTTGGCTAGAAGGGGCATATCATTTAGTCAGCATATCATATGGTTGGATAATTGTGCATCATAATTCAAGAACTCATGAGTGTTATATTGGTTGAGAAGGATGGATAATATTATAGGTGTTCATCATATGTGGAAATTTTGTGAGGTCGAACATGGAAAGGGGGAGCATGATGTTGTAGGAGCATGTATCAAAAGAGCCATAGCACAAGAAGAGTTAAAGTATAAAGACAATGCGAAGTTGACAGATTCAAAATCAATCATCAAGTGGTGTAATGCTTCGATGCGTCCAAGTAGTGAAGTAAGTCTTCAATTCATATATATTTTTGGTTTATAGATGATACTAACATTGCACCATATGAGGATTGTTGTATATTGATAGGATCAAGTGAGCTACACTCTTTCAGAAGCTCAAATGTAGGTTCATGGAGTATCCATATGTGAAAGATGGCATGCTTTTGTTCTTCATGTAAAATTCAAGCATGGAATGAGTGTGATTCAAAGGAGTGCATTGACGAATGGTGGTTAAGTTATCTTAGCCCACTTGACATGTATCATCCCCTAACGGCACTAGAACTAACATTGATGGAATCATCAGTTGACTTTGACCACATATTAGATCTACTTCAACTAGGTAATATATCTACTTGCATAGTTTTTGAAATTCCTAATGGTATCTTACTTTTTAGTGTTCATTTGTAATGCTAAATAATTTTATCTAATTTGTTGCATATATATCAATGTAGGGAATTTTTATGTAGTTATTGCAGATGAATACAATGAAGAGAGAATATATTATTACTTGTGTCATTTTGTTGAGGCCAAAAAGAAATTGGAGGCCCCAATTATAGATGGAGAAAACATTGAATATCTTACGGGCTTGGTGGTTGTCACTAAAACATGGCTTAGAAGGTACCCATATAAGAGCATTAATATTTGGTTGTTTCAAGACTTTGACACATATCAGAATATTCTTCATTACTCAAACCTTGTCGTGGCATCCAATGTTCATTTTATACAATATCGGGATAGACCTTTGAACAAGACCTTGTGGAAGGTGTTTCAGTTTGACCATGAGGCAATACTTGACACAATAAAGAGTAGAGCAGGCTGGGATGGTTTATTGGATTAATTTGTAAGTATGAACATTGATTTTGTAATGTCATGTTATTGATATTAATCTATTATAGTTGATAGTTAGACCTTTTGTTTCTATATTTCAAGTTTACATATGTTTTGGTTCTAAGTTTACATATGTTTTGGTTCCAACTTTACATATTTTTGTCTTTTTTATGTTGTTTCATTTTTACACATATACAATGAATATTGGGTAGATTATATGCATATTTATGGTTTCACCATTTCACCATCTTGAGACCACAATTTGCAAACTTGACCTTTGCAGCCCTATATCAAACTTGGGATACCCTTCCTCAACCATCATTTACCTAAAACATCAACCATTTCCATCATATCCATACAAAATATATCATATTTCCCTCATTTTAGCATTTTCATCCATTATCATAAGCTAGTCATCACAACCATCATCCTTAGACCTTGGTCCTTTCAGCCATTAGCCTACCCTTATCATCTTATCATTGTCATCATCATTGATTTTATCATTGATCATCCTTATCTTCCTATCCAATCTTTATCCTATCATATCATATCCAATCTTTATCATCTTTTATGCTATCTCATCACCCAATCATAATCCATATCATATCTTATCAAAATCAATCTTTTCAAGAGTCTATCTAGATCCCAATCGTTGCTATCAAAATTCCCATTTCTCCCTCTTATTAATACCAACAAATATCATCCTCACAACCTCCCATATCCAAATATCAATAACCACCCTTCATAATTGGGCAATGGGCAAATGAAAATTCATAACCAGAGCAAAAAGTAGTAGAATGCATGAAATTCAAAAGTAATTGTCTCTTGATAAGTTGAGGAAGGTGTGTGCAATATGTGCAATAGGAAAATGATAATACAAAACTTGAGGTATCAAGTACTAGAATGTATGAAATAAAAAAGGAACTTGCTCTAAAAGCACATGAAAAGAATCAGACCAAAGTGAATGATTAGATAATTTATTGAATGAAGAGATTCTTCTTGCTCTCAAGAAGTTTCAAGGAAGGTTTCTATGCAGTATGTGGAATGAGAAAATGGCAATGGAGAAGTGGAAAAACTCAAGAGGTTTTATATTTGGTAAGAATTTTTGTAGACAAATGAATTCAAAGATTCTTGAACTTAAGACTTCCATGGAGAAAATACAATTGGAAATAGATGATAAAGAAGAAGCAATATCAAATGTAAGTGAAAAAAAATAGAATTGGTGCAATGGACACATGAAAGTATTCAAGACATTGAAAAATATATCAAACAAAGGGATGTTGTTGTCCTAAGTGTTGGGCAAGACAACTAAGAGGGGGGGTGAATCGGTTGTAACAAATTTTAACCTTTATGAACTTCCACCGGAGATTAGATCAATTATCATCACAAATTCTTTATTTTGCTAACGTGATTAATCACTAAGTACAAAATCAGAAACTGAAAAATACCATACACACAATAACACTAGATTTACATGGAAAACCAAATAAAGAACCACGGTGAGGATTAGCTCACAATATAGATAATATCAAAACCAAATACAAAGGCTCACTACTAGAGAAGGCTTATTGCCAAAATAGGACTCACTATTCGGAACAAGACTCACTATCCAATAAGGGTTAAACACCCGGAAGGCTCGCTACTTTATAATTACAAAAGAAGATAGAAGAGATTTTTTATAGAGAGAAAACAATCTCAATGCAACAGAGATTTCTATCAAAACTCACTCACACACTTGCAGATATGCTTGAATGATAGAGTACACCTTCATCTCACTGCCTCCAGAAACTCACCTATTGAATTCGCACTTATTTTCTTAAACTCGCAACACATTCAGACTATTTTTGTATCTATCTCACATATATTTCTCTTGCATTCATCCTTTGTTCTCAATATCTCAACTTATATTTATATCATCTTCAAATTTGAAATGCATCCAAATTCGGCCACACACTACTTGTATTTCTAAATTGAAATTAGGTCAATGCCAAAATATTCTAATGTGGAATTAGAAAGAGGGCAACCCAAACACATGCTTCAACACGCTTCCATAAAATTAGTAAGTAGTGTTAAACACAAGGTCAGCCAATACCCGTGCAAAACACATAAACAATCAAGCACACACAACCTTAACATGATCCAATATCTCCAAATACCAAAATTAACTTTAACATGATCTTATCAGTTTATTTCCAGAATCACAAGCCATAAAACTCAAACAAGAAGAAATCCAAAGCAACTACATTTCTCCTGAACCTCAGCCAGACACACGAAAAAGTGTAGTGCACAACTGGTGAACATAACTCACACTATACAATGATACAGAAACCTAAAATATAGATTTAGCAACTTCCAACAACCATGAAAAAGATATTTGAATCACACGAGCATAGGAGCAAAACCTGGAGAAAACTCTGGATACCTGCAACCTTTATTTATTATAATTTTCTTAGTATCCTCAACATATACAACCAATAACCATCATCCATGACATCAAAGACAATAGTAACCAGTAGACAACCAACTAACTAGTTGACATCAATGACAACACCTTCATACTTGCAACAATCTCGCCCTTTGTCATTGATGGAAACACATGATGTGAAAAAACATCAAAGGCAACACAACAACATGACCAATACTTTCTCATGATTTTTATTTCTCCCACTTAGTAGATACTTTTCTCCAAAAAAACATTTTCACATGATACTCTTCTCCCCCTTTGACATCAATGGCAAAGGAAAAATATATTTAACTTTCTTTCTTCCTTCGACATTAAAAATCTTACCAATATTGAATAATCCCCCTTAGGAGTATACCCAAACAAATTTCTAATGACAACACAGGATACTACCTACTCCCCTTGAAAGGTAGTTGCCAAACAGTAGTCCAGAAGAAAGATAGATCCATAGATCCACTGGACGGATGCATCTCCATATGCATCTAGTTCAAGAAAGGAGGGGCAATGAACCCTAACTTCTCTTGGAGATACTCAAAAGTATCTTTAGAAAGAGCCTTAGTAAATATGTCAGAAATCTAGTCCTTAGGCACATACTCAAGCTTTACTTCACTCTCCACAACCTTCTCTCTCAAAAAGTGATACCTAATAGATATATGCTTTATCCTTGAGTGCATCATTGGATTCTTTGAAATGTTAATCGCACTTGTATTATTACAAAAGATAGAAATGGGATCATCATACATTACTCTGATATCTTTCAATGGCTATTTCATCTAGAAAACTTGTGTACAACAGGATGTTGCAGCAATGTACTCAGCCTTAGTAGTAGATAAGGAAATTGAATCTTGCTTTTTACTCAACCATGACACCAATCTGCAACCAAGAAAGAATGCACCACTACTTGTACTTTTTCTATCATCAACACAACCTACCCAATATGCATTTGTATAAGCGCTTAATGTAAAGTTAGTATCCATAGGATACCACAAGCCATAATCTAGAGATTCATTCAAATACTTGAATATCCTCTTAGCAACATGTGTTTCTCTAGGGTCTTCTTGAAATCTAGCCACAAGACAAATTGCATGCATAATATCACATGTAGTAGCAGTTAAATAAAGTACCCCTCCAATTATAGATCTGAACTTGCTCTGATCACCCTTAGGTGGATCATCATCTTTGCTTGATTTACAACCAGTCACCATAGGAGTGCATACCAGTTTGGAACATCCATTCCAAACTTATTCAAAATTTGTCTTACATACTTTGATTGTGAAATAAAAATTCCTTTTTCTATTTGATTAATTTGCAGCCCAAGAAATAAATTCATCTCACCAAACATAGAAATCTCAAACTCTTTTTGTATTTCTTCAAAAAACATCATGCACATTGTTTCATTTCCTCCAAAAATAATGTCATCAACATATACAACTAATATCAGGATCTTGTCATTTTCAATTTTGAAATATAAATTACTATTTTCCGTACCTTTATTGAAACCTTGTTGAATCAAGTACATGTCCAACCTCACATACCAAGCTCTAGGATCTTGCTTCAATCCATATAAATCTTTCTTCAATCTACAAACCATATCTAGTTGATCTGAAAATTGAAATCCTTTTGGTTGTTCCATGTACACTCCTTCTAACCTGTCGTTCAAAAATGTAGACTTTACATCCATCTGATAAACTTTAAAATCTTTATGAGCAAGAAATGCTAAAAAAATTCTGATAGCTTCCATTATTGCCACCAGAGAAAAATTCTCTTTAAAATATATACATTCTACTGGTGATTAGCCCTTACACACAAGCCTTGCCTTATTTCTAACCACTTCTTTGTTCTCATTCAACTTGTTTCTAAATACCCATTTTGATCCAATTATGTTTTTATCTACTAGCCTAGGGACTAATTCCCAGGTTTGATTCTTCTTAATCTGCACAAGTTCTTCTTTCATAGCTTTTATCCAATGCTCATCTTCACATGCTTCACTCACTATCTTTGGTTCAACTTCAAAAATTAAACACAGATTTATTTCACCAGTAGCAATAGTTCTACTTCTTATCAATACACCTTTCATTTTGTCTCCAATGATTTGATCTTCTTAATGATTCATTTGCACATATTTAGGTGTCTTTGGGGACACCACTGAAGCTTCTTCTTCTTCATTCTTCTTTTCTTGTTCTTCCACAACTTCTTCATCTTCTACACACTTAGGTTCATCTGATACATATCCATCAACCTGAATTGAATTTTTCAATGTTTCATCCACCTTGACATTCATTCTCTCTATAATATTTCTTAGCCTTTTATTGAAACATCTAAATCTTTGCTCCTAGTAGAATATCCAAGTAAGATACCTTCATCACATCTAGCATCAAACTTCCCTAAATTTTCTTCATCCCTTCTAATATAACATTTGCTTCCAAAAAACCTTGAAATACTTGACAGTATGAATTCTTCCACACCATATCTCATAGGGGGTCTTGGTACTATTAGCTTTTTCTTGAACTAGATTGAACACATAAACAAAAATATGAATAGATTATCTTCAGTAACCTTCAGACTAGCTTATGTAGTCACTAATCTAGTAGCTTCTTGAATCATTATGTTCTTTCTTTCAACAAATCCATTCTAGTGGTGATTTCTAGGAGCAGACAGTTGCCTCTTTATTCCATGAACTTCACAAAACATTTTAAACTCATTAGAGGTGAATTCACCACCTCTATCAAACCCCAAACATTTTATTCTCAAATTTGCTTCATTCTCAACCATAGCCTTAAATACCTTGAATCTATCTAATGCATCAAATTTCTCCCTAAGAAAAGTAACCCATGTATATCTAGAGTAACCATCAATTAGAAGCATAAAATACCTATCACCTTGAAAATTTATTACTCTTGTATGACCACAAAGATCTATATGAATCAATTCCAGTAGTATGGTAGTAGATTGTTCCTTTGACATAAAGTAGTTTCTCGCTTGCTTTCCAAACTGAAAATTCTTACAAACAACATTAATAGGCTTTGTAATCCTCCATAAATCTCTCACAACTTGTACAACACTGATGCTTTCCATATTATCAAAATTCATTTGACACATTCTCTGGTGCCATAACCAATTGTAATTAATCTAAGCTATAAGGCAATGTCCATCAACACCCTTAAGTTGATAAATATTTCCTCCATACTTCTTACCAGCAACAATCACTATTTCCGATCCTTTCTTGATTTCACATCTCTCATCCTCAAGTACAATATTATATCCTTTATTACACATCTATCCAAAACTCAAGAGATTATGCCTTAAACCCTTAACATAGTAGACATCATCAGTATTTTTCTTGCCTTCAAAATTTATTGATCCTATCCCACAAATCTTAGCACCAGTATCATCTCCAAACTTAACTAAGCCTCCATCATATTTCTCTAGTTTAAAAATTTGCTCTTGTCACCATTCATATGATGTGAACAACCACTATCAACAACCCATCATTTCTTTTCCTATTTAGCATGTAGGGAAGAGATCAAAGTATCTTCAACTTTCTTTGAAGTACTATCTTTTGCCTATATTTCAATATTAGCAAAAGTAGATTCATCTTTTATAGCTAAGAACAAGAATTCATTGTCATCAAAATCTCCATAATCAAATTCTTCATCATAAATACCAACATCTTCACTCACATAGTATTCTCTTTTAATTTCCTTTCCTTTGTTTTCTTTGCTTAATCTATGTTTATTCTTCTTAGCTCCTTTTGGACATCTCGAAGCATCATGACCTATTCCTCCACAACTGAAGCATTTAAAGGGTAACTTACCTTCATACTTTCTAGATCCCTTCTTCATCCTTCTCACAAAGTTATCCTCTACATCAGCAAGGTTCTCTTCATCCAAATCTTCTGCTCTTGTATTCCTAAAATCAGTTTGTCTTCAATTTGTTTCTAAGCTAGGCTTTCTCATTTCATAAGATGTTAGAGTACCCAATAACTAATCTCTAGTATAAGTCTTGTAATCTATAAATTCCTCAATAACATATACCTTTTCACTATATGCATCAAGAATAGTTCAGAGAATCTTCTTCACAATTCTGGATTCTTACATTGTAGCACCAAGTCCTCACATTCCACCTACCAACTAATCCACTCTATGTACATAGGATTTGCTATTCTCATCTTCAGACATATGCAAGATTTTGAATTGGGCCTCCAAGTTCTGGAACCTTTCTACTTTGACCTTTTCATCTCCTTCATGCATCTTTTCCAATGCATCCTAGACTTCTTTTATTAGACATTTTGTCCCTATCTAATAGATAAATAATGATATCGAGTGTTTGCGAACTACCAAAGAATACCGGTATGCTTCTATAAGTAACATTTTATGTTGGTGTAAATAAACTGACTATACTTCCCCTCCAGACAAATGTTATGTCAAACTTTTTCTGGTATCTATTAATACGAGATCTATCCATTTGTATATTATAAAAGAGGACTTTCCGCCCATTTCAAAATCCTTCAATGGATACGCACAAAAAATGGGCTAATTCGACAGCTTTTTGTTCCATTTCACGCAGGGTCAATTTTTCTTCAGTACAAGTTAAGGGGATGTCTTGTTGGCCCTTTATTTCCATATAAAGAACACGACAAGTAAAAATACCTTCTTGAACTTCCATTTTGATTGCCTGAATATCCTTAATAAGAAATTGGAGGAAAATACGGCAATTTCTTCAAGGAAATCACCAATGAAAAAGGCATACAATTCCTTCTTTTTTATCAAACTTATTATATCCACTACCCACATTGCACAAAATAGTGCACCACAAATAAGAGCTAATAAACAGACTTGCAATCCCATAAAAACACATCACAATTCCTTGTGGAACAAAAAGTATTTGCTGAGATGGCAATAAGGGTATCAAGTTCCTACAGAGGTAACTTGAAATTCCGACCACAAAAAATCCTAGTGAACCCAAAAAGAGGAGACAAACAAAAAAAAAATTGCTTATTTTTCGAGACCCTGTTATGGGTTCTATCCAGAGCCATTTGGATCAATGATTCATAACAAATTATGTCCTATTTAATTCGAGGGATTGAACAAATTTTCACTCCCTCCCCGAAGTCATTCTAATAAATTGGCTATATTAATAAACTAGCTATATACATATAAGCATTTCTTTTTTAATAGTATATATCTATAACGATTTTATTATTCTTCTTTTCCCATGTTCTTTTTTTGTCTGTGCTTTTTTTTAGCATGGAAATTTTGTCCTTAACTTATTGATTATCAAAATGATACTTCATTGTATCAGTCAAATGAAAATATCAATCTCTATATTTAAATTTCTATAAACACATATTTTGAAGTATAAGTAAGAAAGATTTATTCTTTCACACACGAGTCTGTATACTATGTATTATACATATTATACCATATACATTTACATTCTATCCATAGATTGTTATTTATCATATATTAATAGATCTAAATAAAGAGAAATATCTATTTAGATCTATTTATTAAGGTTTTATCTTATATTAGAAAAAAGAATTATATATAGCTATATATATATTGATCAGATTCATAAAATTTCATCATTTTGAATATAGAAATAAAGAAAAACCATTGTAATTGCTGGAAAAAACAAGCCCACCAAAGGCACAAAAAGAGAGGGTAAGTTGTTCATTATTATATCAAAAGTATATTAAATAGTCTTTTTTCCTATTACAAAGATAGATTATAAGATCAAATGAGTGATAGGACCAAATAAGCAGGCGTGCTTTTCTTCATAATATACCTAATTCATTAGGTCTTTTGTAAAGTAATTTATTACTTTACTTTGTTTGATATAAAGCAAATGGGACCAATTTCCACATTGTATATTGGTAAATATAAATGATAAAATATATCCGCTTCTCAATTCTATTTTTTGAAATTGTTCTATTAATAGATGTTCATCTTTGAGACAAAGGTCTAACTCCATAGCATAATCTTCTCTAATGCAAGAAAGTTACATAGTGTCTATTTTTTCTGATAAAGGGGTATTTTCATGGGTTTGCCTTGGTATCGTGTCCATACCATCATTTTGAATGATCCTGACAGATTAATCGTTGTGCATATAATGCATACAACTCTAGTTTCTAGATGGGTCGGTTCAATGGCTCTTTATGAATTATCAATTTTCATATTTTGAACTTTAATCAACTCGGAATGTGAAAGACTATTCTTCAAAATGAACTTTATTATTTTCTTCATGTGCCTTAATTTCATCAATAGTACTCAAACCATTAGCAAGAGGAGTATAAGTAGTCTTATAATATTTCTCAACATCATATCCATAGTACTCCAGATATCCTTCCATATTTATTTTCTAGATAGCATATTAGTTCCATCGAACCTAGGATACTCAAAACTGATCTTGCTTTCCATCCAAACCTTCCTTAAGCGATTAATCTTTTATCCAAGGAACCAAGCTCTAATAACAATTGTTGAAAAAAACAACTGAGAGGGGGGTGAATCAGTCCAATAAGGATTAACCACCTGGAAGGCTCACTGCCACAGAATTACAAAACAAGATAGAAGAGATTTGTTACAGAGAGAAAAAAAATCTCAACGCAACAGAGATTTCCACAACTCACTCACACACTTGCATATATGCTTGAAAGATAGAGTACACCTTCAGCTCATTGCCTCTAAAAACTCACTAGTTGAATTCGCACTTATATGCTCAAACTCGCATCACATACACACTATTTTCACATCTATCTTGCTCTTGTTTTTGTCCTTTCTTCTCAATATCTCAAATTATATTTATATCATCTTCAACTTTGAAATGCATCCAAATTCAGCCACATACCACTTATATTTATAAATTCAAATTAGGTCAACACCAAAATATTCTAAGGTGGAATTAGAATGAGGGCAACCCAAACACACACTTCAACATGCTTCCATAAAATTCGTAAGTAGTGTTAAACACAAGGTTGTCCAATACCCATGCAAAACACATAAAAAATTAAGCACACACAACCTTAACATGATCCAATCTCTCTAGATAATAAAATTAAGGTTGGCCAATACCAGGGATGAGTTCAGGGAGGTAGGAGAAAAACTTGATTCATCATCACAAGGTATGAAGAGATTGTCACTTCCCTGAATATGGGCGTCTTGTGATTCCTATATTATTAAGTATATCACTTGTGATGGGAGATGATCCCTTATGTACACTATACATTTTAAGTTACTCGATCATCTCTATCATAATAGATTGGTAAATGTACCTAATTTCCTTTACAATTTTCTATAAATAATGGGGTCTAAATACCAGAGGAAGGTAAATGATTCAGCTTTGTCACACTAATGTTTGGTAACCTTGTTAGTGAAAAGGAGCCTTAGGGTTCAACATCCATAGGTATCTTGGGAGAGATTTTTAATTTGTAAGGCTATTAACCATATTCTAGAGGAACCAACAATTCCTTAAAACCTAGATTCACCTATTGCATCCCTAAGAGAAATTCCCCTTATTTCACATGTTTCTTCACCTACACATGTTAGAGGTGAACTAGAAGAGAAAAGTGTGCAAGGATCACCACATGTAGCAGTTGATCCAGCAACAAAAAAGACCCCAACTTCCTCTAGAACACCTAAGACCAAGAAAATGAGAGGTATTTCTTCTTCTACACCTTCAAAGGTGTAGAAGAAGAAATATACCACGAAAAAGAAATCTACCCCACCAAGGTATTCAATTTTCTTGAGGAAGAAAGGTGTCATGAGAGGAAGTATTGAGAAGCCACAAGAGGAAACAAGGGATAAGGAACAAAAAAGAAGATGTTGTAACATTAGGTACTGATTCAGAATTGAAAGATAATGTGTTTGAGAATGTGCATGTTCCTACAAAAAGGAAATGGTATGTATCTTCTACCTTTGACTCAAATTTAGAGGATATTTTTGTCGCTAATAAAACCAAGAAGAGAACCCTAGTTAGCCTTGATAGTGAGGGTTTTTAATACACAAGGGTTGGTGATGAGTAGTTTTTGAAGGATAAGGAAATAAAATTATAAAAGAAATATCAAGAAATAATTGCAAGAAGCCTTAGAAAGGATCAAACAACTAGAGGAACTGGTAAAGACTTATGAGAAAAGGGATAAATAAGGGGAAATGAAGATATAGGATTTGGAGGAAATTTTACAAACATATGGACATGGGACCAAGTTAGACCTATTGGCATAGCTTGCCCTAGTCAAAGTAGGGAATAAAGAGCTTGCAGAAAAAAACATGAGGCCCCATACTACAAAAACTCCAACTTATCATACAACCCTATCCCTAGGATATCAATTGTGGAAGGTTACTCAAGAGTTTTCTAAACAAAGATAGAAATGGAAGAAGGAAAAAGAAACAATAATTTCATAACATACTAGAATACTAGAGGGTAAGGATATGGAATTAAAAAGGTTATCAGTCAAGGTAGAAGAGGTGGCAAATAAAGCTACCCATATTGTTAGATGAAGACCCCCAACAAGAAGATATGCTCTATTTTTACAAGAAAATTTCTTAAGTTTCCAGTTCAATAGACTAATAAGTAACCAGCCAATTTCTATGAGAAGGAAATTTGATTTCATAAATATTTTTTTCTGATGCCACACTGGAGGAACAAAATCAATTATGTAGTGCCAGAAGACACATAATGGAATCCCTTGATATTTGTAGGGGATTTACAATTTAGGGCACTAACATCTTATTTTAGGAATGAAAAATTCAAGGGTGAACTTATGGAAGAATATATGGAGAGAGAAACTAATTTCTCTTCCAATAAGAAAGGAATCCAAGAAACCTGATATGATCATAGAAGAATGGTTAGAAATTTTGGCTCACAAAGGTGTGGGCAGGAAGATTATGAGTTTGAGAATGAAGGACTATAGAAAGATGCAAATATTAATGGTTGGACTTGTTCATCATTGCTATAGGTATGTGTATTTAATATAGGATAGCTTAACTCCTAAGATATGAAAAAAAGAGCCCCAGTCAGTCTATAATTTTATGGCTATGCTTGAAAGGACACTTAAGTATATAGATGTTGCCCAAGACAAAGGAGCTAAATGGATACCACTCACTTTTCAACCACCAATACTTATTTATCTAGTACCACACTGGATAGGAGATAGACATGAGGAATGTGAGAGAGTTTAAATTATCCAAATGAACAAGCTTGCATGTTACAAAGGATTTTATTTAAAATAGGTCAAAGGATTAGATATTGTTGCAGACTTCAAAGAAATTACCTTGCATTAGAAACCTCCAACCCTAGATAATTTTCTTGAGGACAAGCAAAAGGATAGTTGGGGAGGAATGATGATACCAAACACTAGTTAGTTTTCTTATGTTTTTATCCAATTCCACAGACATTACCAGACATTTATCTTATACATATTCCTACACTATGCTCTCTTTTATAATTATTATGCAACCTTGAACCTAGTTTAAAGCATATGGAAATATGGTTATAATGTAATGGTTAATGCATAATTTATGTTTGGATATGTATGAAATGTAATTGATATATGTGCTTAGCTATGGTTGTTAGTATTGTGTGCATATTTTATGAACTAACTCTTGCAGCCAGAGGAGGTGAACTATAGCTCACAATAATACTGAGGTGCAACCTGCAACCAAAGGAGTTCCTAGACAACAAAACAAGGGAGGTTCCAAAATAAATGGAGCACAACAACTACAACATGGAGGCACTTAATGAAGATAGGTGTGCATCACTATGATGTCTAATAATATACTAGAGGAGAAGAACCCAATTACAGTTGGGATTCTAACATAACTAATTTGAGCATTCAGCGTGCCAATTCTATTGCAACAAATTCACAATCCTATTTGGACTCTTCTTCCTTTTCAGTTGCAATTAGATTATTGAATCTTTATCGTGCTCTGATATCTAGGGAGTGGTGATTAATGGTTTTAGTTTAGAGTCCTATTTTAATAAACTCCTATGTGCCTATATGTATAGATTAGTGGCTGAGATTTAGAGTTAGTCAGTTAGTTGATTTTTGTTCCAAAGAAATATTGTTGCCAGATACTTTTCAGTTAGTTGATATTCCTTATGCAAATAATGTCTATTATTTAATCATGGTTTCAATGAATAAGATATCTTAGTAGGATCTTATGTGATCTTTTGTAATTTTGAAATTAATGGTTTGATTTATCATGATCGCATTGATCTAATAAATTGGATTTGGTTTACATTAGTGAATACAACCACTTGAGCAAGGGCTACTCAAGGTAAGTATTATCATCTTATCTTTTGTTGGTTCTCAACCATGAGAGGTTGCCAAGCTCTCACAACACTTTTGGCCAACGTACAAGGCCAATGGGTGCAATTGTACCTTCTACTTGTCAGGCTCTGCTAGACCTAGGCGTGTGTACCTAATGAATGATGCAGACTTTGAAAGGTATTTCCTATTCAACCAATCTATTCACAATGGCAA
This sequence comes from Sequoiadendron giganteum, assembly GCA_007115665.2. NCBI lineage: Eukaryota > Viridiplantae > Streptophyta > Pinopsida > Cupressales > Cupressaceae > Sequoiadendron > Sequoiadendron giganteum. The sequence continues at coordinate 48,223,295 of CM021102.1, read as the reverse complement.
TTGGAAGTGAATAGATAAAAACCCTACAACTATACCTACTACAACACAAAAGAAAGGATTTTGAATAAGTTGTTTGATATGAATTTTGTTCTCTGGGTTGTGATAGATCAATGCCTTCTATCCACATGGGCAATGGAGTCAAAAATGAAAATGATATGTGTTTCCCTCTCTGGTTTAACTCAAGTTGCTAAGCACTTTCAAAATGAAATTCTATGGCTGGCATATGACTTCATTAATTTATGACTTGCATAAATAGTGCTGGAATGTTTTTCTATCAGGTTCTTCTTTAATCTATCCAAAAGAAATCTTAAAATCACTGTGAATTATTTATAATATTTTAATTCTGACTTGCAAACACCAATTAATTAAATCACACAAAATGGAATATATTTTCACAAATCAGAAATATACTTGATATACTGATTTGAATGATAAAAGACCTCAAGTTGGAGACAACCAGATAAAAATTGTAAATTATTTAATCACAACAACTGAACATGGAAAGGTTTTCACCAATTTAAAATATCAATCCATTGCTCTGCTTCAAAAAAGGTTTGTCATTGTTTACATTTTTCAGTCTTCATTTTCCGAAAATCTAACTCTAGCTACTGCCCTCTTGCTAATTGATTTTCTGAAATATTTATACAGTAAATCTCAAGGGTCGTGACCCTTCACTTGACTAGTAAAACCGTTTAATATTCCACGACAGAAATAAAATATTTGATTAAGTTGCCTTATCGGGAAATCAAATATTTTAAACTATAGCTTTGCTTTAATTTTTCTCACTTTGTACGCTGTCAGTCTTTACCTTCTATTTCTCTATGGCTTTTGTTTTATATTTCCCATAGCCTTTATTATTTTTACCGCCTCACTACAGTTCACCTTTTATCTCCCCGTGGTACAATGGTGTATGACTTTGACTGCACTATCTCTTCCCCTCACCGCTCAACTGCAGCCCTTATTTCTACCTCCCATAGTATTGTGGTGTCTTGACTTCGACAACTTCTTTCAATGTTAACTGCTTTACCATGGTCAGCTTGTTGCCTCACCACGGTACCACGGTGCCTCCTCCTAACCGTTGTTTAGTTGCTGCTTCCCTGTCACCGCACCACCATGATCTGCTCGATGACCGTTCACGGTGTAGCGGTAAAGGTTACACCAACCACCACTCACTGCTACTACCATACCACGGTGATTGTGCTGACCGCGCACGGTTGCACGGAAACCATTCCCTTAACCATTTTCCTCGCCATCGCCGCTTGCTAACTATTCACCACGGTACTGCGGTCAATGTTTTGACTGTGCGTGGTGGTGCAGTAAGTGTTTTATGCTCGTTCCTTAGCTACTACCGCCATATCATAGGCCACTTTGAAAAAGGCCATGGTATAGCGATAAAAGGTGTTGGCCTTTAAGGGTGAAAATGTAAAGAAGTGGTATAAAATATAAGTCACTATTTGGCTTTATGAAAGGGGGAATAAATGAATTATTTCATGACAAAGGTAGGAGAATGGATTTTAATGGGGGCAACATGCAAGAGCTATATGGGCTAAAAATAAGGCAACGATGCAAGGTTAAAAGCCATTCTTAGCATTTTAAAAGGCAGTAACTGATTTTTTTATGAGAAAGACAATGAAAATATTAGGTTCAAAATGGGAAAATCATTTAGGTTTTTATGGAAATTTTGGGTTCTAACAGTGGCTCCTATTGGGGATGAGTGGTTTTGCAAATCACTGCAAGAATCCAGAAACTACTAGGAGAGCAAACCAAGCAAAGGATGGAAAAATGAGAGATGGAAAATGGAGGATGGGAAAATCCTACACTACTATACGTGGAAAGAAAACAATGTTTTCAAAAAGGGAACTCCTGAGAATGTCCATGTACTGGCAAACCCAGACCCTTCAAAATTTCTAAAACTACTGTGCATGGAAAAGAATGTTTAAAGAGGTTTGTTAGGAATTTTCCATGCACTGGCAATCCTTAATCCTTTGTATCTGCTATGGTTCAAAAATCAAACCATAAAGGATGGCCCTAGGCCACCAAAAAGAAAATCTTACACTTTCCTCTATCATAGACTTTATTTTGATTACAGCTCATCAGGTTTCTTTTAAAGTTGTCCATTCCATCTGCCCTGCAACATGCACTGTCATTGAAAACCTTCAGGAAATCATTGTATTCAACCCGATTCATGTTCCTTTCACCACTCTGCCATTCATCATAGAATAAATACTTGTGACCTTCATCATACAAAGTATACCCACATTCAACAAAACATTCATAGGCTTGCTCATTATCATATGTTGTTGAATGATCTAGTAGTTGTACTGGGACCTGAAAATCTGAATGCTTCTCATGGAAATAAAAAAAAATTGTCTCATCAATATCTTCTGAAACAATCAAATCAGAAACACTTTCCAGTTCTTTCCCATCACCAGCTGGCATTGACACACACTTTTGGTTCATAGTCATCCTTATATATACTTGAATCAACAAATACTAAACATTCATCATCAATGATATGCAAACTAGTATCCTTCTCTTGCAAGCAAAAATTATTCAAATCACATACCTCTTCTTGGACAGACATGGATCTTTGATCTTCTTCAAAGAATTTCTCATCACTGTGAGAGATGCACATGGGGTCATATGAATCGTTACACATAGTATCTTCACTATCAAAGAAAATGTATGTTGGACCCAAAAGTTTAGAATCATCTTTATATGCATATCTCTGGTATTCAAGAGTCAGCAAATCTGAAACTTGCTCACTATTGAGTGAACAGGTCTCTGCTTCCACATCTTCTACCATGTCTCCAACTTCTTGATCTTCATAAGAACTGCAACAATCACCCTGTTGTAGATCAACATCCACAATTTCATCTTCACCATTTGAATCACAATCTATTATGCAAGAGAGACTCTCCATATGTTCATTGTTGGATGGCATGATATCTTCTTCTAATTCAACATCTGAAACATTGTTGATGTACTCCCCAAACCTTGTCCCAAGTATGGAATCAATAAATTTATTCACTACATCAAAGGCACACTGTTTTGATGACTCTGACCAATAAATTGATTCAGGCTCAGATACTCTTAGAAATTGTGCAACAAATGTGGGTCTTGTAGGCCTATAATGAAGAGGTAATTGCATACAGATGTCTATCATCCTATTGTATAAAGAGTTTGTATCTTCTCCTTCATATTTCCTTATGTTAAGGAAGGCTTCCCAAAGACTTTTGCTTCTTTCTTGAATATAAAGATACTCATCAAAAGTGTTTTGTTGTGAATAGAGTATATTACCTTTATTGCCAAAGTTCTCAATTGCATCATGTGGTGTCCAAGATCTACAAGGATTTGTGTATTCAGTCTCACTATTTGATGGCCTATTTGGTGATGTATTTGGAGCACATTTGACTCCCAACTACAACGGTTCATTTGTAGTATCTTTTGTTTCCATTGTAGTGTTTGCTGCTCCAATTCTTTCAACTCTTTTATTGACTGTTACCTTCTTTCTGCTTCTGACATCTTGATAAAATGTTACTGTTCCACAACACCCATGCATTTTTTATCAAAATGAAAAAGAGTCGCCAACGAATTTTCCCAAAAGTAGGAAAATGAAAAAAGATTATGATATTTTTTTGGTTTGCCCCAGCGGAATATCCAAAAAAAATGTAAAACTTTGTTGACTCTATAAATGGATAGGCTGAAAAAAAATTCTTGAGTATAGTCCCCAGCAGAGTCGCCAAACTGTTGGTTCTCAAAAATGCAGGTTTGAACCACGAGAGGTTTCCAAGCTCTCACAATGCTTTTGGCCAACACACAAGGCCAATGGGTGCAATTGTACCTTCTACTCTTCAGGCTCTGCTAGACCTAGGCGGGTGTACCTAATGAATGATGCAAACTTTGAAAGGTCTTTCCTGTTCAACCAATCTATTCACAATGGCAATTGGAAGTGAATAGATAAAAACCCAAAAACTATACCTACTCCTACAACACAAAAGAAAGGATTTTGAATAAGTTGTTTGATATGAATTCTATTCTTTGGGTTGTGATAGATCAGTGCCTTCTATCCACATGGGAAATGGAGTCAAAAATGAAAATGATATGTTTTTCCCTCTCTGGTTTAACTCAATTTGAAGCACTTTCAAAATGAAATTCTATGGCTGGCATATGACTTCATTAATTTATGACTTGCATAAATAGTGTTGGAATGTTTTTCTATCGGGTTCTTCTTTAATCTATCCAAAAGAAATCTTAAAATCATTGTGACTTATTTAAAATATTTTAATTCTGACTTGCAGACACCAATTAATTAAATCACACAAAACGGAATATATTTTGACAAATCAAAAATATACTTGATATACTGATTTGAATGATAAAAGACCTCAAGTTGGAGACAACCAGATAAAAATTGTAAATTATTTAATCACAACAACTGAACACAGAAAGGTTTTCACCAATTTAAAATATCAATCCATTTCTCTACTTCAAAAAAGGTTTGTCATTGTTTACATTTCCCAGTCTTCATTTTCTAAAAATCTAACTCTAACTACTGCCCTCTTGCTAATTGATTTTCTGAAATATTTATATAGTAAATCTCAAGGGTTGTGACCCTTCACTTCACTGGTAAAACCGTTTAATATTCCATGACAGAAATAAAATATTTGATTAAGTTTCCTTATCGGCAAATCAAATATTTTAAACTATAGCTTTGATTTAATTTTTCTCACTTTGTGCGCTGCCGCTCTTTACCTTTTATTTCTCCGTGGCTTTTATTTTATATTTCCCATAGCCTTTATTATTTTTACCGCCTCACCGCGGTTCACCTTTTATCTCCTCGTGGTACAACGGTGTTTGATTTTGACCGCACTATCTCGTCGCCTCACCGCTCAACCACAACCCTTATTTCTACCTCCCGCGGTATTGCGGTGTCTTGACTTCAACAACTTCTTTCAAAGTTAACCGCTTTACCATGGTCAGCTTGTTGCCTCACCATGGTACTGTGGTGCCTCCTCCTAACCATTGCTTAGCCACTGCTTCCCTGTCACCACACCACCATGGTCTGCTCGGTGATCGTTCATGGTGTAGCAATAAAGGTTACACCAACCACCACTCACTGCTACTGCCATACCACGGTGATTGTGTTGACCGCGCGCGGTTGCGCGGCAACCATTCCCTTAACCATCTACCTCGCCATCGCTGCTTGCTAACTGTTCACCGCGGTATTGCGGTCAATGATTTGACTGCGCGTGGTGGTGCGGTAAGCATTTTATGCTCATTCCTTAGCCGATACCGCCATACCGCAGGCCACTTTGCAAAAGGTCGTGGTATAGCAGTAAAAGGTGTTGGCCTTTAAGGGTGCAAATGTAAAGAAGCGGTATAAAATATAAGTCACTATTTGGCTTTATGAAAGGGGGAATAAACAAATTATTTCATGACAAAGGTAGGAGAATGTATTTTAATGGGGGTAACATGCAAGAGCTATATGGGCTAAAAATAAGGCAACGATGCAAGGTTAAAAGCCATTCTTAGCATTTTAAAAGGTAGTAAATGATTTTTTTATGAGAAAGACAGTGAAAATATTAGGTTCAAAATGGGAAAATCATTTAGGTTTTTATGGAAATTTTGGGTTCTAACATCTTCCAAATATATTTAAATCACATCACTATCCTCATCCATATCCATCCACACACTTATCCAAAAATCCAAATATCTAAAAATCTAAAAATAAAAAAAAAGTCAAAAAAAATATAAAATATCAACAAAAGAAAATAGTAATGAGAAAACTTGTGCAACGGTGAAAGCTTGGAAAAAAAAGTGCTTTGGACAAGCGCCACGATGAAAAATTGGAAAATAGAAGTCATGTATAAATCCCCCATCTATTTTCTATCTACACTTGGGGGAAACTTCATTCTAAGCATCCATATCATCCATCTCATCCATCCCACCTATCTTATCCATCCTACATATCATATCCTATTTATCTCAATCCTTCCATCCTCCTTGTGATCTTCATACAAAAAATAAAAGATAGGGGTAAATATATATACGTGCTTTGGATCCCTCTTAGAATGCATTCCCTCTATCCACACACTATCATATTTCTTATCCATCCATCATGCTTTCATCCATCTACCTTCCTTATCCACCCATCATACTATCATCTATCTACCTCCCTTATCTTCCCATCCTCCTATATTCCATCCCTCCTACCTCTTCACACATGAAATATATAGGTTGGGGCATCTTATTCCTTTGCAAAATAGTCCTTGGAAATCACATCCATGCTTTTCATCCACCAAAAAAATCCTACTAATCCCCTACCCATCAATACATCCTCCTTCATCCTATCATCCTTCCATCTCCCAAATCCATACCTCCTCATCCTCCCTCTATCAATTTGTCCTCCATCCCCCATCTTCAAATCCTTATCTCCCTATCCCTTCATCCTATCATCCTTCTATCTAAATCTTTATCTCCCTATCATACATCCATGCAATCCATCCTACTATATCATATTCTATCCCATAACCCTCAAATAATCCAATACCATCTATCCCACTATCCTCACTCCTACCTCTTTCCCACATATTTCTAATCTCCTATCACTTTTCATCACTCATCTATCCATCCCATTATCCTCCCAATTAGTATTTTGATGATTTGGATAACTATTCTTGTTGATGTTGAAAATGTAGATCACAAATATCAACAATGAAAAACTCACACTCTCACAATCATGCAATGAAGTTCAAGGTCTTGGAGTAAAATATAAAATTTAGATAACAAGAAAATTCATCATAGCTAATATATTGATTTGCTCCATAGTTGCTTGCTCTTCAAAGTAACAAACTATGAAAAAACAATAATGATAAATGCTCAAATATAAATGATACCTATGCTTGATAAAAGACAATAATAAATGCTTTATAATGTTTAACTTCTTGAATGTTTGAATGATTGATAACACTTGAATGCATGAATGCTTGATAGTGATAAAAGTGCTATAGTAACTTCAATCATAAGAATGCTAGGGGGTTTGAATGAAATAAAAGCTTCTTATTTATATGCTTCACTTGACATTTGATCAATGGTGGAGATTGATTTGGAAGATCAATGAATATGAAAATTCAAGATAGGGTAAGATCAAAATTTTGAATTTTGAATGAGGGAATTAAATTTATAAAATTTATTTAATTCAAATGATGGTTTGGAGAAATAAATAAATATTAATTCATTAATTTTAGAAGAAAATATTTAATTTAAATAAATTATTTTAATCTATTTAAAAGAGAAGTGTTAGCTTATTAAATATTTTTTGAAAATTATTTAATTCTAGAAGACCAAAGATAAATTTTAATTTTAATTAATGTTTGCAGGAAAATGAATAAGAGATGAATTAATTAAATAAATTAAAATTATTTAATTAATATAGGTATGATAAAAAGATTAAGCTAATTAAATAATTAAAAATTATTTAATTATTATGGATAAAGAGAGGAAATGTTAGCTTAGTTAAATAATTAAAAATTATGTAATTAATATAGATAGAAGAAATGATAAGGATACTGATGAAATGATAAGATGAAAATGCATATCATTTTTAGGTGTCTACTTTTTTCCCCTCTTTGATACAATATATTTTATAGCATTGTTTCAAAGAAAAAGATTGATGATATGCCCCAACATGCCCTAGTAGACCATGGGATAGAGACATGATGCCCCCTCGAGAGAACGATGAGGAAAATAAATTTTCTAGTCGAGTTCAGGACAAGAAGGATTATTTATGATGCTATTTATGCTATTATTATATTATTATGCATACCAACACTTATGAATTTGTAGAAAAATCAATCTCCACCAAGGATCAAATATCAAAATGAAACCTATAAAGAGAATATGCAACAAAAATATGATGCAAAGATGGAAAGCAACAAACAAAGAAAAATAGTACATGTTATTACTTTGAAGAGGAGCCTTAGCAAGTGGATAACGCTTGTCATTTTACCCAACTTGCATACACACAAGACACATTCAAACATAAAAAGAAAGAAAGCCATATCTAAACCCAAGTTTCTCTAAGCACATTAAGATATAGGCCTTCATCAGGACAATGGGAGACAAAAGAAAGTCAAACATGCCAAAGAAGACACTTGTGTTATGACCCAAGATTCTCTAAGAACACTAGCATAGGCTTTCATCAAGCAAATTGGATTAAAAAGATAAAATCAAGAAAGAAAAAGAAAATAAACCAAGAAAAAAAACAAAAACCAACATTTATATTTCCAAAATATAAGCCCAAATATGATAGATAAGGTCCATTATATGAAGGATACATCCACTAGGACCTTAGATTTGTTTTGATAATTCTCATCGTAGGAAAGATAATTCCATTAGGTTATGAAAATATTTTGATAATTATATTGAAAGATAGGCAACAAGCTATGCAAGCCAAAGATTTAGCTCAAAATTTGAAACATTTTTCTCATAATTTTCATCAAAGCATACTATTTTTAAGAATTTCACATGTGAACTCAAGATACAAGATTCCAATCCAACACCTAGGTCAAGGGAAATCTGTCACTAGTTAGATATAGGATCACTTATTTTGGGATAGATGGATTGAATATGTTGCAATAGGTGGATAGTTGGATGATAGGAGAAGAGATCTCCAAGGATTATACTGCAAAGGAATGATATAGCCTTTACTAGAGGTATTGCTATTATGGATAAAAGATAAAAAAAGGATTATTTTAATAAAAGGATGATGTATAAAGGAAATAGATTGTAAGGATTTTCTATTGGAATATGGCTTCTAGTGTTGTCATTGATGGAAACCTAAGTCATTGATCTGGTCCACAGTTTAGTACTTGTTCATACCGGTAGACAGAATGAAGAACAAGGCATCCAGTTAAAGGTAAAGATGTTGACCTATGTACTTCACCGGACTATTATTTTGAGTTGTGGATCTCAGAGAAAGGTGTGGTGATGTTCACACTATCTTATTCAAGAACTATCAAGGTGCGCATTTACTGATGTACAATCTAGGAGATCCGGTGCATCAATTTTTTGGTTATCTGTGCTAGAAGGCCAACTTGGCGAATATAGTCATTGTGGATGTTTAAGGAGTAATTGGTTAAATGTTTTTGCATTTGAATATGTTTATTTCGGTCCTCACTATGCTATGACTAACAATGGATGGTGCGCATAAAGAATCCATTATGGATTTAGCCGATAATTAGAAAGTATTTTATGTTTTATAAAATCCGACATATGAATGATAAAATCCTTGATAGTGGAAATATATATGAGATCGGTTGTATCATTTTAAAAAATCAAATGAAGGAGATGCAAAGTATATTAGTGTGTGGTGTGAAATTCAGAAGGATAGTGGTGCAAATTTATCTATGTATGGATTTATGATGTGAATTGCAGAGCAGAGCAAAGCAAAGTGAAGAATCAGATAGAAGATCCAGAATCTGATCTATGAGCCTAACTAGAACTGTAACCTGGCATAAGTAGATGCTATTAATTCATTTCAAACCTTCAAATGGTCTTAATCTAAACATTTTTTAAGGTAGTGAGCCTTTTTACTTTGAGTAGTGAGCTCTAGGCAGTGAGCTTGAATGCAAGTGCATTCCCTTTTGTAAAACTTATATTTGAGTACTCAAATTGTGGATTGACCTCCACCATGGATTTTCCCCTAACAGGGTTTCCACATAAAAATCCTTGTGTTATGGTGTTGTGGATGATTACTTGGTGTTTTTGCATTTTTCCTTTGGTTTAATGTTGAAATAGTTTACATATCAAATTAATAAAGCTAAGATTTGCATAACACTAATTCACCCCCCCTCTCAATGTTCCCTTGAGTCCAACAATTGGTATTAGAGCCTAGTTCCTCATAAGGAGTTTGACAACTTGAGATGGATCTTGGAATGTGATGGAATCTGATAGTCTTTAGCAACAGCTTTTGGTGTCACTTGATGATCTTGATCAGTCTAAAGCAGAAGTCCGAGAATTGAAAGCAAATCTTAAGGATGCTAAGAAATTCATTCAGTCATTGAAGGATCAGATTGTTAAATCCAGGGAAAAGAGGAAGGATCTTTGTGATCATATTAAGCAGAAAGAAAGTGAAAACATGTATGATGCTCACCTAAATCAAACCTTGAAGGAAATGACTCAAGAATGTGAAAAGATTGCTAGAGACAATGCTACCCTAAAGCATGAAATGAAATCTATGGTGATGAAGCTGACTAAGGAGATTGAAGAAAGGAAGAAGAATGAGGAGAATATTGTTCAGTCCTTAAAAGAAAGATCTAATGAATGCAGAAGAGTAAATGGAGAATTCATTTAGTTGGAGAGTGAATTGCTACAATCCAGAAACAATGAAGAAGAACTTGAAAAATAGATTGTTGTCCTCAGGAATGAACTTACTAATACATATGAATACAGGGAGAAGTTTAAGATTTTTTTTGTTAAGCTTGATGAACTGAATCAAGTAAAAAAGAATGCTAAAGATAAGCAAGGTCTTGGATATGAAAAAGGATAAATTTCCAGATATAGACAAAGAAATTTCAGGCAAGGAAATTAGATGAAGAAAGATGGAAGGTATCCGGTAAGACAACCTAATGCTCAAAAGTTTAATGGATACTATTTTGATTGCAATAAATTTGGCCATATGGCTACTCAATGTAGAAGTGAAATAAAATCAAGTGATTCATCATTCTCTAGTCAGTGTTTCAATTGCAACAAGTTTGGTCATAAATCAATTGAATGCAAAAATGTGCCAAACTACTTTGTCAGTAGAAGAAATGTTGAATGTTATACCTATGGAAAAATTGGGCATATTGCTAATCAATGTAGATCAAGAAGAAATCAATGGAATAATTGGTCTGGACAAGGAAATATTGTGTGATACAATTGCAACAGATATGGTCACATTGCAAGATTATATAGAAACAAAAATATGGGTAGAAAAGGTCTGGTATACAAAGGCAGAAATACACAGAAAGATGATAAAGAAAAAGGAAAAATGATTGTGGATGAAATAAGAGATCAGATGAAGAATAAATGGGTAAGGAAGAGTGAGTCTGATATTGGAAATGGTTCTGCACCGAAACTTGCTTCCGATAATTCCTCTGAAAATTGATTTCGGGCCATTGGCCTAGGGGGAGTTTTTTCAAGAAAATCCTTTTTCCCTTGTCTATAAGCTGGTACTAGACCACGAAAAGATTGTTAAAAATTGTATTAATGATCTACAGAGGCTTTGGAAAACATTCACAAGGAAACTCAAAGAAATCATAGGTCCATAGAATAATTTTTCTCTTGCTTTCTGAGAAAACGGGGTATCCATAATACCTAGGGCAAAGGCATTTATTACAAGTATGCGAGCTATAAAATAAAATTTGAAACTCTCATTTGTCACTTTGCATCAAAGAAGAGAAGAAGGAGAGCACTACGTAGTAGAATCTCGAAGGAGTAAAGTTAACTTGGCAGTGAATCTTGAAATCCATCAGGTATTTTAGTTGTTTTTGGAATTTCCATATAATTTGGCATGCGGTTGTACAGAAGGAAAAATGGAACAAATCAAAGGGTCAATCAATTTAGATGAATACAAAAGTGAGAAGATTAGAGCCATAAGAAATCTATTACCCGATGAATTGAAATGGGTGAGAGAAGCCAAACACAAGAATTTGGATATTTGGAATGAGTTTCCCTATTTCGAGAACGCAGAAATCATTAAGTTTATTTTAAGCAGATTGAATGAGGATATTTTAATTCTGGACAAACCCTACCCCATCTCAAAAGAAGTAATTGAAAATTTAACTGCATTATGCAAACTTGGGGATATACAGAGAAAGAAATCCTTCCGAAATAAAGAAGTTGAAACCCTAACTGGAGTTATTGGAGATCAAAGGGCACTGATAATCTCGACAATCAAAAACTCTGTGACAAGGTACATTGTGCATGGCAGATCCTACAAAATTTTCTTCAAAAACAAAGAAGGATCTACTTCGGTAGGTGCAGTCTACATCTCACACAAAATGATAATGGAAGGTTAGGACTTTGGCATGTGCGGACTGCTAAAGGATTAACTGATGGAGAATGTGCACTTAACAAAAGAGACAAATGACCCTTTCAAGTTTGGTACTTTGGCCATATGTCTAGTAATGTAATTTATGAATTGCTTACCAATGAACAACAATGTGATGTGGAAAGAAAATGAACCAGTGTGCAAACAAATCTTCACACACTCTAAAAGTTTGGAAAACTATGATCAAGCAAATGAAAGTTTCTTTCAGAATTTTCTAGGAAAGTTTGGCTCAGTTGGTACTTATCTTCCGGTAAAAGTACTTGAAGTTCGTTCCTCTTCTAGTGAGATGGAGAGAAAGAAGAAAAGATAAAAATAAATTGTTGTCTATACTCCTCCGAAATGCAAGATCCCAAAAATTGAAGGGAGAGGAAAGGAATAGGACACAAAGGGAAAAGAACTAGAATCAGTCAAACCATAACAAGAAAAGGAAATGACAAAAGCAAGTGAAGAAGAAGATGACTTGTCAAAAGAGGAGTTGCAGTAGCTTATTCATAAGGAAGGTGGAATGCATAAAATTGTTTAATTATGGTCCATCAGACCCTCATATGATCAGGATATGATTCTAAGTGTACTTAATGCTCATGTTGTGCACAACCAAATCAAATTGGAGAGTTTGCAGAATACTTTACTTGAAGAAATGATTGAATGCATTAAGGAATCTTTGGACTCTGAGTCTCAAATCAAAGAAGGAGAAGTAATCTTACATTTGAAGGAGCAGTTTAGGTTATCACTTACCAAGTTGAAAAATAAAATGAATGAGCTGAGGCAATGCATAAGTGTAGCAAATAACATCTACAACTATTGCATCTGTTGGCCTCATGTAGTGGGGAAATACAAAGAGAAGATGGAGAAAATTGAAACAAAATTAAATGGGATTGGAAAATATTTTGATATGTTTCAAGATCGGGATGGTACAATCAAGAAAAGGATTCAAGAGCTATAGTCTGAGCACACAAAAGTTCAATTCACTAAAAACACACTTGTGGACACCTTTTGGAAAGTGAAGTACCTGACTGAATGCAAACTGGAACAGATGGTTGAGATACTGAGGAAAGGTGATAAATTAGAGGATGTTATCACAATTCTGGAATCCCTCACTGAGATTGTCAACAATACATCCAAGAATAACAACATGATCATAATCATTGGGATTGTAATAGAAGCTTGGAAGAAATTTCTTCTAGAAATGAAAGAAAAACACAAGATAATTTTCTAACTCAAGTAGCAGTTGTTCTTTTTCAAATTTTGAATTAGTTTTGAAGTTTTGGTTATATTTCAAAAGGGGAGATTGAACACATGTTTTTTCATTGATGTCAAAGGGGGAGAGAGAGTAGTTAAAAATGCCTCATCAATCTCAGGGGGAGCTATGTTTTGAAATTTTGAAGTTTGGCAGCGTACTCATATTGGTTTTGATGCTTAGTCATTTTTCACTAAGTGTTGCCATCAATGCCAAAGGGGGAGATTGTTGGAATATGGCTTCTAGTGTCGTCATTGATGGCAATCTAAGTCATTAATTCCATCCACATTTTAGTACTTGTTCATACCAGCAGACAAAATGAAGAATAGGGCATCCGGTTAAAGGTAAAGATGTCGACCTATGTACTTCACCGGATAATTATTTTGAGTTTTGGATCTCAGAGAAAGGTGTGGTGATTTTTTGCACTATCTTATTCAAGAATTATTGAGGTGCACATTTACTGGTGTATGATCTAGGAGATCTGGTGCATCGATTTTTTTGTTATCTATGCTAGAAGGCCGACTTGGTGAATATAGCCGTTGTGGATGTTTAAGAAGTAATTGGTTAAATATTTTTTTGTTTGAATATGTTTATTTCTGTCCTCACTATGCTATGACTGACTATAGGTGGTGCGCATAAAGAATCATCTATTGATTTAGCCGACAATTGGAAAGTATTTTATGTTTTATAAAATCCGACATATGAATGATAAAATCCTTGATAGTGGATATATATATGAGATTGGTTGTATCATTTTAAAAATCGAATGAAGGAGGTACAAATTATATTAGTGTGTGGTGTGAAATTCAGAAGGATAGTGGTGCAAATTTATCTATGTATGGATTTATGATGTGAATTGCAGAGCAAAGCATAGCAGAATAGAGCGAAGTGCAAAATTAGACAGAAGATCTAGAATTTGATCTATAAGCCTAACCAAAACTGTAACCTGGCATAAGTAGATGCTATTACTTCAGCTCAAACCTTCATATGGTCTTAATCTAAAAAATTTGTAAGGCAGTGAGCCTTTCTACTTTGAGCAGTGAGCTCTAGGCAGTGATCCTGAATGCAAGTGCATTCCCTTTTGTAAAACTTATATTTGAGTACTCAAATTATGGATTGACCTCCATCGTGGTTTTTCCCCTAACATGGTTTCCATGTAAAAATCCTTGTGTTATGGTGTTGTGGATGATTACTTGGTGTGTTTGCATATTTCCTTTGGTTTAATGTTGAAATGGTATACATATCAGATTAATAAAGTTAAGATTTACAGAACATTGATTCATCCCCCCCTCTCAGTGCTCCCTTGAGTCCAACATTTACATTGTCTAAAATATACTTCGACAAGGTTTTCCCCAACTTTACCAAGATCAAGGTACCAAGGGTTAGGGGATGGATTAGATAGGATGGAGGATATGGATAGGATAGTCAAGCTCAAAATAAGGAATGAAGGATTTATTTGGATGGAATGAGGGATATGTGATGGAATGGATTCCTTAGGGGTGGATGGAGCTTTTGAATGAGCTCATTCGAATGCCCTTTTAGTTTATGTTTTGATATGTCTTGTTTGTATAGAGATGGTGGAATTTTTTGGAGGAGTAGGATTATGACATGAAAGGATATTTTGATCTTGACATGGGATGGGATAACTACATGGAGTGAAAGGTATGGGATCATGAGATGGGAGAGGATCAACGGATGAGATGAAAGGTCCACTTTGATCTTTATTTGTAAGGGAATTGGAAGATATTATGGAAGTAAAAAGGATATCTTTTCCATGTGGTGACATGGAAGAGATACTTAGATCTAGATATGGAGTGGGGTTATGAAGTGGAAGAAGGAATATATCTTGATCTTGATATGGAAATGGATAAATGGAAATGATACTTTGATCTTGATTAAGAAGGGGATCATTGGATACCATTTTTCCCCTACATGTTGTAACTATACACTCAAGGATTAAATTTTTATGGAAGATATTCCCTCTACTCGATCTATGATGTAATCATAAGAAATAATAGTAAAATTTCCTCTTAGGATTACTATTTTTATTTTAATGTTTCCCTTTTCCATGATTAGGGATAGGATCTTGGTATATCTTCATATCATCATTAGTTGAAGGTGTATTATCTATGCCAACATCACCTTGATCTATAAGGTCTTGGATAAAAATATCAATTTGAAGGAATTATAAGTCTTGTTTCCTTTGATCCTATGGTACTCACAATAGGAATTCTATGTATACCATGGAGGTTTAATTGTTGGTTCTTGATTTCTTACTTCTGGCAAGGTGATAAGTTTAGCTTGGATCGATTTTTTCAATGTAGATTCAAGAGATTCCCTTAAAGGAGTGTATTGCCTCTTAGGAGCATTATTTTTCCTAAGTGGTGTTCTAACACCTTGATTATTTTGAGGGTCTTGTATTGCTAATTGTAGGGTAGGTTGAACATTTTTAACAATTTTTGCATCTACCACACTATCATTGATAATTTTCTTGTTTTTGGTCCAAATTCTTGACTTATCTTTAGATGTTGAATATTTATCTTTATGGTCTTTAAAAAAATCATAAGACCCTTAGCAATGAGAAATTTTTCAATTTCTATTCCCTTTTCAATGATCTCATGTCAAAGATACTAGCAGACTGAATTCTTAGGTGAAACACCAACTCATTGTTTAGGTTTTGGGTGAAAATGTGAACTAGTTTATTTTTAGGAATAGGATAAGGGAATTTTCTTTCCATGTTTCTCCACCTTTGCAAAAAGGACACAAAGGATTCTCCCTCATCTTGTTTTTTATTACATAAATTAGTCATTAGATATGTATCATTATAGGACACATCAAGGAAAGCTATGTAAAGTTCCCTTATGTGTTATCTTGGATCACCTCTTCCCTTATATTTGTCAAATCTTGGAATTTCAAAGTTTTGAGTGAAGGGTATCATGTTTAAAGACTTATCAAAGGGATAGGGACATATGTCTTCCAATGTATAGATCTTCTTGTGTTAATGTTTCCCATTTCCATGTTTTCTATCTTTTTTTGTAACTCGTGCATTTATTGAACCAAGTCGAACCAAGTCATTTGTAGATTTTGATGGAGATACACTTGTCGAAATGTATTGTTGTTGATGTTGATTTAGAGGAATGTGATGTTGTTGGGGTTGGCTTAGTTGGATGTATTGTTGTTGAGGTTGACCTGGTTGGATGTATTATTGCTGATTTTTAATTGGTTGGATGTATTGTTATTGAGATTGACTTGGTTGGATGAAATATTGTTGAGGTTGACTTGGTTGGATGTATTCTTTTTGTGGTTGACTTGGTTGAATGGGAAAAAATTTCATGTTTAAGGTACCCATGTTTAAGTGAGATCTAGAAAAGGTAGGTGATTGTTGGTTTGGAATATCTCTTGATATGTTTTCCATTTAAATTTTGATGTGTTAGGTGGAGGTGGTGGCGTATATGTGAAAGGTACAACCACCTTTGGTGTTGATGTTTGAATTGGTTCTTGTGATGGGGTTAGTATTTCCATTTTGTGATGGAAATATGCTTCTCATTGGTTTGTTGATTTGATTTTCTTCTCCTAAAGTGTGAGTTGTAACAAAGGATATGAGATCTTTTTCTTACTCTTGTATAATGTGAGATGGTATTTTAGCACATTTTTGGAGTAACATTTGAAGGTAATGATTAGGGTTTGTACTAAACATAACATCCAAAAATTCCATTGATTTAGGGTCTTGCTCAAATCCTTGTGCATCTTCCAATGTTGGCTCTCAATTGAGATATCCATCAATGTGAATGGTTCATGAAGATGATGGGTGTGGAATTTTAGATACACTGTGAGGTAGTTGTTGTGAATATGTTCCTTGAGGTGTTTATTGTGAAGACATCCTCAACTCATGTTGGGTACCCTTTATGGATTTTTGAATGTTTAAATCATTTTGATTTGATTCCATGTTTTTATTATATTGATATCTTGCAATTGGGATATTTAATATATAAGAGGTCTTAGACAAGATTTTAAGAGCTAAAGATTAGCTCAATACCCAAGACCACCTACAAAAACAATGATAACCTTCTACAAGAGAGTGTGCAAGAATATGAGCTTGATTGATATTAAGACCTATCAAAATGATGATGAGGTATGAATTATGTTACAAAGTGTACAATGACCTTCCTTATATAGGCAAGGTGATGAATAGGATTGAACATGATTGTGAAATTCATCTTAGTCATATGACATGAGATGACTAACAGGCTAACTACCTAGGAAATGATGCATAAAGCTAGATAAGATAAGTTCTAAACAATCCAATTAAGACTTAGAGAAAGAATCTTATATCCTAAGTAAACTTAATCATGTGAATCATTCCCCTAATTACCTAGTGAGATAATTTACTAGGTACAATACTTTAATTCACACCAACACCCCCCCTCAAGTGCAACTTAGGGAGAATATTATTATGCAAATGATGCAAAAAATATTCAAAGATGGGTCCCAGCTACTAGGCCATGTTAGGTACCCATGTATAAATGGAGAATAAATCTCTCACAATTGAAGAAAAGGAGAAAACCTAGAGGGGACAAAACTCCTCTCCAAAAAAGAGAAAAAATAAAATCATGTGAGGAAGGATGGAGGACTCCATGATACCCCCAAGTACACCATCTATCATATATATATTACAATCAATAGCCCTCATAAGAGGGAAAGAGAGAGACCATGTAGTCCCCCCACAATGTATCATCGCCTATAAAAATGGTAAGTGCCTAAAGAAAAAATATGATCCAATGTCGACAAACAACTTGTCTCCCTTTTAGAAGAAATAAAACCAAGTACAAATGAAAGAATGCTTCCCATTCTGGGTAGGAATTGAAGGAATGAAGCATGAAGATGTATGATTATGTTATCTCTAAAAATTACTCATGTGTCTCCTTTACCACTAAAGATGAAGATTCCACAATCAAATCAGGTACATTCCCAATTAAAGAAGAAGGTGAAAAATCAAGACTATGTGGAAATTGATGTTGAACAATATCCAAAGACAATGATGGTTTGACAAAATTTGTGCAATGGTTGTCATCAAATAGGAGAGACAACCCTTCAAAAGTGTCCTCCAAATCTGAAATGTGAGACTCCACAAACAAGGATTCAATGTTTGATAAATAGGAATCCCAATTAGGAAGACAATGATAGACTTGTTGCGATGAATCACTAAAAGTTCTCAATGAATCATGAACACAAGATGAATGGTCCTACTAAACAAGAATGATAGGAGCGTCAATCAATTACTCTACACAAGGAACCACTGAAGGTGAAGGTACAACAATTGTCTTTGATGGAGAAGGGGCATTTGAACAACCCTCATCATCCTCGTCTAAAGATTCAAAGCATTCCAAATCTATAAACTCCTACATAGTATTATGATCATAGGGTATCCTGTCTAAAGAATGAAGAGGAACATGACATTCAAAAACATGATCATCTAAGAATGGTGGAGTATTAGGATCTACATATATCTCCAAAATTTTAGTCCAAAGAGTATTAGGACAATCAAAATAACCAATTTCTTTCAAATGTCGTCATCAACATGCATTGCAATAACCTCTAAGACATCATACCTTTTGCAACTCCGGGAAAAAATTTGTATACCTTTATCTAGAGGGTGAACAAAACCATATAAATGTGGCAACAACTAAAGTCATTAGAGAGGGTTTATGATGTCGTCTCTCAATTCTTTATAATTTCCCCTTTCCAACATAATCAGAGAAGGATGAAATGAAAACCCCATAATAAACCATGATAGATCTCCATAATTACAAAGACATTAACCCTCAACAACAATTAGAAACTCCCAAATCTGAAAATCCAACTAAAAATGAAGTCCCAAAACAAACATAACTTCTCCAAGAGACAAGATGTCCAAGTTATGAACCAGAAAGAAAATATGTAAAAATCTGAATATATCACACTTGGGGTTTAATCTGAAAAAATTACATGAACGAAATAAAAGAGCTCCTGATCACCTTCCAAATGCAACTTGAATCACCAAAATTGGAGAAACTGGTAGAAATTTATGAGCTTAGAGGTCCAAAGGGGAGATCTAACTTTAGTTGCCAATAATTTGTACTTGTAGCAAAATCTAGCAAAAATACCTACAGCACTATGAAGTACGTGGAACCAAATTTTTGTCGATATCTCATTTGCAAAAATTTGAAATTGTGGCAAAAAGTTATGCAAAATCAAAAAAAAGTCCTATATGATGCACTCTACAAGCTAGTTGAGGGCAAAAATCAGGCTAAATTGGAGCAAAATTTTAGCCCTCGAGGGCTAGCGAATAGTGACCCACTTGACCTGGGGCTCGATTGGTAGAAATAAATATTGTCACCTCACAAGTGGTGATGGGGCTATGATCTCTAGTAGAGCCACCCAAGGTGGTGGCCCATTGATGGTTGGATCCTCCACTAGCTCATGGGTCCGACTAGGGGCTTAAGAATATACTGCAGCCAAAAAAGAATACATGGCCGACCTTTAATTAAAACAAAATCTTTGTACAAATGACGATAAAAACAACAAGTGACAGTTAACATTTTAAATAATTAATATAAAAGATTTATGACATTAAACCCTGTGGTGTGGAGCTAACTAACCCTTTCAAAAATATTTTTTTAATAAAAAATTTGCAGCTAAAGTCATGAAGGCCAACAAGGGCTTGACGAGATTTAACCAACAGTAATTGCATGGTTAGCCTTTTAAACTTTCTAAAACAAAGATTATATATATATATAACCTATGATTAAAACCTATTTTGACCGTCATTCTGACTCGACAATGACGTTAGTTGATACATAGGGAAGCTCGGGAATATGTTATCCAAAGTTTAAATTTTGGAAAACTTCAAAATGCCAACCAAAAATTTGAAGCCACTAAATAACCTACGAATTTTAGTGAAGAGGGTGGTGGAACCTTTAAATTTTCCTGGCTCCACTTAATGAAAATTAGGTTTAACCCCATGGGTCATCATCCTAGGGTCTTGGTCTTCTGGAGTTTTCATGTCCATGACTTATTTTGGCTTTCGGCTTTCTTTTTGAAGTTGACTGGTTGAGTCAGTTTCCGATCATCTTATTAATCCTTCATGGTCCCAAGTCTTGTGCATTACCATCCCTTTCATTGTCTTGCTCGCCATGACTAGGTCATCTTTTAAAAACAACCTTCAGTGCACGTGCTTATATTTTGTCCTTAAGTCAGGTTTTTGAATTTCGCATCGCCCATCACCTGTCCATTTTCAAGTTTTGTCAAGCAACCCGTGATGAGTGATATCCTTCCTCTTTTGTATCGGTCGCTTGCTTATCTTTGCATGTTTGTTTGTGTCCTTGAGGAAGTAACGCCCAATGAGTGATGCAGTTAACATTTTGACCCATTGCTCCCCTCTTAACTATTGCAATTTGTTTTGTAGACAATGTTGTTGAACCCGCAATGAGCGATGGCTTGGCTTTATTCCATTGCTAGGGTGCGATGTTTCACTAGTTAGCTTGGGGCTGGTTAACTTGGGGGCTAACGTGCAATGGGCATTGTGGTAGGGTTCCATGCCAATTGAATACTTGTGGTCTTCATCATTGGCTCCACCATTGTCATGTGTTGCCCGTTGTGGGCTGGGATGAAACCTGTGACCGCCGATGGACTAGGTCCTTTCATCTCCATCACCTCATTTTATCACGGGATAGGACAATGCTAGCAGGTATCAAAGAGCGATCAACGATGCAGTTAGGTACCAACGGTAAGGATCCCTGCATTATTAAGGTCAATGGTTGAAGTTTCATTGTTGGATGAAACATGTATGGCGAGAATGAACTAGCGACAAGCGATGTTTTCAAATTGTGGTTGGGATTTGCTCACGGTTGTTGGATCGACAACGCGCATGCCAAGGATAGATAGCCTCGGGATAAGGCTGGGTACGTGGTGGTTTTAAAGCAGTTCTTTGATGTTTCTAAGCATGACCAATAAAGAAAATGGTGATCCTTAATGATCCTCGTTTATTGCACTTTAATCTGCGGCAATCAATGGTTTAGATGCAGCATGCCAGTGATTTATGTTTTTAGTCACACGAGTGAACTAGAGTGGCCATTAATTGTAGCATGCTAGGAACTTATATATTTAATGAGGATCATCCTTCAGACTATTCACCATTCTGCTTTTAAATTTGTGCTTGTGGTTAATTATCAAAAGTGTTGAGCAGTAATTGCTGCTATGTGGTGAGTTCTTGCCAAGGTGGTGGGCTAGTGCCTCGATAATTATGCTTTTCCTGTTGCATTTTGGTAACCTTTTCTGCATTTGGTGGTGGTGTAGTTCATGTTGTTTTTATCTTGGGATCTCTTAGTGAGTGCTACATTATTTTTGTGTATATCCAACTTGTGTTACAAACATGATGAGTCAGCCGACCCTTTCCTCCACACCAGTACGAAGGTCACATCATTTGAGTTTGCAGGAGCCACTGGCTTATAAAATTGAGCAGATAAATATGGTCAAAGAAGCACCTGTCATCCCGAGAGCAAAGAGGAGCGCTCGAAAGTGAGCGAGGGTTGTTGTTGTTAGAGATAGTTATAATCTCTGACCACAAGCCTATGCAAAGAAATTGGCCCATTGTGAGAAGGAATCTGGGTTGTTTGTGAAAGAATTAAGGGGGATGGTGGCAGGCCCTGAGGTTTTCCCTAGCAAACCAAGTCCTCTGGTAGTGATAAGCAACAGCTCTTCAAGAGAAGATGAAGGGTTTTGCTCTAGCAGTGGCCATTGCCTTGTTTCCCTTGTGCCTTATACTGATTCAGACGAAGAGGTGGTGGTTGCAACTCCACTCTCTGTGAGGAGGCCAGGTGAGGGCATCCACCCAGCTAGCAACAAGGTTGGGTGATTCCCGTGTGTCTTGATTGGTGGTGATGGGGTCTCGGGTCAATGATGTGGTTTCTAATAGGGGTGTTATGAGAGGTTTTTTTTGTTGTTTGGTGTGATCGTGACTTTTATCATTTTTGGTAAGTGTGGATTCTGATGGTGATGCCTTTTGGAAGGCTTGTGTGGCATCTCCACCCAACAATTTGGAACCTCTTTTGTTCTTTTTTCTCTCCTGTAATACATGAATGAAGTGATAACTGTTCGGAGATAAAACCCCACAAGGAAAAATGGCCTCAAAATTACCACGAAATGTAACTAAAATGAACCCTTTGCTTGTTGCTCCCTCAGCTTATAAAAGGGATTTCAAGGTTCATTTCAGGGACCAATATATTTTTGAGTCTGAAAATGGAGTATAGAATGTATTTATGAAATACTAGGGTTTTGTCTTGGATTCGAATCTTGTACATGATGATCTTAGATTATTCTGCATAACTCATTGATATTATGATGAATATGTAAAATCAGGACATCCGCTCTCCTATGTGTGACTACTACAATATTATGAATGAGAAACCAAGTGTTTTATCATTTATCTTTCAATGCTTAATTGAATGTATGATTTCTTTTTTTGTTTTGGCATAAGGGGTTGATTAAAATACTTGAAAGGATTTGTAGGTTTGTAAGCAGTCACCTAGGAATTTGATAAGAAGTAGTGTTTTGGTGAATGTGAAATTTTCATAATGTAAGGCATTATGGGAAGAAGCCATTGATTTCATGATTTGTACATTACCGACTGTCATGTGTTTGACTATGTTCCCAATGGATGAAGCACTGGTGTGTTTTATGAATATATTTTTAATTTAGTAGGATGCCTGGTATACCTTGTCAAGGACTCGTAATGATGTTGAGATTAAATCAAATTTTGATTATTCTAAGATACAAATCTGAAACAATGTCCTATTCCTAGCAAATGCAGGTTTATTAGTATAAATCCAGCCAAGCTTTTGCTAAGTAATCTTTATTTGTGTGTAGAGGAACACATCTACGTGGGATGTTCACTCATTTGCATAAATCTATGTGAAATTTTCTCAGAAGTATCATCCATGGTCCCACAGAGCCTAAAGTGTAGGGGTCAAGGGTGCAAAAACCCTTTACCCATTGAGTTGGTCGTTCATCTGTGAGATGCTTGACAATGAAGGATGGCTATATTCTAGAGCTCTTTTAGGGTGTACTGGAAAAAAACCAACAAAATTGGCAACTCTACTAAGGACCGAACCCCGCTCTCCAGACGCAGATCTTGGAATCACAAAGTCAAATGGTGTAGGTAGTATGGACGAATTGTTCATACCTTAAATAATTCTTCATCCTGGTCAAGAATGGACTACAACGTAACTCAAAAGGATCTGAAAGTGACTCTACTGAGGAGTTAAACCCAGAACGAGCTGATGTAATAAGAAATTTTGATTCATTTATTTCCTCTCAGTGGGAGGTGGTGACTCTGACTAAAGAACCTGACACGAGTGATGCTAAAGCTCCAGATTTGTGTGCTAAAATAAAAGCTAAGTGAATGTTGCAAGAAGGCCAGGTATTCTCATATTACTATGTTAACAAATTATGAGAAGTCTTTTATTTTCAAAAGTGTAAATGATTTCCCATTAAGTGAAAAGAGCATGAACTAAGGGAAATGGTAGTTAATTTTGCATGTTTCTGAATGAGGGCTATGAAATTATATGTAGTTATAAAAGGAACATGTTAATTATGATCCTGAGTAAGTAGAGCTTGGAATTTATTGTACAAAGAGCTTGGGGTTTTGTTTAAGTAAAAGATTTTGAATATCCCTGGGAGTGTATGTAACAAGACTTGATAGAAACAACAAGATGTCTAGTTAGACCACGCTTCCTGACAAGGATGTAAACAATGGGCCCCCCTTGTCCCATCAAGGAGGCTTCAATAGTGAAAGGTAAAAATCTTTGGATTTCAGTAACATTTGTGGGTGCCCAAATGTTGTATCATACAAGATTAGGAATAAGATACCAATATTTAAAGGTAAACATGTTAAGTCAGCGAATCAACATTTGTATGACTTTGTTGATGTGATGGGAGATTGTGAGGTGACCTTTGAAGATGTAGTTATGAAACTATTTTTCCAGTCTTTGAAAGGAGATGCTAGAGATTGGTTGTCATATTTACCTGTGTCTTTTATACACTCATGGAGAGAATTCAAATTGGTGTTCATGGAACAATTTGGAGAAGGGATTGATCTGGTCCTGGTTAGCCAAAAATTTACGGACATGGAAAAGAATGAAAAGGAGTTGGTCCTTTCATTTAATCTTCGGTTTTCAAAGGTGATAAGGGAAATCCCAGCACACATAAGACCAAATGATGTTGAATTTCTTGTTATCTACTTGGGAGCATTTGATAGAAAAATGAGTTACTTATTAAGAGATAAGGAACCTGCAACACTACAACAAGCATATCACATTGCCATAGACATTGATACAAAATTGAAATACTCAATGATGAGGGCAGATTTCAATATTTGTGATGAGAGCTTAAATACTCCCCATGATGCTACCATGATAGACGAGTTATTCAATGATGAGTTAGAACAGGAGAATGAGATTTGTGTTGCCTCTAGCCCATCAATAGCACAACAAGAGGGTTATATTGTGGTTGAAGGGGATGGTGTCCTTGTGCATGACAAAGATGACCGATTATCTGTAGTTTGGAGGTTGTGTGACATGCAAAGGCATGAAGGGGAGTCCCTTGACCATCTTCTCTCGAGGTTCAATGATGCTTTGCTTAATGTACCTAAAAAATTTAGGCCCAATTCCCTGACAGGCATTGATTTCTTTTGTGAATTATATCAACTTGGATTGAGTGCTCTACCATAAGAGGTAAAGCCCCATGCCTTGAGCCAAGTCATTGATTGGATCAAGATCATTGAGAGGATTTAGAATGAACAGGAAAGACATATATCATATCAGAGTGATGTCGAGGATACTCATTACCAAGAGGATCAGGAATCTTTGCTGTTAGAATAGGACGATTTGTCCGAACATGAATAGTGTGTTGGTAATCTTGTTTGTCTAATGAATGATGTAGTTGTTGAGGTAACATACCAAGATGGTGAAGTGGTCCCTAATTTCCACCCTTAGGGTATTGTGAGAGACAAGCAGGAGCAAAGGGGGGTATAACTTCCTAGCCGAATTGACAATCATGACACACAAAGTAGTGGTTCCTCTGGTGACGAGATGGATTCAGACTATGGTTTTGTTCAATACTGATCATCTTATGTAGTGGAGATGGGGTCTGTAGCCTCTGATAGAGGACATGTTAGTGATCTTGAGGGGATTCAAGTGGTCGAGGCTGGATTTTTTTCCTCGTATGATGAATTTTCAGAGTGTGGCTCCATAATTATGAGTGTAAGTGATGAAGATGATCTTGATGAAGACTCTCAATGTATGAGAGATTGTGACTTGAATACCTAGCTAATAGGGGTGGATGCAAGTAAAATGAGAATATGGTACAACCCCCTGTATGATGAATCTTCACCAATATATGAAAAGATAGGAGTTGATTCTTATCGGTGTAGGGGTAATCCATTATTTTTTGCAACCTTTGATGATTTCATAATAGATATTCCCTGCAAAGGTATTTATGATAACATGAATGTGGTGCCGAGGGTAAAAGCCAAAGTGATATGAATGACTCACATTCTACTATTGCGACTGTTGATTTAGAACAGTTAATCCTCCAAATGGCGGATAGGCATAATGATCAAGATAATTCAGTATACGCCTATTGTGACGAGAAAAGATCTAGTGTGCATGCGCTTGATCTGATATGTGATGGTGACTAGTATGATTGTGTGCTGGAATTTTTTGCAGACTCTCCTCAGCTTTTGGGCCTCATTACAGGTTTATTCTTGTCGGATAATAACAATACTAATTTTTATTGTAAAATGGATATCATTAGCAATGATTCATTTCCTTTTAACATTGCAAAAGGTGAATCCAGTGTGCAACGGGGCATAAGTGAAGAATTTTAAAATAATGTCATGGACAATCACCAGGCAAGATATGAATATTTTGTCTTACCATCTCATTCAGATGGGATTTGGGTTTTTCGAGATGACAAAATTAAGAACATCATGTAGGACAGGAGTGGGGATGCCAATTGGAGTAGTTTGAGTCACCTTGGCACGCCTGATCCACCGGTATGTCCACTACAAAAACAACAGGACAAGGTTTTTGACAGGGTTAAGAATTGAGTGTCCTTTTCCGTTTAGTGGTAGGGGGCCATCAAACCACATCAAGGTAAGGAGAACTAAAAGCAATCCCAGGATCGAATTGTTTGTATTCAAATGGTTTTCTTCTACTAGAGATTATGACATCTTGCTATGCCTGCCAGAGGCATACATCCCCAGTCAGAGCCACTGGTGGAACCTTTAAATTTTCCTAATTCCACTTAATGAAAATTGAGGTTTAACCCTGTGGGTCATCATCCTAGGGTCTTGGTCTTCTGGATTTTTCATGTCCATGACTTATTTTGGCTTTCGGATTTCTTTCTGAGGTTCACTGGTTGAGTAGATTTCTGGTCATTTTATTAATCCTTCATGGTCCCAAGTCTCATGAGTTATCAGCCCTTTCATTGTCTTGTTCGCCATGACTGGGTCATCTTTTAAAAACAACCTTCGGTGCATGTGCTTATATTTTCTCCTTAAGTCAAGTTTTTGAATTTCGCATTGCCCATCGCCTGTTCGTTTCCAAGTTTTGTCAAGAAACCTGTGATGAGCAATATCCTTCCTCTTTTGTATCAGCTACTTGCTTATCTTCATGTGTTTGTTTATGTCCTTGAGGAAGTAACGCCGGATGAGCGATGTGGTCAACATTTTGACCCATCGTTCCCCTCGTAACTATCGCGAGTTGTTTTATGCAGGATGTTGTTGAACCCATGACGAGTGATGGCTTGGCTGTATTCCATCACTAAGGTGCAATGTTTTGCTGGATGGAATTGGTTAACTTGGGGCTGGTTAACTTGGGGGCTAATATGTGATGGGAATTGTGGTAGGGTTCAATGCCAATGGAATACTTGTGGTCTTCATCGCTCACCATTGTCACGTGTTGCCCGTTGCGGGCTGGGATAAAACCCATGACCGTTGATGGACTAGGTCCTTTCATCTCCATGAGCTTATTTTTATCATGGGATAGGACAATGCTACCGGGTATCAAAGAGTGATCAATGATGCGGTTAGGTACCAACGGTAAGGATCCTTGCATTATTAAGGTCAATGGTTGATGTTTCATCATTGGCTTCTTAGCCATTGCTAGATGAAACATGTATGGCAACAATGAACTGGTGATGAGCGATGTTTTCAAACTGTGGCTGGGATTTGCTCACGGTTGTTGGATCAACAGCGCACATGCCAAGGATAGATAGCCTCAGGATAAGGCCGGGTATGTGGCAATTTTAAAGCAGTTCTTCGATGTTTCTAAGTATGACCAGTAAAGCAAATGGTGATCCTTAATTATCCTCATTGATTGAGCTTTGATCTGTGGCGATCAATGGTTTAGATGCAACATTTCAGTGATTGATTTTTTCAATTGCACAAGCGAACCAAAGTGGCAATTAAGTGCAACATGCTAGGAATTTATCTATTTAATGAGGATCATCCTTCAAACTTTTCACCATTCTTCTTTTGAATTTGTGCTTTTGGTTAATTATCATAGGTGTTGAGCAGTAATTGCTGCTGTGTGGTGAGTTATTTCTAGGGTGGTGGGCTAGTGCCTCGACGACTATGCTTTTCCTACTGCATTTTGGAAACCTTTTTTGTGACTGCTATTGGTACAGTTCGCGTTGTTTTTATCTTGGGATCTCTTCATGAGTGCTACCTATTTTTTGTATATATCTAACTTGTGTTACTAACACGATGATTCAGCCGACCGTTTCCTCCACACCAGTACATAGGTCACATCATTTGAGTTTGCAGGAGCCACTGGCTTATAAACCTGAGCAGATAAATATGGTTGAAGAAGCACCTGTCTTCCCGAGAGCGAAGAGGAGCACTTGAAAGAGAGCAAGGAGGGTTGATGTTGTTAGAGATAGTTATAATCTTCGACCATGAGCCTATGCAGAGCAATTGGCCCAATGTGAGAAGAAGGAATCTGGGTTATTTGTGAAATAATTAATGGGGATGGTGGCATGCCCTGAGGTTTGCCCCAGCAAATCTAGTCCTTTAGTAGTGATAAGTGATAGCTCTTCTGGAGAAGATGAAGGGTTCGGCTTTGGCAGTGGCCATTGCTTTGTTTCCCTTGTGACTTATACCGATTCAGATGAAGAGGTGATGGTTGCAACTCCACTCTCTATGAGGAGGCTAGGTGAGGGCATCCACCCAGCTAGTAACAAGGCTGGGTGACACTTGTGTGTCTTGATTGGTGGTGATGGGGTCCTAGGTCGATGATGTGGTTTCTAAAACGGGTGTTACGAGAGGTTTTTTTGTTGTTTGGTGTGAAGGTGACTTTTTCCATTTTTGGTAAGTGTGGATTCTGATGGCGACGCCTTTTGGAAAGCTTGTGTGGCATCTCCGCCCAACAATTTGGTGCCTCTTTTGTTCTTTTTTCTCTCCCGTAATACATGAATCAAATGATAACTATTCGGGGATAAAGCCCCATGAGGCAAAATGGCCTCAAAATTACCATGAAATGTAACTAAAATGAACCCTTTGCTTGTTACTCCCTCAGCTTATAAAAGGGATTTCAAGGTTCATTTCAGGGACCAATACCTTTTTGAGTTTGAAAATGGCTTAGGTGCTAGTTGAATGTAAATGGAGTACAAAATGTATATATGACATAGTAGGGTTTTGTCTTGGATTCGAATCCCGTACATGATGATCTTAGATTATTCTACATAACTCGTTGATATTATGATGAATATGTAAAATCAGGATATCTGCTCTCCTATGTGTGACTACTACAATATTATGAATGAGAAACCAAGTGTTTTATCATTTGTCTTTCAATTCTTAATTGAATGTATGATTTCTTTTCTTGTTTTGGCCTAAGGGTTTGATTAAAATACTTGAAAGGATTTTTTGATTTGTAAGCAGTCACCTAGGAATTTTATAAGAAGTAGTGTTTTGGTGAATGTGAAATTTTCATAATGTAAGGCATTATCGAAAGAAGCCATTGATTTCATGATTTGTGCATTACCGACTGTCATGTGTTCGACTCCATGACCAATGGATGAATCACTGGTGTGTTTTATGAATATCTTTGTAATTTAGTAGGATGCCCGATATACCTTGTCAAGGACTCGTAACGATGTTGAGATTAAATCAAATTTTGATCATTCTAAGATGCAAATCCGAAACAATGCCATGTTCCTAGCAAATGTAGGGTTATTAGTGTAAAAATAGCCAAGATTTTTCTAAGTAATCTTTATTTGTGTGTAGATGAACACATTTGCGTAGGATGTTCACTCATTTGGATAAATCTGTGTGAACTTTGCTGGGAAGTACCATCCCTGGTCCCACAGAGCATAAAGTGTAGGGGTCAAGGGTACAAAACCCCTTTACCCATCGAGTTGGTCATTCATCTGTGAGACGCTTGACAATGAAGGATGGCTACCTTCTAGAGATCTTTTAGGGTGTACTAGAAAAAAACACCAACAAAGGGTATGGGGCTCGGCGGTGAAGTGAAGACTAGATAGAAAAAGGACCAAGGACGACTGCTCGCCCAAAGGTCAACAAGCGCTCGGTAGTAATAATATGACCTCCCACGTACAAGTCAATAGGATAGAACGGTGGGAGAAATAGTCGATGGGATTAATAAATGTTTGCAAATTTTTTTATATAAACTCCAATAAATGTTTAACCGTGAGATTTAAAATTTTCCCAATAGAATTTTCTTAACCTACAAATGAATCTCGACATAATAAATAAAGTTTTGATAAAAAGAACAAAGGCACCGAAAAACTATTGTGTTGAACAATGAAGTATGGTCTGTAGAAAAGGTCAACAAAGGACTTCAGGCAACTGATCCAGCCCTGCAATAAATGCTAGTTGACCAAAAAAATCTTCCATAGATTTTATAATAAAAACCCCACAAATATAATATGCCAAAAAATAAAATAATTTTCCTAAATATATATATGCAGAAAAGAATTTATTTTTAAATAATAATTTTTTTCTACAAATCATACCCTGTACCTAGGTGGGTTGTACGACCTGTCCAAGTAAAGAAAGTTCCTCACAAACAGCTGAAGCCAAAATAGGGAATGTTTTATATCAATTTTTGTCTCTTGAGCCCTTTGAAGATGATGGTGAGGTTAGGTCGAAATGAAAATGCACTAGAAGCTCTGCTAATCCCAGATCTTGCAAATCTTCAAATCTCATAACTTTGTCCAAAAATATCAAATTTAGGCGAAACAAAAGTTGATCTTGACTTTCTCAACTACCCTAAACTCGAGTTTGAGCTCAAATTTCCTCCAAAATGAGCTAAAAGTGACTTTCCACGAAATCCCATATATAGAGACAACCTCAAATCTGGTATTTTTTCAAGTTTTTTGATTCTCCATGTCATAATATGATGCAAGAGAAGAGCATACTCAACTTTACTAAAAATAACCTTGATCTCTCTCTAGAAATAGCTCAATCCTCAAATATGAGAAGTATTTTGCAAGATTTGGCTCTAATACCATATAAGAGTTGAAGACTAGCTCAATACCCAAGACAACCTACAAAAACAATGATAACCTTCTACAAGAGAGTATGCAAAAATATGAGCTTGCTTAATATTAAAACCTATCAAAATGATGATGAGGTATGAAGTATGTTACAAAGTGTACAATGACCTTCCTTATATAGGAAAGGTGAGGAATAGGAATAAACATGATTGTGACATGTGTCTTAATCCTATGACATGAGATGACTAATAAACTAACTACCTAGGAAATGATGTATAAAGCTAGATAACATAAGTTCTAGAAAATCCAACTAAGACTTCTAAAATGAATCTTATATCTTAAGTAAACTTAATCATGTGAATAAGTCCCCTAATTACCTAGTGAGATAAATTACTAGGTATAATACTTTAATTCACACCAACAAAAATAAGATTTTCTATAAAGATTATAAAGACACAAAAAGATATAATGAAAAAGACAATGTCCTAGGTTTAATTTTGAATGGATATCTCCCCTTCAGTTTCAAGTGGAGATGGTGATCTATACAATCAAACACACAAGACACATTAAAAAGCCTACTCAAGTGGGTATGGTCTATTAGGACAAGTGACATTATAGTTGTTATCCTAAGTTGATTTATGTGTCTCCATATTCTTTAGAAAGTGTTCTAGGGGACATGAGGGACAAAATATTTATTATTTATTTTCCTATAATAAATTGTAATTGCATTCAAAGAGGTGGACCCTTTATGATGGTGGTTAAAAAGCATTTTGGGAGGATATTCCTCTTGGGCATCCAACTTTGTGAGTCGGGACCACTTTCATGTGCATGTCCTTTCATGTTATTTGCATGTTTTGGATAATTTTTCATGGTTGGGCACCCAGGTTTGCATGTTGGTGCATGTTCTTGCATGAATCCGATAGAGCCGTTGGAGATTTATGGAGCACTTGGGTTTCACCAATTTTGATTGGCTATGGGTTAGGCACCCATGTGAAGGCCATGTGATAATTTAATATTTTATTCCATGTTTATGGGCTATCCACTAAGGGGGCATGGGTTTTCCAAGTGTTTTTTCTTGTTGTTTTGGGATACCATTTACCATTTATGGTATTCTCTCCCACAAACTTCTATATATTGAAGCCTTGAGATGGTGGTTTGTAAGAGTTTTTTTGTAGGTTATCAAAGCAATGAAGTGTTGGTAGATGACAAAGAGGATTGTTGTATTGATGTACTTACTTGAAGATTAATACAAACATTGGATCTCTTTGCGTGTGGATTTTTTTCGTACAAATTTTTCTCGACGTATATCTTGTGTCACATGTGTTTGATGACTTGTGGTTTGCATATTTTATTTCATTGTAATTGTCAATCACATAATCTTTCTATGGTAATCTTGAATATATAATTAAATTAGATTTGAAACCACTTTAATAATTTTCTATTGTTGCAAGTTATACCTTGTTATCCAACATTTGGTATCAAAGCTAATGTTTTCGTTAAGAAAGGGACACCTTTCTTTTGAGTGTTGAAGGTTGTTTGGTTGCAATGGGAGCTTGTGCATTGTGGGTTTTACAGATTTGTGAAGAAGATTATAAACCATGGCTTCTACCTCTCATCTAGATATTGAGAAGTTCAATGACACGGGCTACAATATGTGGAAGTTGAAGATGGAGGATCTCCTTGAAGAGAGAGATTAGTGGTTGGTAATTTCAATTCAAAAGAAACCAGAATCAACATCTGATGAAGATTGGAAGAAAATGGAAAAGAAGGCACATGAACCATTCAATTGTGTCTTGTAGATTCCATCCTCTTGAATGTTTCAAAAGAATCTACTCCATACAATTTTTGGAAGAGGATAGGTGATATTTACCAAACCAAAAATCTAACTAATAAGTTATATCTCAAAAGATGTTTGTATTGTTTAAAAATGAAGGATGGTGATTAAATTGTTGAACATTTAAATGCTTTTAATATGATTATAAGTCATCTTGCATGTGTAGATGTTAAGATAGAAGATGAAGATAAATATGTTTTGATTCTTTATTCTTTACTTGAATCTTGGGAAAATATAATTGTTTCCATAAGTGGTGGTAGTACAGAATTGAAGATGGATAGTCTTATTGCAATACTTCTTTTAGAATAAATGAGGAGAAAGTCCATGAATGCAAGCTCCCAAGATGCCTTGCATGTGCGAGGAAGGTCCAAAGAAAAAGGAGGACCTAAAGGGGACAAGTAGAGACAAGTATTAAGGACATTCCAAAACCCTTGGGAAGATTGGAGTAAAGTGTTGGAATTGTGGTAAGAGAGGGCATGTGAAGAAGGAGTGTAGAAACAAGAAAAATTGTTTGGATTCTTCCATAGAAAAGTCCTCAGAAGATGGTGATTTCAATGCTTTGTTTATTTTTTCTAACACTATTAGTGATCATGCTTGGCTTATTGATTTAGGTTTCTCCTACCATATGACTCCTCACAAGGAGTGGTTTCCTTCATATTCAACTTATGATGGGGGAGAAGTTTTCCTTGGTGATAAAAAAATGAAGAAGATTGTTGGTAATGGAAAGGTAAAGTTGTGTTTCAGTGATGGGAGGGTTAAAACACTTAATCATGTTTTACATATTCCAAGACTTGCAAGAAATTTATTTTCAGTATCCAAGTTGAATGATTCTAGAATGCATGTGATATTTAACAAGTCTGGTTCCAGATTGGTAAGATAGATTTTGGTGATAGCTAAAGGATCTTGGATTGGGACTTTGTTTAGGCTTAATGCTTCCACTTTTTATAATTTTGCAAATGTAATTGGCACTAAAATGCATGTATGTTGTGGCACCATAGATTAGATCACATAACCGAAAAGGGTCTTAAGACCATTTTGAGTAAAAATTTGGTTGATGGTATTTTTGATTATTTTGTTGGTAAAAATAAATTTTGTGAGCATTGTGTGTTTGGTAAACAAAATAGATCATCATTTCCTAGTGGGAATAATAAATCTAACAGATTATTAGAGATCATTAATTCGGATATGTTTGGACTAGTGGATGTTGACTCTTTTGGAAAATCTTGTTATTATGTTACTTTCATTGATGATATGTCAAGATACACCTAGGTTTATTTTATGTATGCAAAATCTAAGTTTTTCACTAAGTTTAAGGAATTTAAAGCCTTAGTTAAGAAGCAAACAAATTATAAGATAAGGGTGTTGAGATCCGACAATGGGGGTGAATATTGTTCTAGGGAATTTGATGAGTTCTATAAGCATGTAGGTATTATTTGGAAAAAGATGACTCCTTATACACCTCAGCAAAATGGGGTAGAACAAAGAATGAACTGAACCTTGATGGAAAGAGATAGGAGCATTTTGAGTGGTTCTAAGCTTGATAGATACCTTTAGGCAGAAACTATAAGTATTGAATGTTCTTTGGTTAATAGATCTCCTTGTTTAGCTCTTGTTAAGAGAACTCCTTATGTTGCAAATTTAAGTGTCTTTGGTTGTGAGGATTTTGTTCATGTACCTCAAGGGAAGTGTTCTAAGTTGGATCCAAAAGAATAGAAATGCATCTTTGTTGATTACAATGAGAATGTAAAAAGTTATAAGCTTTGGAATCCACTAACACATAAAATTGTTTTCTCTAGAGATATGATTTTTAGGGAGTTTAGAGCTTACTCAGGTGAAGAGAAACCAAAGGAGAAAAATAAGACAAAATCAATGCACTTCAAGAAAAATATTGAAAAGAAAGAAGATACCCATGTGGAAGAACAATAGATGGATTTGAGGATGGAGAAGAAGAAGAGGGTTTAGAGAGTTCGGATGATGTGCAGGATTATCATGTAGAAGAAGAGAAAGAAGAACCCCTTACTCATACCGTGAGAAGATCCACAAGACAGCTGATTCTAGTCAACAGGAATAGCCCATCCAATTTGTGTTATGTATTTTCTTTTTTGAGTACTAATGATGAACCTATATCCTACAGGGAGGCTCTTTCTTTAGAAGAAATTGAGTCTTGGATGCAGGAGGAGATGATGGCTTTGAATAGTTGTGATACTTGGGATCTTATGAGTTTTCCCAAAGGAAGTAATCCCATTGGATGCAAGTGGGTATTTAAAAAGAAATTTGGAGCAGATGATTAGTTAAAGTGATACAAGGCCATATCCATGGCCAAGGGCTACTCCCAGAGAGAGTGAGTTGATTTTGGTGAAATTCTATCTCTTGTTGCTAAGTTAATTTTTATTATATTCATATTATTTATTATTGTTGCTTATAATTTTGAAATAGAGTAAATGGATGTTAAAGTTGCTTTCTTGTATGGGGATCTTGAGGAAGAAATTTATATGTGACACCCTGACGGTTTTGTTGTGAAAGGAAAAGAACACTTGGTTTTTCCTAGTTAAAGAGATCTTTATATGGTTTGAAACAGTCACCTATGACGTGGTATCAAAAGTTTGATGATTTTGCATTGAAGTTGGGTTTTTTTAAGGGTGAAGAGGATCATTATGTTTACATTAAGGTTATTTATGATCATATACTAATCATTTTCTTGCATGTTGATGACATATGGTTTATGGGTAACAACCAAGTGATGATTAGGGAGCTTAAGAGTCATCTTTCTATCACATTTGATATGAAGGATTTGGGGGCTACAAGATATATTCTTCGGATGGAGATCAGTAGATATCAAGTTCATAGAAAGCTTTGGTTAAGTCAAAGTAAGTATGTTGATATCATATTGTAGAGGTTTAATATGCATGACTGTAAACCAATAAATATTCCATTTCTGGTTGGTACTAATTTGAGTTTAGACATGTTTCCTAATTTTGATGATGATATTGAAGAGATGTCTAGTGTTCCTTATGCTAGTGTTGTTGGTAGTTTGATGTATACAATGGTTTGCACTAGACCAGATATAGCCCAAGCAATGGGGTTTTTGAGTATGTTTTTGTCTAACCCTAGTAGAGAGCATTGGAATTTTGTTAAGAGGGTTTTTAGATATTTGTGTGGTACTTTAGATTATGGTTTGGTTTATCATGGTAGTATTGATGTGAATAAGTCATTGGACATACATGATTTTTTGATACAGGATGGGCACATGACTTGGATAATTGAAGTTCCACAAGTAGCTATTTTTCTACTTTGTTTGGAGGTCCAATGAGTTGGATGAGTAAGAGGTAGCCTATAGCTGCATTTTCCACCACTAAAGCATAGTATATGGTGTTGAACACCCATAATATTGAGAGGGGGGTGAATCAATATTCACTTAAACTATTAAAGCATTAAACATCCAATCAATAATTCATATTCAATTGTAGTATGGAAAGAAAGAATGAAACATCCATAATATCACATAACACATGAACACCAAGATTTTTACATGGAAAACCCAAAATAGGAAAAACCGCGGTGAGGGTTAGCTCACAATATATTATAATCGGTTATAGTATATTATAGAAATGCTCACTACAAATGGACTCACTATCCAAGTGGACTCACTATCCATAGAGAAAAAGATAAAATAAAGAAGGTGGCTCATAGCCTATTTTGAACTGTTACAATTGCATCTACAGTATGTAGGAATATAATTCCAGTGAAGCACAATAATAATTTTTGCATTGATTTTGATTCAACTCTCTACAATTCTCTTCATTCACACAAATTAGATCCTCTACAACACAATTCACATTACTCTACTCAAATTCGTGTCACACATAATACATGTCACAACTCTATCTCCAAAATACTGAAAATAATCCAACATATATACTGGCATCAAGTGTAACATCAATTAGGTCGGCCTAATTAGATGTAACACCAAAAATATAACTTGTTAGCTCAAAACTTATCATGCATAACACACACCACAATTAAAATCTTAAAATACCTTATGATAGGTCGGAATGGACCTATAATAGATCCCACAGAAGATAAAAATACGTATCCATCCTTCACACAACATCAAACATGTTAGGTCGACTTCAGATAAGACCTAATACAAAAATATGCATTTGTGTATCCACATATTGACACATGCACCTCAAAACTTGATACCATATGGAATTCACACTCAACTGACAACTACCAACTTAACTTCAATACCCCAAAACCAAAAACTCATTTGTGAAGAAGTGTGCAATCTCCCACATAAACACACTATACAGAAAATGATTGTAATATGTCAGATCGAACTCTATTACTCTTATCTCTCAAACCTCTTATCCAAACAAGATGAAATCTTGTATTTATTTGTATTTAACATTCTCCAAATTAATGTTAGAATCATAGAGTGATATTTACATTTGTAGAGTGGTGCAGACCCAAAAACCAATGCATTGTAACATTGAACTCACAGATTTGACAGTCAAATTTCTACACAATTGAACTTTCTGAACCAAATCAACTTTCCAAAATGTCTTCCTAAACACTTCAAAAACCTGTTAGATTTACCCAAAGTGATCTGCAACAATATTGACATCAATGACAACATAAAAGCCTTTTATATACAATCCATGCTATGTTGCCAAGAAGCACCACTAATGACAAACTTCCAACAATCTCTCCCTTTGTCATTGATGGCAACATGCCAAAATTCCAAAAATATTCTCCCCCTTTGACATCAAGGGAAAAGGATGCCTATATACACTATTCTAACCCTAATCAAAACTCCTTTGAATGATGTAGTCATATATACAACTGGGAAATAATGAGTTGACTCCCCCTGAGTCATGTACTAGAGAAAAATCTCAAAGAGATACTTTGAAAATTTCTCGATAAGGTCTGCATATATACAAAGAATCTAAACATACATGCATAAAATATATAAATAATAATTCAACCATAGGTGCATGACACCTGTAATTTCTTCAACTGGTCTTCTCAGGCCTACCTATTGTCTTCCCATTCATGCTTGGCCTCTACAAGTAGCCTAATTGATGTTTCAAATCCAACTAATATTTCTTCTCCTTCTTCTAGTGTAGTCAGTACCAAATTCATCCCTTTTACCCTAACAAAATTGAGGAGAGATTTGGAAATCAATAGTAATTTGGGATTAACTAGATCCCTTACCTCTTTGAACTGCAAGATGATATGTTCCTTTTGTGCTTGCAGTTGGAAAACCTTCTTCTGAAGATATTCAATTTTTCTTCTTGTGACACTAGTGAGGTCAATAGGCAGGTCATATGCACTAGAGGCAACATTAATTTGTGACTCAATAGAGTCCACTCCTTCTTTATATTTTGTGTGGCTTTGGGACACTTCATACCATACTAGAGTAATGTCTTAGCCTCATCTACACAACCTTCAACATCCTTTAATAACTTGAAAAAATTCTTATGTGTAGAGGAACATTTCTTTGTGATTTCCATCATTCTTTTGTCATTCATCCTCTTCTCCACATCTTTCGCAGCTTCTTCCTTTAGACCAGAAACATAAGACTTGAATGAATCAATGAGTAGTTTAAATTTTTCCATACCAGATAGAGTAGGATCAACATTAGAGCCTAGTATGATCTCTTGAAATTCCTTGACTACTTCATCTATTACCTCTCCACTCTTTTGGTGGTTTTATATGACCTCTTTCCTTGCAGATGCATGGAACATGTCACCTAACTAAAGCTTGTTAATAAGAGACATCTTATCCAAATCAACACTCCCTTGTTGCACCGGAAATTGTAGCAGTTTTGAAGACACAACCAATTGAAAGGTAGGTTGAACTTTCAATAAGTTTTTTGAAGAGTCTCCAAAGAGCTGGAAGATTCACGAAGAACCTTTGTAGTCTCCAAAACCTTATTCTTTTCCTCTACAGTTTTTTCGGAGACAACTATTTCAACATTTTTTGCATCTTCAAATGCATCGTTGTCTTTATCATCCTCTTCTTCCTTCTCTTCATGCTCTTCATCACCCTTTTCTCCTTCACCATCATCTTTATCTATTTTGACTTCCTCTACAATGTTTTCAGTGTTTTTTGGAGGATTGAATTCTTCTTGAGTAGGAGGAGTAACATCTTATTCCAAAGAAGTATTATAAGTTTTTTTTGCAATGTATTCTTTGATCATTGCATCCTTATCTTCTTCTTTGGTCATATCCTCCACTTCAGGAGGGGTGTTATCTATTGTAGCTTCTTCATTGACATCATTCTCATGTTGAGAACCAACTACATGTACTTCTTCTTCTACATTTGGTTCTAGAGCATTAAATTCAGCATTTATTTCTACTTTGGCTACTAGAGTTAGTCCTAACTTTTACATAATCTCCTCAGCTTTATCATTGATTTCTTTTCGGATTCTCCCCAGATCACCTTTGTCTTTTCCCATCAAGTCTCTAATTCTTTGTTTGGTTCTCATCTCCTTTCCATATATAGTAGCCAATGTGACTTTGTCATCTTCAGAGAGTGGAGCACCAACTTGTTCCAAGGCTTCATCTTTTAGCCTTTCATGCTATTGAATTGCCTCTTGTCTTCTTTTCACCAAAATATTCCATACCTCATCATCAAGAATATCCTTCTTGATATTTTTCATCTCAACTTCAAGCACAACAATTTATTTTATTATGGCCTCAATGATGGTGGCCTTATCCACCTCATTTGAATCTTTGTACAATGCAACAATCTCTATCAACATTTTATTTTTTAGAATGCTATTTGTAATGTCGCAAAATTGCACCTAGGAGCAATTTCACATTTTTAGAACTTTTCCTACCATGTATTACACCTATATGCATTTGTGATAAGAGCCTCATGGGTTGGAATTTCACAATTCCAATTCCATGAGGTCCACTGATGAATCGACAATATTCCATCACCCTGTTCCCAAAAACTGACATGTTGGACGCTTGTGCAGCATGCGGCCATCTGTGCAACACACTAGCATCCTAGTGGTTTTCTAAGTTTGAAACAAGAAACCTCAAAATATTGACTTGGGACACACATCTTTACAGTCAGATTCCTGAGTTTAATGGCTCCTTCCACCCTCGCATGTAACAAAACTCCCTTTTGCTATCATTTTGGGGGGTTCTCTCTCTCATTCTCACTTCTCAATATCACTCCATTCTCAACCTCTTCAACTCTTTGTAATAACACTTCTACAAGTGAAGCTCTACCAGATTGAGGTCCCTCCAATAGCCAAAGTTCTCTAGAAAGCATTCAATGGTGTGTATGTGTGTTCAAGAGGGGGCCAAGGACTATTGGTAATGCTCTCTTGCTCTTATCTATTTATGAATAGATTAGATCACTTTGCTCATTTACTATTTGGTGTTGTGGACTCTCCTCCTCAAGTGGGGATTGTTTTCACCACTTCCTTTTTGTCCATTTCATTTATTCTCTCTATATATCTATCTATCCATGGAGGTGGGAACACCAAAATGAGGATTTGACTGTAGCAAGCCCCAAAATAGCCCCAACATTTTTCCCCATTCATCTTGTGTACAAGTTTCTGAAGTAGAGCCTGGAGGAAGGTTTCGAATACTTGGCCATTTGTAAGTCCTCTCTTAGCTCTCCTTTGTACTTTGTATCATTTTCTACTTTCTATTTAGCTATTTTGTTAAATAGACCTTAGATTCATGCTAGCTAGTGGGGTTTTAGCTATTTTGTCCAAGTTTTGATTTCCCTATTTTCCATGCACACCAACATGTCCTTCGGACTCCAGTGTACCATGTTGGTTTCCTAATACCACATTGTAGTTTGTTGGCTGAGATCTCTTCCTTTTGAGACAAAGATCTTAAACCCTTTCTCTCTTGGATTCTGAAGCACTCTTTTGAGATAATTAGCCTATGTGTGGTTTCTATGCAAATTCTTCATTCAACAATATTTGAGGTGGTTAAGGAAATTTTTCTCCTAGGATTCTCTTGAGAATGAAGAGACTCGTGAGCAGTGAATCCCCCTTATCTCACATTTTGGTGAACCTGACATGAAACATATCAGATATTTTTTTGTAATGTTTTAATGTTTATGATAATTCTTTTTCTAAGAAATATTTTGATATGTTGGATGATGCTCTAGAGGATTTCTTAGAAGCATCTTCCTCTACTTG
This sequence comes from Sequoiadendron giganteum, assembly GCA_007115665.2. Classification (NCBI taxonomy): domain Eukaryota; kingdom Viridiplantae; phylum Streptophyta; class Pinopsida; order Cupressales; family Cupressaceae; genus Sequoiadendron; species Sequoiadendron giganteum. The sequence continues at coordinate 48,182,395 of CM021102.1, read as the reverse complement.
TAGATCTTCTGAAAAAACTTCTTCTTCGCAAGTTGAAGAGTCGGTGAACATTGTTGTAGTCTTCATAGCTTCTCCAAGTCCTAAGAGACCCATTGTTTACTTGAATCTAGCTAGCCCCTCTCCTAAGAGGATACATTCTATCTATGGGGTTCCATATCATAATGATTTATCAGACTTATATTCAAGGTTTGTGAAATCCATAGACTCTAATTCTTATAAGTTTGTTGGGAACACATATAATACTAAGTAGAACTTGGAATAACAACCTTTTGTTCTTACACCTAAACCTATGCAAGTTCCTTATTCCTTACCACCTCCTCAACCAAGTCTTCCTTCAACACCTAAACCTGCGACTAAAGCACCTGGAGACTATGATCTTGTCAAGCAACTTTGTGTTACTCTGGCTAAGATCTCGCTTTGGGATTTGCTTCAAACCAATTGGTTTCATCAAGGCATGCTTCAAGAAGCCTTGTAAAAGATCCTATTGCCTACCTCCACTAGGCCAATAGATGTTAAAGGTTTGATGGCTCATATTCATGAAGATTTGTCAAATATCATATTCTATCTACAAGAACTTTCATCCCTGGACATGTAGAAACAAGCAGATCCTTTGATGATTATAGTTAATTTTAATACTATCAGTATTAGACATACCATTATTGACACTAGTTCGGCCCTCAATGTTTGTGGTATAGATCTACTACCAAATATTAAAGTTGATTATTCTTCCTTAGTTGCTTCTTCTCTGTACATTCATGGATTTGATAATGTTGTTTGGAAAGCCCTAAGCACGATAATCTTGCCTTTTTTATTAGGCCATGTTACCTTACCCACCTTGGTTTATGTGATGCTCAACCCCTTACCTTACAATATTCTCGTAGGGAGACCTTGGATTCATGATTTGGGTGGTGTAACTTCTACTCTACATCATTCTCTTAAATTTGTAGCCAACAATCAAGTGGTCACGGTCAAAGTTGATTTGGAAATTGTTCACCTTTGTGAACTGGTGGTTGTTGGTCAAGCTTCAATTATTTCCACTCTTACTAATTATATTTCATCTTTAACCTTTGATTCAATTGCATGTTCCTTGACAATACCCTCCATAGAGGTTGTCCTCGAAGTGAATGTCACTAAAGAGGAGTAGCCTAAAGCATAAAGTCCTAAGTCTTCCCCCTCTATCTCTTCTTCTAAATCAAATGAATTTCTTGGTGATTATTGGGGATCCTTGGAATTCTCTAAATTATTCATTGGAGAATATAAAGTGAATCCTTCCCATCTTAAACTTCCAATAACCTCGAACACCTCTATTAAGGAAGTGGAGCAGACTCTCGTTGAGAACAAAAGTTGTGTTCCTATTTAGGAAACCAATCATTCTCCTACTGAAGAGGATTATCCCACTCCTACTAAGGAGGTTAATTTTTGTGAACCAAATAAGGAAAATGGTTGTGGCCTTGTAGATGCATTTGATATCCATTGGTGGAATGATGCTCTTTATGTAGGACCACCGTCTTCTGAAGTTTTGCAAACACGCTATGGTCCTGGATATAGGCTCATTCCTCAATATGGTTATGGGAGTAAAGGCCTTGGATGTATTGAGAAATGAATTTAGTTCCCTATCTAGTTTAATCCTCACAAGTGTTATCTGGGTTTGGCATGCTCTATTGAACAATCTAGCAAAAACCTTAGTGGAGTGTCAATATGATTTTAGTTGAACCTCTTAATCTAGTTCATCCTAAATTGATAGAGGATGGGGCGAAAGAAGTCCACTTAGATGTTTTCTCCTCAGAGGAAGCACTAGAAGAGTTCTTAGGTTCCTATGCTCGTTTTCCCTCCTTTCACCATAAATGATGATTCTCCTATTGTTTGATTAAATAGACATACTTTGGTGAATTTTTTCTAAATATGGATGAACAGGCCCCTCTATCGAATATAGATGATGGTGTCTTGATATTACATCCTAAATACCATATTCCCCTCCTCAAGTGGGATACTCTAAATTTTTCATGGATCCTAAGTCTTTTGAAAAGATGATTAAGATCGAGAAGTGTCTTTATTTTGAAAAAGCTAAGGTGCACTCCAGCCTCTTACATTCTCATCCGGATATATTTGCTTGGTCATATGAGGACATGCCTAGTATTGATGAGTCTATAGTGGTTCACAATAATGCCTTATGTACCAATGCTAATCTTGGTAAGCAAAAAACCTAAAAGATCAATCCCAAGGTCACTTTGTTGGTTAAGATTGAGATAGAGAAGCTACTAAAAGCAACCTTTATCTATCCAATCGACTATTAACCTTGGAATTAAAATATTGTGGTTGTTAGCAAACCTGATGGTTGTATTCATATATGCATTGACTTTCGTGACCTTAATAAGGACTCTCTTAAGAATGATTTTTCATTGCCTAATATTGATATGATTGTGGATTCGAGTGCAGGCCATTCCTTGTTGTCCTTCATGGATGGTTTATTGGGATATGATCAAATTCACATTAATCCCAAAAGATCAGTATAAGACAGCCTTCACTACCCCTTGGGGTACCTTTTTTAATATGGTCATGCCATTTGGTTTAAAGAATGAAGGAGAAACTTACCAGTGGGAAAAGACCTTAACCTTTCATGATTTCATTCATAAAGTCCTAGAAGGATACGTTGATGATATCTTGGTGAAATCCATAACTCATCAACATCACATTGGGAACCTTCATCTTATTTTTGAAAGGATTTGACTCTATAAGATGAGGATTAATCCTCTTAAGTGTGTCTTCGATGTGGATGCAGCCAAACTTTTGGGATTCATAGTTTATCATCATGGAATTAAAGTCAACACGAATAAGATCGATGCAATTGTTAACATGCCTCCACCTAGGAACATTACTAAGTTGCAAAGTTTACAAGCGAAGATTTAGGAAATTCGTAGATTCATATCTCAATTGGATAATTGTACCCTTCCTTTCACTTGTATATTAAAAAAGGATGTTTTCTTTATATGGGATGAGGAGTGCTAGAAAGCTTTTGGTTCACTAAAAACGTATTTGGCCAATCCTTTCATATTAATGTCAGCTATGCAAGATAGACCATTTTTCTTTACCTTATCCCATCACCATATGCATTGCTAGCCTTGCTCACTCAGTATGATTATACTAGGAGAGAAAGAGTAGTTTACTACATTAGTCGTGTCCTAGTTGATTATGAAACTCGTTATTCTTCCATGGAGAAACAAGTTCTTGCTCTCATCTTTGCAATGTAGAAGTTAAGACACTATCTTCATGCTGAAACACATGTTATTGTAAAAAATGATCTTCTAAAGCATTTGTTCTCTAGTTTCAAACTTGTCGGGAGGTTAGAAAAGTGGGTGATGTTGATTTTCGAGTTCAACATAAAGTTTGTTACTTAGAAATCGATAAAAGGTCAAGCGGTTTCCAATCAATTGGAAGACGCTCCCTCATATCGCTCCTTCCCAGATTTGGACTTGTTCCTTGATGAGGATACTTTCACAATTAATCATGATCTTGTGTGGAAGATGTATTTCTATAGGTTGATATGTTAGACTGGCTACGAAGCGGGTGTGATTCTAATCTCACCCAAAAGCAAACTAGTCCCTCTCTCATTTTGATTAGAGTTTAGTTTCACCAACAACATCATTGAGTACGAAGCCCTCATTGTCAACTTTTGTGCCATGATTGCATTAAACATAAAGCATCTCCATATACATGGTGACTTTGAGCTTATTGTGATTTAGATTATGGGAACCTATCAAACTAAGAAAAGTAAGTTGTCTCAGTATCCAGACCTCGCTTTGTTCTTCCTTAATCGGTTCTCCTCTTTCACAATAGATAGTATCCCTAGGAGAGAAAATCAACATGTGGATGCCATGGCGAGCATTACCTCAGTGGTACCTATTGTGCATTTTTTGCACACACACCCCACTGAAAGTAGGCACCCTCTTTCTTGCTCTTTTGATTTTGGCTTTTGGTGTCATGGCCCTTCGATTTTGAGGATTCTCTCTCTTAGGCGTGTGCTTGGATGTTTATCTTGCTCACATCTGAGGCCCCCGTTTTTATTTATATTGAAAATCTTATGTTTTGGGCTCATTCCAAGTTTTTCACTGTCTTCGAGAAAATCCACTCTCGGCGAAATTTCCCAGTTTCCTTTCAAAACTCAGTGACAACTGCTTTTCATTAAAAATCTAGAGATTTTGGTCTTTCGCGAAATTCCGTTCTGACCGGATTTCTCCAAGGGTTCATTGTTTTGTCGGGTTCTCAGGTTTGGTTTGACCTATCTTATCGATTGCATTAATACTTGATTGTACGACTTCTGTGGTGGTGTTAAATCGACTTTTGGGAATGTTTATGCCATTTGAGTTTCATCATTTGTTTCCTATTGGTTTGGAGTGCTTGATCCTGAGTGTTGTTGTTGGATTGTGCATTTGGGATTGGGTTCGATTGTTGCAGTTGGATTTTCTGAATGCCATTTACATTCTGCTCGGACTTTGAGGTTTCTTGTCGGCTTCCTTTGTTTCGATTTCTTGTCCTCATGGTATGTACCTATTGCTTTCTCTCTTTTATGATTGAAATGAATTACTTTATGATTGGTGCTTGCATGTTGTGAGTCAGAATGTTGTTATGGTAGGGTTTTGTGTTTGATGCTGCAGTTTCTGGTTTTCATTTGGGGCACTTTCATGGTGTTCACGTTGCTATGCTTTTTCCTATTGAATGTGTGTGCTTCTTTGGCATTTTGGGTTTGCTTGGGGTTTGAGTTCTTGCCAGTTTTAGCATTATGCATTTCAAAGTTGGGGGGATTTCCCATTTTGTTTGAGTGCCATTCCCAGGTGAGTTTTTTGAGCTTTTCTTTCGACTTTATTCCAAGGTAGCTTGCCTTTATAGGCCACAACGAACATTTTTTAAACCCTTGCGAGCAAGCAAGTTGAGCCCAAGCTTATTTTGTGCACTCATGGCGGAAGTTTATGGTTTCGTACCTAGGGCGTCACCAATTCCTCTCGATTTACAGTAAGGGGGGTTTTGAATTCAAGGATGATCTATAGGAAGTCTAGATCGAACTAATTTTAAGCTCCGAATCCTCAAATTTGTGATCGTTCGATCAATTTGAGTGGCATCGAGAGAAAATGTACGTATTTGGGTTTTCAGAGTCTTCACAGAATTCCTTATCTATCGGAATTCCCCGATTTCCTGTTTTCTCTTTGTTGTTCTAAAATGTGCATTGATCCAGATTTCTACCTGCCTCGCCAATTTTCGCTACCTTCAGATTTCCTCGATTTGTCCATTGCTTGGTCATTTTCCCAAATTTGGGCTTAAATGGTGAAAATTGCATTGACTTTGTTGGAATCCGCACCCTCAAGATTTTCCTGAATGTTCTAGACTCCATCATTTTCCCATAATTCTTAAATTGTTGCCATTCTCGGGGATTTTCATCTAAGGTGGATTTTCTCGAGGTCTTGCTCAAAATGAGGAATCAAGAGGTAGCTTGAAGGTTTGCTTGGTGATATTGCATTTGATGGTTGATTTAACTTGTTATAAAGCGTATCATGTGATTTCTTGGTTAAATTAATTGATCAAACACTGGACTGCATGCTTGTATGCTCGTTTCGCTAGATTATGCCTGGTTCGGATTTTCTTGGAATTCCTCTCCAGCCTGGATTCCAAGAGGCGGGCTAAAAACCCAAACTTTGAGATGGTTAATTTTATGTGGGTTTTGGGCACTTTGCCTATCATGGGTCTTGTATTGAGAAATGATTTTATCATTTTGTGGCCTTCGATATGGATTTAGTTGAACTTTATGCTATGATGGATCTTATTTTGGTGTCTTTATTATATGCAGGCATAATCAGGTCATGTTGTTGCTAGGTAGAGCAAGGGAAAGGTGATGGATCCAAATGCTGAAGGTTCAGCTATCTCCGAGGCAGAGAGAGTTAAAATGGAAATAAGGAGTAGAATCCTAGAAAGCAAGTTGACTTTTGTCTGGTCGAGGATCACTAATAGGAATGTTGGAATATGGGATTATGAAGAATTCAAGGCAAGGATGGTAGCACAGAACCTCCCTTTGTTAGCCAGAAGGACATTGGAGTCTAGGTTGGCACATGTGGCTGGATTTCCTTCTACGGTCCAGTGTTATGAGATGGTGCTTGAATGTGCTAGGCACTATGACAAGGGTACACAAAGGACAGTTGGTCCTCAAGGAAGAATTGTGGCAAATTTTGACCCTATTCGGACCTTTGACATGCTTGATCGGTCTCATGTGGTGGCCTTCGATATGGATTTAGCAAATAAATATTATGAGGAGAATGTCGTCAAGTCCCAACAGGTTATCAATTCTTGGTTGGAGAAACCCAAGTCCCACTTCTCCAAGCTACCCAATCAGTTGGTCAGACTCAAGTTCAGGACGGAATATTATGATGCTATAACACTCCTCAGTAGAGTAGTAGGATTGAAAAATGCAGGAATGTTTGAGAATTGGATGTTCCATGTCATTGCATGGATAGAGCAAGGTATAGATTACCACTAGGCAGGAATTATAAGTGCAATGATTCATGAGCAAATGTGCAATTCCTGCAGACAAAGACCTTCACAATGAGCTCCTATTTGGTATATGCACTTGCAAGGTTTCACCCATACAAGGGACTGAGCACCAGCGGTTTGTTTGGGCAAGATGTAATTTATGAAGTATATCCACAACTAAACTTGGGTGGCAAAAACTATAGGAGGGTGAATGATGCATTCATCATGTACATCACTAGGCTACTATAGGGTGCTGAGCATATTTGGATTTTAGAGAGGGCCCAAGAATTAATCAAGATGTTTGGAGCCTAGTTTATCTAGTTTCCCACCTTTTCATACATAAGAATTGATGGTTGTAAGAGGGCTCCATACAGTTTCCCAAGGTACCCTACAGACCATGTTATACTTTTGGAGGTCACAAGAGAGATATGTGACTTTGATGTAATTGTAAAGGGGGAGAAGCACAAGACTGGATTCGGTAATGACTTCCCTTTAAGGATAGGCACTAGTGAAGTATGCCCTTCTATCCACTCAGCCCATGCTTCTGAAGAAGAAATGAGAATTCTTGGTCTCTCCTTCCATTCCAAAAGAGCTAGGTTTGATATGACTGGTGAAGCACAGAAAAAGGCTAGCAGAGAATACAATCACAAGGATGACATAGAGGACTATTGGGCTAACATTAGTGATGAATTTGACATCAGAAAGAAGCTCTCCAGGTTGCTAGTGAGCTTAGTACAGTTGTAAAACATAAGGGTTGTTCTTGATCAGGTTGAGGAGGATGGGAATTTGATTCAAGGCCATATCTTTGAGGCTATGAAGGACAAGCCAATTGGAGAGGTTGATTGGCTAGAGGAGGAAAAGACAAAATTAGAACAAATCATGGCTCCAGTGATTAAGTACACCAAGTTATGGCTCAAGCACAAGATGTTGGAATTGGAAGGTGAAGGTGTGCAGTGCACCTATGACTTAATGGGAGACTTGGAGTCGCACTCTACTTCTGAAGAGTCACATGAATAGGACCCCAAAGGTAAAACCAAGATGGGCTCTCCTTTCAAAATTAAAATCAAAGATGTTCATGCAGAAGAGGCAGGAGAAGCATGGAAATAGAGAAATCCCATAGCCAAGAAGAGGAGGCATGTCTCAAATAAGAAGGGGGTTGAGAAAGATGAAGTGGAAAAATAAGAAGTAGATGCCAGCGTCCCTAAGAAAAGGAGACTTGTGAGGTTGTCACAAAAGGAAAAGAAAACTTCTAAGGCAGATAAAGAGGCTAAGCCACCTGGGGTGGAGGTAGAGAGCTCGGGAGAGAAGACACAAGTGTAGATTAGGAGGTCATGGACTTCTTCCCCCAAAGATGTTGCACCAAAAGGAAGTGTTCCTATAATTGCTCCTATCACTGAACATGAAGACATCCCTCCTTTTCATGAGACTAGCAGTGTTATGGATGAACCAAAAGATGTTGAAGATCCTAAGGACCTGGGAGAGGAAGAATTCCAAGAGGGTGATCTCTACAATGTCGAAGCAGAAATAGACAAAGTAATGCAGACTCCATTGGTGGCTTATGCGAGTTTGCCTATAGAAGTTCATGAGCATAAATCCCCTCAAAAGGAGGAGATACAAGCCAAGATTCCCTCACCAGCACAAGACAAAGGGGAGGAGCACTGTAAAGAGAAGGAGGATTCAGTTAGGGAGATACCTGAGGAGCCAAGTATTGAGGAGAGTATGCCCAATGTTAGATATAATGATGATGGACATGATAAATTCAATCAGAGTCTATTGTTCTAGGCTAGTTGAGTAAAGAATTGAAGAGCAAGAAGGTTGTAGTGAATGACACTCCTCCCAATTGGGATGACCTACTGACTAATATTTGAAAGGGAAAGACAAAGAAGAAAGCCAGAGTCATTTCTAGGATTGAGAGGGATGAAGCAAACAACAAAGTGGTCCATATTGCTAGTCCTACTGCTGATAAGGATAGAGATGAGGTGACTAGAAAATATTATAGTGTGTAGACTATCAATCTAGGGCATGCCTCCATGGAGCAAGACATTGAGTAGTATGAAGGCTCCAGTGCAGTGATCCTTGGTAGATTGAGGAAGGAGGTGTAGACTAAACATGAGTTGGAAAAGGAAAATGAGAAAATTAAGAAATATTTGCAGGAGTTGATGAAACCCTTGCAATCCATTAGTTCTTCCTCATCTGCTATAGGCTTCCTACCCCAGGAGACAATATCAGAGTTGGAAAGGATGAAGAGCACCACACATGCTACAGCCAGCAGGTTGTAGGGGGTGAAAAACAAAGGGGATGATGCTATCAAAGACATCCTTTTGACTACAGGGGATGCAATGAGATCAATTGATTGGCTAAAGATTTTGCTAGCTCAGGATAAGGAAGATGTAGATCTCCTGCTGTAGAAGACAAAGACTATTGTGGAGTACACTGAGCAAAAATTGATAAGTGAATAAATTTTTCCTTCCTCAAGAGTTGCAGAGCCTTGGGAATGGTTTGAAATTTTGCAGATGAGGCAAAAGGCCTTGAAGAAGATATACAAATAGGGAAGGCAGATTGAGGACACTTTGACTGAGGTCTATAGTAAGTGTATCTCTTTCTTTGAAATAATGATAGGGAGAAAGAAGTTTGCTCTGAAGCATCTTAGATTGGAGTAGTTAAGAAAGTGGTGGCGAGATGTCTATTCTCCAATCAATGAGGGCCCTATTACGGAACATCAACTAGATGATGCTACAACTTACATTGCAGTCATTAACTTGCATCAAACAAATAAGGAGGATTGGGATAAAGTAGTGAAACGATCAAGAGATGACATCAAGTCTCTTGAGATGAGAATTAGGGTTTTGCCTATGCCACCCATTGTCAAATTAGACAAAGTATTATTGGCAGTACATGATAAAGTGGAGCATGCTAAAGACAAAGGGGGGAAGTAGTTAATGCAAGGCTACATCAAAATTTGTGCTTCCTCATTAATTTATCCTCTTCCTTCGCATGCATTGGATCAATATTTTGGAGACCCCAGGTCGACTTGGATGAAATTGGTGCAAATTACACATTTCATATTATTTTTGAATATCTTTTGGGCCGACCTGTTGTGTGGCATTTATCATTGTAAACCCTAATTGGTCTGACTTATCTTGGGGGGGTTCTCTATAAGTTTGGTGTTATGCCTCATTTGTAAGGGAGTAGTTAGACAAAAAAAAAAATCACATTAGAGCAAATTGTAAGAGCGAGAATTAGATTTAGAGTTTAGTTTATCTTCAAGCAAGTGTTGTAACAGAAGACAGGAATTGTTGCCACTTTGGGTGATTAATACAAGCAAAGACATTGTGATTTGGTGCCTTTCTTGTGTTGAATTTTATTTGGCATGGTTCTTGATATTCTATCTTTAAAATTTCTTAAGTGATTTGATGTTATATGGTTTGGTAATGTTTAAGGTTTTATGCTTGAAATATTTTGCAGCGATCTCTAGTCCATACTTTTTGCAGTTAGTTGATTGTTAGCTGCTTTGCAAAGTTAGCCTGGACTTAAAATTGTGCTTAGTTCAATTATGAATGTTTGTTCATTTCAATTGCAATAGGGTTGTCTTGAATGAATATACGTGATTTGAAAATCTTTAACACCTTAGAAGATTGCAGATTTATCTGGGTTAAATAGGAAGTAGTTTTCGAGAGATTGGTCCATTTTGAGCATCTTATCTTTTGCATTGTTAATCCTAGGGTTAGAATTAGTCTTGGAATTACCTCTGAAACCCTTATCTTTTGTTATTTCTTTTATTATCTGAGTTAATTTTAGGTCTTGAAGTATCACTATATTGCTAGATCTAATAAATCTAAGTCTAGTATTTGCTTGTAGTAAGGTCCCTTTGTGATTACCAACATTTTCCCATTATCTCTGAGTTGTTTTATTTGCATTGTCAAGACCTGACATTAGAGACCTTGGGGTTATATCTTTCCCCATAGATATTTACCTTTCAAGAGAGATAGGATATCATATTCTGTCTGAGTTGTTTCTGTGCAGAAAACACCATCAACAGGTTGGCTCTAGAAGGAGGGCTTTGAATAAGCAAGCTGGATCGATTTTTGTTTGCCATTTCTCCTGAGAGGTTCAGAAGAAGAACCAGATCTACTCTAGGAGAAGAGGAATTTCAAGAATTGCAAGCCCCCACCAGGTCAAGAAGGACTAGAAGAAGGGGAGAATCATCATCCACTCAGCCACTTCCATCATCTCCATCATCCTCATCTTCATTAGGATCATCCTCATCCGATTCTGAAGTAATTCCTATTTCGCAGCCCCAACCAACCATAAATCAGCCATTACCACCCCTACCTCCACCAATGGCTTTCCTTGCCAACAACCCATCTCCCTTGACCTTAAATAATTACAATGTCATGCCTAAGAACCCTGAGCACTTCTGCTCAAAGTTCCATACCAATGATCCCAATAGTACAGCAGAGGAGCATATCAAGATTTTCCAAACCTATCTGAGGGATAGAGGAATTAACCATGAGGATGTTGCATGCAGAATTTTCCCTTATTCCCTTGGGGAAGAGGCATTTTATTGGTATAATCACTTACCTACTGCCTCTATCAATAATTGGACAGAACTGGAGACTACATTTCTATAGAAGTTTAAAATTCCCATTAGCACTAATGAGCTCTACATGTAGTTTACCAGAGTTAAGAGGGAGATTAATGAGCCTATAGGGTCATTTAATGACAGGTTCCACCGAGCATACACTAGACTCCAGATACCTTATGTTGTAGATGATGCCACTGCCCTAGAGGTCTACTTTGAAGCCTTGGGCAACCTTACATCCACCTTCCTTAAATGGAGGACTAATCCCCCAACTACTTTGCTTACTGCATATACAGAGGTTGTTAAGGTCAGCACAAACTTGAGGCAACATTTATCAGGACCTTTGCCATCCTTAGGACCTGTTGCTCACCCTGGAAAGGTCCAAGCTCTCAACCATGCTTTAACTAATCATGCTCCCATAATGAATCCAGTACCCTCATTGCCTTTGGTCCCACATCCAGGTCCTCCAATAAATCAAGCTCAGCCAATGACCTCTTATCCTTAGCAAAGGGTCAATCAACCCCTTCATCCACAGCAGCAACAGGCTAGTTTCCCTACATATTTGCAAATTTCAAAAGTCTTGAATCAGGTTTTTGGTTCTGGAGGAGCATCTGGATACTCGCCCGATAATATGAATTTCACACCACATAATGGTCTAGATAAGGAGCGGTTGGATGAGTTATCTGAGTAGGTGAAGAAACTGAATATGGAGGTAACCTATTTGAGAAATCAAAATAGCCAACTTCAGGCTGCTCAAAAGAACATGCAATTGAATTACAATAGGGAGAACAAGGATGTTTCTAGGGGACAGAACTTTGATAGAGGACAATATTTTGACAGAAAACAAAATTTTGAAAGAGGACAAGGCTCTGGCTAGAATTATGATAGGGGGCAACAAGGTGGACAAGGATTCGATAGAAGGCAACCACCTAGGTAGAATAGGCCATGGAATACTAGACCTAATAATGGAGGGGTTCCCACTCCATTGGATCAGCCCTCTACTCAAGAGAAGCCTCCAAGTGGTGTTTATTTAGCGATGGCAGCTTTGTCTGGATGGTGCAGGCTCCATAAGGCAAGGCAACATTCTGAGTTAGAGTGCCCTGAGTTTTAGACTGTTGCTTCCATTTTTTAGTATGAAGTTAAAAACAATTCCAATAGTCAAGAGATTGTGCCCTCAAATCCCTATGATTCTCCAGTATTGGTACTTAATCATGCCCCATTCCCAAAAGGTGAAGAAAATGAACCAGAATAAGAGTCCAGTGACCAGGACAAAGAAACAGAATAGGTGCTAAATGAAGATGAAATCTCTCAATTGTTTAATGAGGAAAATGAGAATGATAATGGTCCCTTGGATGAGCAGGAAGTTGGTGTTGAAAAATTTTAGATGTTTCAGCAACCAACAAAGAAATATGATTTGAGGAATAGGCCTAACAGGAGTCCGTAGGCTGGAGGCTCTTTCACTACTTCTATCCATCCTAACAATTTTACTACTCCACTAGATCTACATGCCACTAATAATCCACCTTCTCCTCATGTGCCAACATATTACTTTGCGAAGGGAGGACAACCTGATATATCAAAGGGAAGCAATGTTGAAGTATCAAAGAACAAGTAGACTAGCTGTTACAAGGAAACCCATGCTGATATGAATGTGGAGCAATTAGACGAGTATGTGACTGAAGAATTCAAAAAGGTAAAGGTAAGCCTTTCTGCTTTTGAATTGTTGAGAGTCCCTGCTATTAGAAATGCAGTCTTGGGGTCATTCAGTTTGAACACAGCACCATAGGGAGTGACTACCAATGAAGCGGTTGTCAAATCTTCTAGTTCACAGGCATCTAGAGGTCAGTTACCATCTGGAGACAGAGGGAAAGATAAGGATAAGAGTCAGGTTGCAAAAGCTGACACCCAATTGAGTCTGTTTCAAGGCAAGATGGAAACCCCTCCTTTCCTAATTTTTGTTCGTATCTTTGGAAAGAATCTGCATAATTGTCTTCTGGATTCAGGGGCATCTACAAATGTTAAGCATTTTTTTCTTTGTAAAGCATTAGGTATTACTCATATAGCCTCTCAAAAGAAGGTCACTTAATTGGACAAGATATAGGTAAGTATGGTAAGAGAATTGAACATGATCCCCATGCAGCTCACATCAGATCCTAGGGTGAAGCAGGTGATCAACATTCGGGTTGTTGATATTCCTGATACCTATGGTTTGATTTTGGGTCAAGATTTCACCAAGGCATTAAATGGGTATACATCTACAGACCATTCTCACATGTGGCTACAATGGAAAGGAGTTCCAAATCATATCAGAATTGAAAGAGAGCCCAGAATGAAGTATGTAATCACTAAATACCAGAATACTTTGAATGAGGTATTAGTATCGGAAGTCGGTATGGGGAATTATGTGTTGGCTGCATCAGCCTCAGATACAAAGGAAGTATTTATGTTGTAGGGTCCCTTTTATGAATCTACATTGGAATCCAATTGTCCTGAGGAAGTCTTTATGAGGCAAGATGAATCCATATCATAGATTAGTGGTTCTGGAACATTGAGTGAATAAACAGATGAAACTGATGACCAAGAGGATAGGCATCTCAGTTTGTTGGATAACTTTCAGGAGTTCATCCAGAGGTGTGTGGAGAATCAGATTCACCTTGGCAGGAATATGAATTTTAAAGAATTATTGCTTTCCAATTGGTGCAGAGTCCATGATGCTCCTCACTCTAAGCAGGAATGTGACTTATGTCAGACGGTAGTGGAGTAGGTACAAAGGTGCATTCACCCAATCCCAACTATTAGGCTCAATATATAAAAGGAGCTAAATAATGATAGGGGTAAAATCCCAATGCTTCCTGAAGAGCCTCTTGACTGCAGTAAGAATAAGGATAACTCAAAGCGATTGGGGATTGATGGTTGTTGGAAATTAAGATTCGATGGATCCAAATCCAAGCAAGGTGTTGGAGAAGGGTTTGAATTGATCAGCACTAAAGGTAAGAGTTATTTTGCTACTCACAGATTCCAATTTCAATGTACTAATAATGTCATTGAATATGAAGCTTTAATCCATGGGATGTTAATGGCATCAAGGAAGAAAGTTAAGATATTACAAGTTTTTGGAGATTCTGAGTTGGTAGTCAGGTAGGTGAGGAAACAATATTCATATTGTGATAGGAGGATGACTAACTATAGGCATAGAGTGTGGGATCTTATTGAGGGATTAGATGCTTTCAACATCCAGTTGATCCCTCGAAGTAGGAATCAAGTTGCAAATTATTTGGCACAGGCTGCTAGTACATTGCAACCTTTATCACTTTCAAGATTGAAGAAGCTTATTATCGAACTTACCCCAGTACCTTCGGTACCTGACAACATTACCAACTTCCAAGTATTTGAAGATGATAAGCATATTCTGGATTTTATTACGAGTTGTGATGTGTTTGCTTCTCAAGTAATTGACAAGATGGAGCCTCAAGAGGCAGAAATGGACTTGGGAGGAGTCATCAACCTGAAGACCAACACTATCCCAAGAGGTATGGTGCAGCTAGAACGAATTTCTGATTTGGATAAGATAAGAGATCAGGATCAACAAGTAAAAAGGGAGTCTCTCAGCAGCCAATGTGAAACATACAAAATGGGGACACAGGATGACATGAAGAACATTTTTATTGGTAAGGTATGTACTCCAGAGGAAAGAAAAGGGATTATTGATGCTTTACAAACATATCACGATGTGATAGCCTGGAGTTATGAAGATTTAAAGACATATGATACTTCAATCATTACACACACCATTCCCTTGAAGTCAAATGTCAAACTATTCAGATAGAGACAAAGACCAATTAATGCTCTGTTAGAACCCATTATTCAGAAGGAAGTATAGAAGCTACTTTCAGCACGAATTATATTTCTAGTGAGGCATTCAACCTAGGTTGTCAATCTGGTTCCAATAAGAAAAAAAAATGGAGAAATCAAACTGTGTGTGGACTTTAGGAATCTTAACAAAGCATCAAAAAAGGATAATTATCCAGTTCCTTCATTAGATGAAGTACTTCAGATTGTTAATGGATCCCAGATGATGTCTTTTCTGGATAGGTATTCTAGATACAACCAAGTCATAGTACAATATGAAGACAAACACAAAACTACCTTCACTACGAAATGGGGGACTTTTGCTTACAGAAGAATGCCTTTTGGGTTGATCAATGTTGGAGCTACATTCCAGAGAACTATGGATATTGCTTTTAAGGACATAATTGGTAAGCGCGTCATTATTTATATGGATGATTTGACAGTCTTCTCTAAGAAACGAGGTAATCACATAAAAGTTTTATGCAAAGTATTCCAAAGGTGTAGAGAGTTTGGCATTTCACTTAACCCAAAGAAGTGCATTTTTGGGGTTACAGAAGGAAAATTACAAGGACATATTATTTCAAAGCAGGGTATCGCCATTGATCCTAAATGAATAGAGGCTATCTTGAAGATTCAGCCTCCTGCAAGCAAAAAAAAAATGAAGTCATTCTTTGGGAAGATTAACTTTGTTAGAAAATTTATCACTGGATTTGCAGAGATAGTGAAGCCCTTGAATTCTATGCTAAAACAAGAGGCAAAAGTAGAATGGGGTGTAGAAGCCAAGGAGGCATTTACAAAAATTAAGAAAGCTATTGTTGAGGCTCTAGTGTTGGTGAGTCCAGATTATGCTAAGCATTTTTAAATATATTCATTTGCTTCTGATCACTCTTGTGCTAGAATGTTAACCAAAAGTCTAATCAAGGTGATGAGAATCCTATAGCCTTCATGAGTACCCCTTTAAAGGACACAAAGTTGAGATATCACAATGTGGAAAAGCAGGCCTATGCTTTGGTCAGAGCAGTGAAAAAGTTCAAACATTATATTTTGAGGAATAAGGTCTTTGCCATAGTGCATGATCCTATGGTGAAGCTGTTGCTAATGCAAAATGAGCTAAGTGAATGAAGAGATAAATGGGTAACTATGTTGCAGGAATATGCTATTGAGATTCAGCCCATGAAACTGGTGAGAGGGCAGGGACTGACAAAGACAATGGCTGAAATGGGTCCTAATCTCACAGCTCAGCATTATCATCTCCAAGAGGTATCTCCAAGAGACTGGTATGATAAAATCATTTATTATTTATTGAACCAGCAATTACCTGATCACCTTAATGCAGTTCATAGGTGGGCCCTGCGCCTGAAGAGTGGTAGTTTTATGATGAAAGGAGTTGTCCTGTACAAGAAAAATCATGAGGGCATGTACCTAAGGTGTCTGGGGAAGGAAGAAGCTATTAGAGTGATGATTGAATTCCATGAAAGATATGGCACAGTTCATGGTTTTGCATCATCCACTGCCAATCGAGTCCTAACGACAGGCTATTATTGGTCTACTTTGTTTAAGGATGCACACCACCATGTGAGGACTTGTCATGTATGTCAGACTGCAACAACTAAGGAGAAACACACAGCCCTTCCACTTTAGCCAGTCATAGAGGTGAAACCATTTGCACAATGGGGAATGGACTTCATAGGTCCAATCAACCCACCTTCTTCTACAGGCCACCAGTATATTCTAACCATAACTGATTATTTTACTAGATGGACTAAAACTCTTGCCTGTAAATAGTGTACTTCTAATGTGGTAATCAATTTCCTGGAGTCAGGTATTATTAATCATTTTGGTTGTCCATTGGCTTTAGTTTGTGATAATGGTTTTGCATTCGCATCACTAAAACTTTCTAATTGGGCTTTTGATCATGGAATTGTCATAAGGTTTACATCTAATTACTACCCCCAGGGTAATGGTCTAGCCGATTCCTCTAATAAGAATCTTTTGACGGTCATCTGTAAGTTACTAGGGCAGAATCCTAAGGATTGGCACACCCAGCCTAGATTTTGTCTCTGGACGGACTGTACTAGATAGAAGGCATCCATAGGAACCTCTCCTTATCACCTAGTGTATGGTTTGGAACCTGTATTCCCCATCTAGTTGAAGATCCCTACCCTGCAGTTCATTAATGAATACTATGATGAGGAGAATAAGCGTTAAGCCCGTTTGGCTGAGTTGTTACACCTTCAAGAGAAGAGAGATGAAGCCCTTGAAAACTTTGCTAAAAATTAGGGTGTAGTTAAAATATGGTTTGATAGGAGAGCCACAGTAAAAGCCTTTAGAATCTCTGACTTGGTTCTCTACTGGGATAAATCCCATGACCATAAGGAAGAGCATGGTAAATTTGACAAACTCTGGCTTCGCCCCTATCAAATTTTGAAAATTTTGGAAGATAATGTTTTTCGCCTGAAAACCCTCACTGGTGAGGATATCCCACTACCTGTCAATGGGAAGTAGTTGAAGCATTACTTCCAAACTTGAGTTGTTTGTAGCTCTCTCTTGTACATAGTTAGAGTAGGTTTGCTTTCTGCTTTGCTTTGCTTGTTTGCTTTGGTTAGTGTAGGTTTCTTTTGTTTTCTTTTTCCTTTCTTTGGTTAGCATAGGTTTGCTTCAATTGGTTTTGCTTTCCGTTTTGTTTTTTTTTCTTTTGGTTTCTGGCTTTCTTGGGGCTGTTGCATCTGCATAACGAGCTACTTGCCTGGGGTTGTTTTAGAAATTTCTTTTACAAGCTCTAATCAGTTTTTTGGAGTCAAGTGGTGGAATTCCTTTATCTAAATGTCCCTTGTACTTAGAATTAGAGTCACTTGTTTTGGATGAACTTTGAAATATATTTGGGTCTCACATTTTCACATAAACTTTAAAGATTCTAGAATTGCATATGGTTCCTGTGTAATTTGGCTTGTTGAAAAATCTTATATTCTGCTTCAGTGCCATTGTGTTGCTCATCCCTGAGTGTAAGTTTCATTACTTACGAGGTGAAAGGAAGGTTTTAAAAAAAAAGGAAAGAAAGAAAACAGGAAAGTATTGAAAATCAAAATGAATCTTCACCTTATCAGGGGTATCCTAGTATCTCTATCGAGGCTATAGATGCTTGGTCGGCAGTAGAGCTATGCTAGTGAGGGTCATAGCGATAACCTCGCCAGGTCTATGGAAACTTGACTGGCAGCGAGGCTCTATCCAGGTTGCTTTTGAGGTTAGAACTTTTATGTAGCCCGGTCGGACTTGCTCTGGTTCTCGTTGCACCTAAGGAATAGGAAATAAATGTAAATACACACACTTGGACCCTGCTATAAGAAAAGGTCTTCTTGCTTGTGGTTTCTGAAACTTTGTTCATAGGTGTCCTGATGTAAGGACTGAAACCAGAGATTTTGGGTTCTTGATTCCAATTTGTTCTCGAAATACTCTGGAGCATTTCCCCAGCAGAGTCACCATTTGTTGTGCATTTTTTGCACACGTGCCCCATTGAAAGTAGGGACCCTCTTTCTTGCTCTTTTTATTTTCTCTTTTGGTGTCTTGGCCCTTCGATTTTGAGAATTCACTCGCTCGGGCATGTGCTTGGATGTTTATCTTGCTCGCATCTGAGGCCTCCTTTTTTATTTATATTGAAAACCTTAAGTTTTGGGCTCATTCCGGGTTATTCATTGTCTTCGGGAAAATCCACTCCTGGTGGAATTTATCAGTTTCCTTTCAAAACTTAGTGACAACTGCTTTTCATAGAAAATCCAGAGATTTTGGTCTTCTGCGGAATTCCATTGTGACCGGATTTCTTTGAGGGTTCGTTGCTTTGTCGAGTTCCCAGGTTTGGTTTGACCTATCTTATCAATTACATTAATGCTCGATTGTACGAATTTTGTGGCGGTGTTAAATCAACTTTTGGGAAGTTTTATGCCATTTGAGTTTCATCATTTGTTTCCTATTGGTTTGGAGTGCTTGATCCTGAGTGTTGTTGCTGGATTGTGCATTTGGGATTGGATTCGATTGTTGTAGTTGGATTTTCTGAACGCCATTTACATTCTGCTCGGACTTTGAGGTTTCTTGTCGGCTTCCTTTGTTTTCATTTCTCTGTCCTCATGGTATGTACCTATTGCTTTCTCTCTTTTATGATTGAAATAAATTACTTTATGATTTATGCGTACATGTTGTGAGTTAGAATGTTGGTATGGTAGGGTTTTGTGTTTGATGCTTGGGCTTCTGGTTTTCATTTGGGGCACTTTCATGCTATTCACGTTGCTACGCTTTTACTTGTTGAATACACGTGCTTCTTTGGTGTTTTGGGTTTGCTTGGGGTTTGAGTTCCTGCCAGTTTTAGCGTTATGTATTTCAAAGGTGGGGGGATTTCCCATTTTGTTCGAGTGCCATTCCCAGGTGAGTGTTCTAACCTTATCTTTCAACTTTATCCCTAGGTAGCTTTCCTATATAGGTCACAACAAACCTTCTGTAAACCCTTTTGAGCAAGTAAGTTGAGCTCAAGCATATTCTATGCACTCATGGTGGAAGTTTAGGGTTTCGTACCTAGGGCGTAACCAATCCCTCTTGATTTACTATGAGGGGGGTTTTGAATTCAAGGACGATTTGTAGGAGGCCTAGATCCAGCTGGTTTCAAGCTTTGGATCCTCAAATTTGTGATCGTTCGATCAATTTGAGTGAGGTCTAGAGAAAACATAGGTATTCGGGTTTTCAGAGTCTTCGAGGAATTCCTTATTTGCCAGAATTCCCCAATTTCCCGTTTTCTCTTTGTTATTCTGAAATGTGTATTGATCCAGATTTTTGCCTACCTCGCAGATTTCCACTACCTTCGGATTTGCCCCGGTTTGTCCATTGCTTGGTCATTTTCCCGAAGTTGGGCTTAAATGGTGAAAATTGCATTGCCTTCGCTGGAATCCGCGTCCTCAGGATTTTCCCAAATGTTCTTGACTCCATCATTTTCCCATAATTCTTAAATTGTTGCCATTCTCAGGGATTTTCGTCTGAGGCAGATTTTCCCGAGTTCTTGCTGAAAATGAGGAAGCAAGAGGTTGCATGAAGGTTTGCTTGGTGATTATGCATTTGATGATTGATTTAACTTGTTCTAAAGCATATCATGTGATTTCTTGGTTAAATTGATTGGTCAAATAATAGTCTAGATGCTTGTATACTCGTTTCATTGGATTTCGCCTGGTCCAGATTTTCCCAAAATTCCTCTCCAGCTTGGATTTTGCGAGGTGGGCTAAAAACCCAAACTTTAAGATGGTTAATTTTATGTGGGTTTTGGGCATTTTGCTTATCATGGGTCTTGTATTGAGGAATGAGTTTATCATTTTGTAGCCTTCGATATGGATTTAGCTGAACTTTATGCTATGATGGATCTTATTTTGGTTTCTTTATTGTATGCAAGTAGAATCAGGTCAGGTTGTTGTTGGGCAGAGCAAGGGAAAGGTGATGGATCCAAATGCTGAAGGTTCAGCTATCTCCGAGGTAGAGAGAGTTAAAATGGACATAAGGAGTAGAATCCTAGAAAGCAAGCTGACTTCCGTCTGGTCGGGGATCACTGATACGAATGTTGGAATATGGGATTATGAATAATTCAAGGCAGGGTTGGCAGCATAAAACCTCCCTTTGTTAGCCAGAAGGACATTGGAGTTTGGGTTGGCACATGTGGCTAGATTTCCTTCTACGGTCCAATGTTATGAGTTGGTGCTTGAATGTGCTAGGCATAATGACAAGGGTACACAAAGGATAGTTGGTCCTTAAGGAAGAATTGTGGCAAATTTTGACCCTGTATCTATAGCTCAGACCTTTGACATGCCTAATCGATCTCATGTGGTGCGCTTCGATATGGATTTAGCAAAGAAACATTATGAGGAGAATGTCGTCGAGTCCCAACAGGTTATCAATTCTTGGTTGGAGAAACCCAAGTCAAACTTCTCCAAGCTACCCAAGCAGCTAGTCAGACTCAAGTTTAGGAGGGAATATTATGATGTTATCACACTCCTCAGCAGAGTAGTACGATTGAAAAATGCAGGAGTGTTTGAGAATTGGATGTTCCATGTCATTGCACGGATGGAGCAAGGTATAGATTACCAATGGGAAAGCATTATAAGTGCAATGATACATGAGCAGATGTGCAATGTCCTGCAGACAAATACCTTCACAATGACCTCATATTTGGTATATGCACTTGCAAGGTTTCACCCATACAAGGGACTGAGCACTAGAGGTGTGTTTGGGAAAGATGTAATTTATGAAGTATATCCAAGACTACACTTGGGTCATGGAAGCTATAGGAGGGTGAATGATGCATTCACCATGTACATCACTAGGCTATTGTAGGGTGCTAAGCATGTTTGGATTTCGGACAGGGCCTAGGAATTAATCAAGAGGTTTGGAGCCTGGTTTATCTAGTTTCCCACCTTTTCATACATAAGAATTCATGGTTGTCAGAGGGCTCCATACAGACTTCCAAGGTACCCTACAAACCATGTTATACTTTTGGAGGTCACAAGATAGATATGTGACTTTGATGTAATTGTAAAGGGGGAGAAGCACAAGATTGGATTCGGTAATGACTTCCCTTTGAGGATAGGCACTAGTGAAGTATGCCCTTCTATCCACTCAGCCCATGCTTCCGAAGAAGAAATGAGCATTCTTGGACTCTCCTTCCATTCCAAAAGAGCCAGGTTTGATATGACTGGTGAAGCATAGAAGAAGGCTAGCAGAGAATACAATCACAAGGATGACATAAAGGACTATTGCGCTAGCATTAGTGATGAATTTGAAGTCAGAAAGAAGAATTTCTCAAGGTTGCCAGTGAGCTTAGTACGATTGTACAACATAAGGGTTTTTCTTGATTAGGTTGAGGAGGATGGTAATTTGATTCAAGGCCATATCTTTGAGGTTGTGAAGGACAAGCCAATTGGAGAGGTTGATTGGCTAGAGGAGGAAAAGACAAAATTAGAACAAATCATGGCTCCAGTGATTAAGTACACCAAGTTATGGCTCAAGCACAAGATGTTGGAATTGGAAGGTGAAGGTGTGCAGTGCACCTATGACTTAATGGGAGACTTGGAGTCTCACTCTACTTTTGAAGAGTCACATGAATAGGACCCCAAAGGTAAAACCAAGATGGGCTTTACTTTCAAAATTAAAATCAAAGATGTTCATGCAAAAGAGGAAGGAGAAGCAGGGAAACAAAGAAAGCCCATAGCCAAGAAGAGGAGGCATGTCTCAAAGAAGAAGGGGGTTGAGAAAGATGAAGAGGAAAAAGAAGAAGTAGATACTAATGTCCCTAAGAAAAGGAGACTTGTGAGGTTGTCACAAAAGGAAAAGAAAACTTCTAAGGCAGATAAAGAGGTTGAGCCACCTGGGGTGGAGTTAGAGAGCTCGAGAGAGAAGACACAGGTGTATATTAGGAGGTCAAGGACTCCTTCCCCTAAAGATGTTGCACCAAAAGGAAGTGTTCCTATGACTGCTCCTATCACTGATCATGAAGACATCCCTCCTTTTCATGAAACTGCCAGTGTGCCAAATGAACCAAAAGATGATGAAGATCCTAAGGACCTAGGAGAGGAAGAATTCGAGGAGGGTGATCTCTACAATGCCAAAGCATAAATAGACAAAGTAATGCAGTCTCCTTTGGTGGCTTATGCAAATTCACCTGTAGAAGTTCATGAGGATAAATCCCCTCAAAAGGAGGAGATACCAGCCAAGATTCCCTCACCAGCACAAGAAAAATGGGAGGAGAACTATAATGAGAAGGAGGATTCAGTTAGGGAGATCCCTAAGGAGATGAATATTTAGGAGAGTATTCCCAATGTTCAACAGAAAGATGATGGATAGGATAAAATTCAATCATAGTCTATTGTTTCGGGCTGGTTGGGTAAAGAATTGAAGAGCAAGAATATTGTAGTGGATGACACTCCTCCCAATTGGGATGACCTAATGACTAATATTGGAAAGGGAAAGGCAAAGAAGAAAGCTAGATTCATTTCCAGGATTGAGAAGGATTAAGCAAACAACAAAGTGGTCCATATTGCTACTCCTGCTCCTGATAAGGATAGAAATGAGGTGACTTGAAAAGATTATAGTGTGCAGACTATCAATCTAGGGCATGCCTCCATTGAAAAAGACATTGAGGAGTATGAAGGCTCCAGTGCAGTGATCCTTGGAAGATTGGGGAAGGAGGTGCAGACTAAGCATGAGTTGGAAAAGGAAAATGAGAAACTTAAGAAATATTTGCAGGAGTTGATGAAACCATTGCAATCCATCAGTTCTTCCTCATCTGTTGCAGGCTTCCTACCCCAAGAGACAATATCAGAGCTAGAAAGGATGAAGAGCACCACACATGCTACAGCAGGTTGGTTGCAGGGGGTGCAAACCAAAGGGGATCATACTATCAAAGACATCCTTTTGACTATAGGGGATGTAATGAGATCAATTGTTTGGCTAAAGATTGTGCTAGCCCAGCATAAGGAAGATGTAGATCTCCTGCTGCAGAAGACAAAGACTATCATGGAGTACACTGAGCAAAAATTGATAAGTGAAGGAATTTTTCCTTCCTCAAGAGTTGCAGAGCCTTGGGAATGGTTTGAAATTCCATAGATGAGGCAAAAGGCCTTGAAGAAGATATACAAACAGGGAAGGCAGATTGAGGACACTTTGACTGAGGTCTACAGTAAGTGTATCTCTTTCTTTGAAATAATGACAAGGAGAAAGAAGTTTTCTCTGAAGCATCTTAGCTTGGAGCAGTTAAGAAAATGGTGGTGATATGTCTATTCTCCAATCAATGAGGGCCCTATTATCGAACATCAGCTAGATGATGCTGGAACTTACATTGCAGTCATTGACATGTATCAAAAAAATAAGGAGGATTGGGATAAAGTAGTGAAACGATCAAGATATGACATCAAGTCTCTTGAGAGGAGAATTAGGGTTTTGCATGTACCACCCATTATCGAATTGGAAAAATTATTACTGGCGGTACATGATAAAGTGGAGCATACTAAAGACAAAGGGAGGAAGTAGTTAATGCAAGGCTACATCAGAATTTGTGCTTCCCCATTATTTTCTCCTCTTCCTTCGCATGCATTGGATCAAGTTTTTGGAGACCCCAGGCCGACTTGGATGAAATTGGTGCAAATTGCACATTTCATATTATTTTTTAATATCTTTTGGGCCGACCTATTGTGTGGCATTTATCATTGTAAACCCTAATTGGTCTGACTTATCTTGGGGGGATTCTCTATAATTTTGGCATTATGCCTCATTTGTAAGGGAGTAGTTAGACAAAAAAAAATTGCACATTAGAGCGAATTGTAAGAGCGGGAATTAGAGTTAGAGTTTAGTTTATCTTCAAGCAAGTGTTGTAATAGAAGACTGGAATTGTTGCCACTTTGGGTGATTAATACAAGCAAAGACATTGTGATTTGGTGCCTTTCTTGTGTTGAATTTTACTTGGCATGGTTCTTGATATTCTATCTTTAAAATTGCTTAATTGATTCGATGTTAGATGGTTTTGTAATGTTTAAGGTTTAATGCTTGGAATGTTTTGCAGTGATCTCTAGTCCATACTTTTTGCAGTTAGTTGATTGTTAGCTACTTTACAAAGTTAGCCTGGACTTAAAATTGTGCTTAGTTCAATTATGAATGTTTGTTCATTTCAATTGCAATAGGGTTGTCTTGAATGAATATGCGTGATTTGAAAATCTTTAACACCTTAGAAGATTGCACTATTTCTGTAAGATTGCATATTTATTTGGGTTAAACAGGAAGTAGTTTCTGAGAGATTGGTCCATTTTGAGCATCTTATCTTTTGCATTGTTAATCCTAGGGTTAGAATTAGTCTTGGAATTACCTCTGAAACCCTTATATTTTGTTATTTCTTTTATTATCTGAGTTAATTTTAGGTCTTGAAGTATCGATATATTGCTAGATCTGATAAATGTGAGTCTAGTATTTGCTTGTAGTAAGGTCCCTTTGTGATTACCAACATTTTCACATTATCTCTGAGTTGTTTTATTTGCATTGTCAAGACCTAACATTTGAGACCTTATCTCTTTTCCCATAGAGATTTACCTTTCAAGAGAGATAGGATATCATATTCTGTTTGAGTTGTTGTCATGTAGAAAACACCATCAACAGTACCTTTGGATAAGGATATGAAAGAATACCATTTTGTGGTTCATATTCTTCAATCTCCTACTATTTCTGACCAACCTAAATCAGACTCTCCCTTGTGTTCTCATGTGGACTCAGGAGAATGGTATTCCAACATCTAAAACTTTATGAAGATGAGAAACTTTCTTGATGATGCAATGAAAAAATTATCGTACTCATATACGAAAGTTGTCAGTCCATTATGTTGTTTTGTCGGACGTTCTTTATCAAAAATCTTATAATGGTTTACTTCTTCGATTTCTCACTAAAGCGGAAATAACCCTCCCCCTTAAGTAATCCCACTAGGGTTTTGGGGGTGGACATTTTGGAGGTAAATCCATAGTGAGAAAACTGATTCACATGGGATAATTTTGGCAAACGAAGGAATAAGATTCTTTTAATTTTTTCAAGAAGTGTCTGCAATGTCAACAACACAATCGTCTTATTCGTGCTCCTGATCAAGAGTTACAAAATCAGACCTCTCCTTGGTCATTCGCAAAATGGGAGTTGGATATTTTTTGAAAAATATCACCTCCTTCCTCTAAAGGACATATCTTTATCATCACTACTACCGATTACTTCACAAACTGGGTTGAAGTTGTCTTGATTCAATCCACAACTGTTGAAGTTATCTATAGCTTTCTTCTAAATAATATCATAGCTCACTTTAGATTTCCTTCCACCTTAGTTTTTTATAATGGTAGCCATTTAAGAACAAGGAAGTGAAGCAATTTCTAGAAAAAAGTAGCATTGAACATATATTTTCTACTCCATATTATCCTCAATCCAATGGCCAAGCATAAACATCTAATAAAACCCTTGAGCTCATTCTTCATAAAATAGTGAGTAAACATGGTAAGGATTGGCACACTCAATTGACATACGCTTTATTGGCCTATCACATGAGTCTTCGTATGGTGATGGGAACAATTCCTTACAACCTCATTTACAACGTCGAAGCTATCATGCCTTTGGAGTTGGAAATTCCATCTTTATGAGTTTCCCTTAAAGGATTAAATGATGATGAGACTTACCAATCTAATCGTTTGCATCAGCTCGAGATGCTTGATGAGTGTCGATTATAGTTCCTCAACCATCTTAAAGCTTATCAATGATCATAATCTAAATAATACAATCAAGGTGTTCTCCCTAGGAATTATAAGGTAGGTTACCTGGTTTTCTACAAGAATTAGAGAAATGTAAATGTGTCACCTGATCAAAAAGGGAAGTTCAGTCCTAATTGGTTGTGTTCTTACATTGTCATCTTTTTTTATGGTTCTGGTGCATATAGTTTGTCATCTATGGATGGGACACCTCTAAAAGAACATGTTAATTTGTAATGCATCTTCGCCGATACTATGCATAGTGTCTGTGTCACATGCATAACGTTCACTCCTTAGGGTTGTAACATTGCATGTTTTGACATTCCTTTATTAACACATTATAAAAAAAAATTGTATTATGATGTAACCATGTGTGTGTGAGAGAGACATGCATACATGTGTTTATACTATGCTATGCATTTGTGCATTACATTACATCTTTTGGTTAGGCAATTAGATCATCGTATTTAATTAACATACATCCATGTGTGTTTATTATTCCATGATAGTATCTAATATAAACATAAATCCATGAGCATAACATCTATCACATAAATCATACATTAAAGAAAGAAGCATATATATCAAGAGCACCATGATGTCAGAACAAAAAATCTCACTATATATATAAATATCAATGTCATGTACATGTATCGTGCCACTATTGTCAAAAAATGAGTGGTTGTTGTATATATGTGTTAATGTCTATACATCAAAAATGATCTATAAAATATATAATACTGCTAAAAAAATGGCATACAGGATGGCTATCTAATCCCCAATCATATGGCTCCCCAAGCCCTCTAGCTCTAATGGATTTGGTTGTGGTTGTGGTTGGGGCTACACAGTGGACATGGAGCGAGCTTTCTATGGTTGGGAAATAGAAAGGGTTGCTTGAAATTATCAGATCTCTCACTAAAGGGAGTCTATCTAGATTGTTGCCACTCTAAGTGCATCTCGAAGCTACTGGTCACCTATTGGCTACCCCACAAGGTCATCGATCTAGCTCTGAAGAGTGTCACATGCCTTCTCAGCACCCTCTGCTCTCATCAAAGTCATATCTCGCTCAGCCAGGCCAATACACAGCTCTATTGAGACTTGATTTCTCTATCCTCAGGCAGTGGTGGAATCAGCTATTCTCTACACAATCTCCACTCATGCCTCCTTGTATGGCATCCTCGAACGCATGACCAACTCAAAGAGTGGGGCATGTTGCCTTGCTGTGACTGTTCGGTAAGCATCGAGGATGGGACCTTAGATTGGCACAACAGGGGCCACCTCTGATATGCACTGAGAAAAGAACCCAAACCATCCCTATGTGTCCACTCCAACCACAAAAAGAAGAGATATATCAATATCACGAGATGTATAGACATAAGACTAAACCAAAACATATATACATGAGATAGAAAAATATTTCTAAAAAAGAAATGGCATAATGTAGCTACTATACTTGGGTCCCTAGCTACTAGTGTGGATCAAGAGGTGGTGCAATGTTGGGACCTATGTTGCCTACCTCTCATGTCACTCTTGGTGTTGCTACAGTTTCCAAAGGGTCGACGATTGGATCTGGTGCCACATACAAAATTGGGACTACGAGTGGGGGAGAAGACATCCTTTGTTGCTGCCTTGGCCTCATCTCTACTGCTACCACCTCCTCCTCACCCTCTTGTTGCTTCTACTCTTTTCCTCACTTCCTACCTCTACCTCACCCCCATTGGTACCTCTCCTTGCAAGATGGGATCCCCCTTGGGGGCATTCGCCAAAAAAATGGGAGTAGGACCATGTGCCTCCCACTAGGCCCAATAACCTCTTGCCACCCCTACATTGTTGACTAGATGTATTTTCAACAAGTCCTGGTCATCAACATCATTATCATAAATGATGATGTCAGTGATGGTGGGACACCGATTATCTCCCAACAGAGTGGAACTCCTCATGGTTCATGCATAAGAGGGGACCATGGGGGAATGGTCTGAATGTGGTCGTGTTGTCGTATGACTCGGGTCCAATAGTAAGGCATGATCATAAAATCTATGTGACCTAGGAGAAAATGGTTATGTTATAGGTTCCTTGGGAACCTACCATAATCTACCCAGCAGAAAAAATAGTGAGGCTACCACTTGACCTGGTTGGGCTGCAGAGTGTCAAACTGCAACCACTAGAACTACAGGTCACCATGCCTCCACTATTGAATTAGCTCATACCAATGAGTCATGGCTAATGTATAATCTCACACCTAGGGATAGCCCTCTGTTCATGTATATGTAAGGTGGGAAAAGGCCCCCACCTGCAACAGGGTACATTTTTCCAGGCTCCAAAACTCATATGCCTCCCACCAGGCTCGGTAACCTCTCGCCAACCCTACATTGTTGACCGAATGCATGTCTAGTAGGTCCTAGTTGTTGGCATCATCATCATAAAGAATGACATCGACGATGGTGGGATTTCGATGATATCTCATTTGAGTGGTGCTCCTTATGGCCCTTGCATAAGAAGGGACCATTGTGGGGATGGTCTAAATGCAGTTGTGTTGCCATATCACTCGGGTCTAGTAGTAAGGCATGATCACAAAATCCATGTGACCTAGGAGAAAATGGCCACATTGCAGATTCCTTAGGAACCTACAATCATCTACCCAACAAAAAAAATAGTGAGGCCACCACCTCACCTAGCTAGGTTGTAGAGTGTCAAACTGCAACCGCCAGAACTATAGGTCGTCATGCCTCCATTTTCAAATCAGCTCATACCAATGCACCATGGGTACTGTATAATCTCACACTCAGGGATAGCCCTCTAGATATGTACATGTAAGGTGGGAAAAGGCCCACACCTATAGCAGGGTGTATAATGTTAAACTCTTAAACTCATAATGCGCGTACCTACCCAGCTCATAGTACAAGTGCGTGAGTATGCTACGTCCCCACGTGAACACCATCCTATGCTCCTCCATCTCTTAAATAGTATACATGAGGACCTCATGTAGGTGAGAGCCTCATGCATCTATCATGACCTGAGTGGCCACAGTGATCACCAAAACTTGATGTAACAAGGGAATAGCAACACTATCCTATTTGATCCAACGCATGTAGATATTGTCGGTCCCATCGATGAAGACCGAGGATGTGATAGAAATCCTTGAGCGTGATATTCATCTCACTCGTCAAGAGGCAGAAAGTTGAGATGGTTGAGTCCCACTGCTCCATTAATGCCATCAACATCTGATCATGGTAGAGCATCTTTGGTATACGATAAATCTGCCAGAGACCCACCTGCCATAGAAGCATATCCTCTACATTGGAGAGGCACTGATGTTGATCCTAGACAAGGCATAGCACCTACCCACCAATATTTCCCTTATCTCTAGGTAATCCTACAAAAGAAAAAAAAATCTATGTCAAACTATTTGATGTGCAAAAAATTCTACAAAAAATTAAGCCTTTGAGACACTTGTGCGCCGTGTAAGTGTCCAAGACATGCCATTAAATTTGGTGAGATGCCAATGTGCACTGAAGTCCCCAACGCACTGGCTAGATGCCAGCATGCGAGGAGGAGATAGGCACGCCTTATTGATGCCTATGCTCTAATTCTTTCAAAAATCTATTTAAAATCTTTAAAAAATGCATTAAAAAGTGGTTTGAGGACTCACTTGGTCGACCTCAATCCCCTCACGCATATCCTCTTGTAATTGGTCTAGCCTGGGCTCTAGATAATCTTGATTACGTGGAATTTTTGCTGACTTTTCTCTCACAAAAGTCAACAAAATTCTTGTAGTGAATAGTGAAAATGACCCTTCTAGAGGCCACCTAGGTATATATAAGCCCCTTGAGGCCCATTTTTCCCAGTGATCATGATCCCTTTGTTTCTCCTTCTTTTGCCCCGCTAGACTGGGGGAAAAACTAGGAGGGAGCATACAGTCACTTTTTATCAAAATTTTCTTCCAAACCACTAAATTTTTTCTTGATCATTCTTCTCGCCTTAGTAGCTTCTTGTGATTTTTGAGCTGACTTAAAATTTGGAGTTTTGCAGAATTAAACTTTGTGTAATTTTTCATGACAAATGCTATATTTTTCATTGAGTTTGATCACTGGGGGCATCTTTAGTACTTGCCTGCTCGACCTTTGTTCCCTTTATAGTATCCATTTTGGCACGTAAATCGATAAAAATTTCAAGTTTTTTGCTAGTTTTTTCTCTCTTCTACTTTAGTGTGGCTAATTTTTCAAAAATTGAGCCCACTAAAGTGGGGGAAAAATGTAATGTCACAAAATTGCACCTTAGGAGCAATTTCACATTCTTAGCACTTTGCCTAGCATTTATTACACCTAGATGCATTTGTGATAAGAGCCTCATGGGTTCGAATTTTTTTATTCCAATTCCATGAGGTCCAATGATGAAGAGACAACAATCCATCACCCTATTTCCCGAAAACTGACATGTTGGACACCTACATGGAACACAGACATCTATGCAGTGCTAGTGTCCTGGTGATTTTTTGAGTTTTAAATGATGAATCTTGGAATATTGACTTGGAACACACGTATTTGCACTCAGATTCCTAAGTGTAATGGCTCCTTCCACCCTTGCATGCAACAAAACTACCTTTTTCTCTCATTTTGGGGAGTTCTCTCTCATTCTCACTTCTCTTCTCAATCTCACTACATTCTCAGCCTCTTCAACTCTATGCAATAGCACTTCTACAAGCAAAGATATGGCAAACTGAGGTCCCTCCAACAACCAAATATCTCTATCAAGCATTCATTGATGCATCTGTGTGTTCAAGAGGTGGTTGAGGACTATTGGTAATGCTCTCTTGCTCTTATCTATTTGTAAATAGATTATCTCACTCTACTCATTTACTATTTGGTGGTGCAGGTTCTCCTCCTCAAGCGGAGATTGTTTTCACCACTTCCTTTTTGTCCATTTCATTTATTCTCTCTATTTATCTAGTTCTCCATGGAGATGGGAACACCAAAATGAGGGTTTCACTATGACAAGCCCCAAAACAACCCCAACATTTTTTCTTGTTCGTCTTGTGTGTAGGTTGTCGAAGTGGAGCTCAGATGAAGGTTTCAAATGCTTGGCCATTTGTAAGTCCTCTCTTAGCTCTCCTTTGTACTTTGTCTCATTTTTTGATTCCTATTTAGTTATTCTATTAAATAGACCTTAGATTCATGCTAGATAGTGGGATTTTAGCTATTTTGTCCAAGTTTTGAGTTCCCTTTTTGTCGTGGATGCTAGCGCATCCTTCAAACTCCAACGTGTCATGTTGGCAACTTGATACCGCGTTGTAGCCCATTGGCCAAAAGCTCTTCATTTTGAGATAGAGATATTGAAGCCTCATTCTCTCATATTCTAAAAGAAGTCTTTTGAGATAATTAGCCTATGTGTGGTTTCTTTACAATTTCTTCATTTAACAATATTTTAGGTGGTTAAGGGTATTTCACTCCCTGGGATTCTCTTAAGAACAAAGAGACTCATTAGCAATGAATCCCCCTTATCCCACACTATTAAATAGTGTCTCAAGCTTCATTATTAAGTGAGGCCTTATTGAATCAGATTGTGTTTGCTTTTTGCTTTTCACTGGAGACTTTTTATAGCTTGTCTCCATTTCTTTCTTCTTCCTCAAAGCATATTTCTTTGCAGCTTCCTTCTTCTTTTCTCTCATATGGAAAAAAATGTCTCCTTTTCTTTTTCAATGTCCTCTTCACTCTTAGTATCAATTATATCAAATCTCTTTCTTTTTATATTGGTTTCAACTTGTGAAGCCTCTTTTCTTCCTCTCTGGACTAACTATGGTCCTTCTTCTTACTCGACTACATTTATCTCAATATATTTCTCTCTTGTATACTTTTGTTTCATACTCCTCTTTATAGGGGTAGTAGGAGGTGTAGTAGTGGTGGTTCTCTTCTTCTCTACCCTTGTGGCATGCACAACCAGAGGGGATTCCTCCCTTATCAGAGGAATAGTGGTAGATTTTCTCTTCTATCCAGCAGAAAGTAAAGCCCCAGAGGAATTTTGTACAGAGGGAGGTGTGGTAGCAGCTCTACCTGATCTTCTTGAACTCTTGAAAGCTTCTCCAACACCCATATCTTCTCTTGCTCTTTCTCTAGCATACCTCACCTTTTCCTTTGAAATGTCATGTTCTTGTGCATATATGGCAACCATGGCATCACCATTTTTCCTAACATGTGGTTCCTTTTGTTTCATATGTACTTACATGTATTTTTCTTCAAAGGTCCCATACCTAGGATTTGTCTCATCTTTCAGACTCTTCAATAGAATGTCTACATAACCATTAAGATCAGCCTCTATCACCTCATAACCCAATTCCATAACCCAAATTGGTTTTGGTTCCACTGCCTCTATAATGCAATTATCTATGGAAATTAGGAATGTGAAATCACTTTTGTTCATTTCCATAATTCACCTAGGAATCCTCTCTTTCATGCATTCTTCTCTGAAATACTACAAAGAAATAAGTAAGGGCATCATCATGTACATTGGTGTCTCTAAGGCTCCTAATGTAGTCTAGAATTTGATGAGCAATGAGCCTCCCACTTACCTAGTTAACCTTTCCAATTATAGGAACCTCCTTCAAAAAGGAACAGTAAGCACATTACCAAAGTGCCATACTTAAACACATATTTCTTCTTTTTCATCTCCTTTAGATTTTCCACAAATTTTTGCCTAAGAAACTCATAGAGGTCATAGTCTACACCATTCTCTACCATGTCATGTGCCACATGAATTATGGTGGAAAAAATATAGTTGTCTCTATTTGTGAAGTAAATATTGTAACCAATAACCATGCCATCATACTTAACAACAAGGTTTCTGATAGGCCTCATGGTAAAGGCTCTTTGATCAAATGTAGTACCTATTTTCTCCATTACATCTTTGTTTTTAACAAACTTTAAAACTAGAACCCATCCAATGGAGAATAAACCGGCGATCTCTCTTATCACCTCCTTAGTGATCATGTGTGACATATCAATCTAGATGAATTGATCATGAAATTTGCTCAGAGCCATTCTAATCCACTTGATATCATAAAAGAAATTGGGGAACCAGTGCCACACATCTAGTTTCTTCTCAACTAGGCTTTTGTATTTTGGCTTTATGGTAAAGTCCTCGCCAGTTAATTCATTTGCCCATACATCCCTTAACTTTCCAAGATAATTCTCACCCATGTTTCCATGAATGTATGACTTAATGTCCTTAGTTGGTAAAACCCCATACGTAACATGCAAGAAAGTGCTTAGTGGGTCATCTTCTATGGATTTCGCAGGGTATCTCTTAAATTTTGGTTGGGGTTTCTTCATAACCCATATAAATTTTGGTGTGGCCATTGCAATATCAATTCAAACTACTTTTAAACAAGAATTTCTAAAAACTAGGGCATTCAAGATTCGCTAAATAACTTTTTCTTTATTCACCGAATTAGGGTTTCGATGCACTATACCTTGAATCACTTTGAATATCTTGAATTCTCTTCATGTTGCTCTACTCCTCTTCGAATTCCTTTGGTGAAATGAATTTTCCTTAGAAAAATTGCTTTTAACCCTTTGATTTAACCTAATTTTGTAATAAGGGATTCAATTCATAAAGTTGGAAACCCTAAAACTATATGCACAATCAGCTTTCAAAGCTCCATAATCTTCTGCAATACCATTTTTTCTTCCACAATTTTCACCAATACATAAAACATGTTGGTCTTCATCTCATATATGTGTGATTAGACTACAACACCTCTTTTCTGGTAGGGGAAAAAAGATATTCATTAAAGCTCCCCCTAAGCCATAGCTTTAGGCTTAGTTTCTAGAGGAAATATCTGCATTGGAGGGTGGTACATATTACCCCTTGTCTTTTGTATCTTCCTTCTTTCTCCAAATATTTTCCATTTCCTTCTTTACTTCAATCGTATCAACCTTTTTGACTGGTTCATTTCTCTTTATCGTATTATCCTTGTGTTTTTGCTTCTACAAAACTTAGCAATATGTTCAGGTCTATTACAATTGTGACATACAACATTATTTTGAATAGTATTCCTTCCATTCATTTTAGATCTGCATTTATTAGCCTTGTGTCCAAATCCATAACATGTATAACAACAACCATTGAAAGGTCGAATCATTCTACCATTGTTATATGCATTCATCATTTGACTTTTGCATTCACTTTCTCTATGTCCAAATTTCTTGGATGTAAAGCATTGACCAGTAAAGGATGAAACATTATAATTCACTCTACTTCTACATTTCATTGCTCTATGTCCAAATTTATTGTGAGAATAACAAAAACCATTGAAAGATGGGTACCTTTGAGCATTTGGTTGTCTAACCGAAGGTCTTCTAGCTTCATTTCTTTGATCCTAGACCTTGCCATTATTATTCTTCTCTTCACTCTTCTCTGGTTCATTGATATTTTCTACATTAGGTGTCTAATCTACTTTTGATATTTCACCTTTTTTTTAATCTTAAACCATCTTTGTTTTTGGATGCTTTCTGACCTGCAATCAACTAATCAAGCATTGTAGAGCTCACCTTGAATTTATCTTCATGACTTCTTGATTTCTCTAGATCCGATATTATATTTACCACTTCTTGTTCAAGCCTCATGCATTCATCAGATTTTATTTTTACCATTGCATTCAAACATTCCTCAATTCTTCTTTTATTCAACCTGCACTTTTAGTTCAGTGATTTTTTCATTCGCTTGTTTCAATTGGTCACTGACTTCCTTATGCTTTTCTTTGAACTTCTTGATTTTCTCTCTCAATTTTCTGATGCATTCATTTGCTTCTTTAACATTTTTCTTCAGATCTATGTTTGCACCTTCAATCATGTCAAGATCTTCAAGAGAAACTTTGAGTTCTCCATCTTTGTCAAGCATGAAATCTTATTCTATAAATCCAATAGTATGGATCTCTTCTGAAGGAATAGGAAACCTTCTATCAACCATGTGTTCAATCTCCAAGACCTTCCCAAATCGTTTAAGCTCCTTCCAAGGAACCAAGCTCTAATACCAATTGTTGAACACCCAAAATACTAAGAGGGGTGTGAACCAGTATCCTCTTAAACCATTCAAACATTAAACATCCAATCACTAATACATATTCAATTGCTTTAAGAAAAGAAAGCATGAAACATACACAATATCACATAACACATGAACACCGAGATTTTTACATGGAAAACCCAAAATGACAAAAACGATGGTGAGGGTTAGCTTATAATATATTATAACCGGTTATAGTATATTACAAAAATGCTCACTGCAGATGGAATCACTATTCAAGTGGAATCCTTGTCCACAAATAAAAAGATAGAATAAAGAAGGTGGCTCACAACCTATTTTGAACTATTACAATTACATCTACAGTATGCAAGAATACAATTCTAGTGAAGTACAATAATAATCTTCACACTGATTCAGATTCAACTCTTTGCAATGCTCTTCATTCACACAACTTAGATCCTCTACAACATAATTCACACTACTCTACTCAAATTTTCATCACAAATAATACATGTCACAACTCTATCTCCAAAATACCAAAAAAATCCAACATATATATCGACATCAATTAGGTCAGCCTAATTAGATGTAACACCAAAAATATAACTTTTCATCTCAAAAATTATCATCCATAACACATGCCAGAATTCAAATCTCAAAATACCTTAAGATAGGTCGACATGGACCTATAATAGATCCCACATAAGATAAAATTACTTATTCATCCTTTGCACAACATAAAATGTGTTAGATCAACTCCAAATAAGACCTAAATACAAAAATCTTCTTCTGTGTATCCACGTCTTGACACGTGCACCTCAAAACTCGATACCATCTAGAATTCACACTCAACTGAAAACTAGTAACTTAACTTCAACACCACAAAACCAAAAAGTCATCCGCGAAGAAGTGCAAAATCTCCCACATTAACACATTGCATAGAAAATTATTGTAATATGCCAAGACGAACTTTGTTACTCTTATCTCTCAAACCTCTTATCCAAAAAAGATGAAATCTTGGATTTAGCTATATTTAAAATTCACCAAATCAATGTCAAAATCGTAGAATGATATTTGCATTTGCAGAGTGGTGCGAACCTAAAAACTGATACACTGTAACACCGAACTAGCAGATTTGACACTTAGTCAAATTTATACACAACTAAAATTTCCAAACCAAATAAACTTGCCAAAATGTCTTCCTAAACACTTCAAAACCTATTAGATTTACCCAAAGTGATATGCAACAATGTTGACATCAATGACAACATAAAAGCCTATTATATACAATCCATGTTCGTGTTGCATCACCAATGACAAACTTCCTCAAACTTCCAACATATGGTAGCTACACATGCCTCTAAGGAGGTGGTTTGGTTACAGAGACTTGGTAATGGCATTGGTTTTGATTGCAGGACAGTGAGGATTGGATGTTAAATTCAGACTACCATATGTTTAGCCAAAACTCCTATGTATCATTCTTGTACTAAGCATGTTGATGTTTAGTATCACTTTGTGTGAGAAACGGTTGTGAATGGTAGGTCTTGATTGAGAAGTTTGACACTTTGGATAATGTTGTAGATTCTCTCATGAAGCCAATGACCACAAATAAATTATCTTGGTGCAAGAAGGCCATGGGCCTTGATCACTAAACTTGATTATATATTTTATTTGTATCTCATGGATGCAATTACAATGTATAATGTCAAGTGGGAGAATGTTATGATAGGTGACATTATAATTTCTATCCTAAGTTGATTTATGTGTCTCCACGTTCTTTGGAAAGTGTTTTAGGGGACATGAGGGACAAATATTTATTATTTATTTTCCTATGAAAAATTGTAATTGCATTCAAAGAGGTGGACCCTTTACAGTGGTGATTACAGAGCATTTTGGGAGGATATTCCTCTTGGGTGTTTAACTTTGTGAGTGGGGAACACTTTGGTGTGCATGTCCATGCATGTTATTTGCATTTTTTGCATGTTGGTGCATGCTCTTACATGAAGCCATTGGAGTTTTCAAAGAGTTATGGAGCACTCAGGTTTGACCAATTTTGATTGGCTATGGGTTACATGCCCATGTGAAGGCCATGTGATAATTTAATATTTTATTCCATGTTTATGGGTTGCCTAATAAGGGGGCATGGGTTTTTCAGGTGGTTTTTCTTGTTGTTTTGGTATACCATTTATGGTATTCTCTACCACAAACTTCTATATATTGGAGCCTTGAGAGTGAGGAAGTGTTGTTGGAATACAAAGAGGATTATTGTATTGATGTACTTCCTTGAAGATTAATACAAAAATTGGATCTCTTTGTTGAAGTGCACAAGACAACTGAGGGGGGGGGGGGCGGTGAATCAGTTGTATCAAATTTCTTTACTTTCAAACTTAATCTTTTCACTTTAACTTCAGTCTATTATTAAGTATAAACATGAAATGCAAATAATAGAAAGCAAACACTAGAGACACCATATTTACGTGGAAGACCCAATGAGGGAAAAACCACAATGAGGATTAACTCACAATATAGTAGTAATGCAAAATCAGATACTTAGGCTTGCTGCCAGAGGGCTCTCTGCCTAAATACAAAGGCTCACTACCCAGATTAAGGGCTCACTGCCTTGAGAAGGACTCATTGTCCAAAAAGGAGGCTCACTACCTACAAAAAATAAACAAAAGAGATAAATGAAGATCCACCACTAGGGTTCCACACATTCGCAACCTGATCAGAAGATTGTAAACACTTTAAATCTTTATCTCCTTAATCCCCTCTTCCACTCTCTTCTTTTCGCACACTTCACTCACTTGCTCGATTTGTGGATGATTAATGGATGGATGTTGAATTCACCACAACTTGACTTGATTTTATACCATCTTCAACCTTAGAAACATTTACCAAGGTCGGCTTATACAATTTCAAATTACAATTCAACCTAGGTTGACTACTCAACATTCCCGCGGTGGATATGAATGGGAGAGGACCAACTACATATTTAATTTAGGACCCAAACAACATCTTGAAGCTCGCACACTCTTTCTTAACTCGATGCAAAAACCAAATGTAACGTGTAAACACCAATGATCTTTGAAGTACACGCATCTCCAGCAAGATAATCACACATGGATTGCACAACACACTTCACCAATCATTTTACAATCTCTGAGAACACTTTAGATACATCTGCAACACTTTCAACAAACTTCATTAGCAAAGAACTCTTCACCAATCCAACCGGACCAGCCAGCAAAAACATAGGAGCTCTGGAGCAGGTCTTCTGGAGTGCCAAACCACAAGAAAAAATTTTAGAACATATAAACCATCACCAAAATTCATCTCTCAAATCTGCAAGATTTGAAACCAAATATTAGATGACTATGGAGCCAAAACATTTATTCTAGTCCATGGACAAATAGTTATGGCAAACCGGTTCACACATCGGTGAACATATCTTCTACTATCCATCGATCCAAAAGCTAAAACTTAGGACATACGGTTCATTAAAGCTTATGAACACACCTTCAAATCCGCATAGGTATAGGATCAACATAGGAAAAATGCAAATCAAAATACCGGATCATACACAAAACACACTTCAACATTGTTTTCCTTATTTTTCAATTTTTCTCAAAAGCACTTGGCAAAACCCAACTTACTTAACCTTGATTGTGTTGACATCAATGACAACATTAATGAAAACACCACCAAACCCATCCATACTTGCAACAATCTCCCCCTTTGTCATCGATGACAACACATGATGTGAAAAAACATCAAAGACAACATACATGATTTTCAGAAGCGACAACCTGCCAAGCATAAAAATTTCACATGATTCTCTCTCCCCCTTTGATATCAATGGAAAAGGAAATTCTTTCCATATAAAGCTCTATTCACTCCTCCTAAGGAGTACATCCACATCACATACTGCAACAATGTACTTCTCTACTCTCCCTGAGGAGCAGACCTCAATCATCAGTCCAGAATAAAAGGTATGTGAATCCACTGAACTGATGCACCTCCATGTGGACTTAGTTCAAATAAGGAGGGGCAGTAACCCCTAACTTCCCTCTAAGATACTCAAAAGTATCCTTTGGAAATTCCTTAGTGAATGTCTGCAACTTGTTCTTTGGTAGGTACATATTCAAGTCTGACTTCATTCCTCAATACCTTCTCCCTCAAGAAGTGATACTTGATAGATATATGCTTTGTTCTGGAATGCATTACTTGATTCTTTGAAATTTTTATAGAACTTGTATTTTCACAAAATATACAGATAGGTTCATCACTTACCACACGTATTTCCATCAAATTTTTCTTCATCCAAAGTACCTGTGTATAGCAGGATGTTGTTGCAATATATTCTACTTTTGTAGTGGATAAAGAAATTGAATCCAGTTTCTTACTCATCCAATAAACTAATCTTCCTCCAAGGAAGAATGCACCACCACTTGTACTCTTCTGTTCATCTACACAGCCAACCCAATCTGCATCAGTGTAGGCATTCAAGGTGAAATCATTGTCCTTTGGATACCATAGCCAAAAATTAGGATTTCCCTTAAGATATTTGAATATCCTCTTCACAACTTTAACATGTGCTTCCTTAGGTTATGCTTGAAATCTTGCAACTAAACATACTACATGCATAATGTTAGGTCTAGTAGCAATAAGATACAATAGTCCCCCAATCATGGATATGTACTTGCTCTGATCAACTTTAGCAGATTCATCATCCTTACTTAGCTTGCATCCAATTACCATAGGGGTACATACTAGTTTAGAGTCATCCATTCCAAACTTCTTTAAAAAATCCTTAACATACTTAGATTATGAAATGAATATCCCTT
Organism: Sequoiadendron giganteum; assembly: GCA_007115665.2. Lineage (NCBI taxonomy): Eukaryota > Viridiplantae > Streptophyta > Pinopsida > Cupressales > Cupressaceae > Sequoiadendron > Sequoiadendron giganteum. The sequence continues at coordinate 48,142,307 of CM021102.1, read as the reverse complement.
TGTCAGTTTGATTTACTTGAATTCCAAGGAAAAAATTCATTTCACCAATCATAGACATTTCAAATTCTTTTTGCATCTCTTCAACAAGTATCTTACACATACCTTCATTTCCACCAAAGATGATGTCATCAACATAGACCACAACTATAAATATCTTATCTTTCTCAACTTTGAAGTAAAGATTGTTGTCTGTGGACCCTTTTTTGAATCCTTGCTTTGTCAAGTATCTATCTAATCTTGCATACCAAGCTCTGGGAGCTTGCTTCAATCCATATAGTGCTTTCTTTAACTTACAAATCATGTCTGATTTGTCTGACAGCTAAAAACCCTCTGGTTGCTCCATATACACTTCTTCTTCCAATTCTCCATTCAGAAATGTAGACTTGACATCCATCTGATATACTTTGAAGTCTTTATGAGTTGAAAATGCCAAGAACATCTGAATGGCTTCCATTCTTGCTATAGGTGCAAAAGTTTCTTCAAAATCTATTCCTTCAAGCTGTGAATACCCTTTACATACAAGTCTTGCTTTATTCCTTACCACTTCACCTTCTTCATTCAACTTGTTTCTGAATACCCATTTAGAACCAATTACATTCTTATTTTCAGGTCTAGGGACTAGTTCCCATGTCTCATTCTTCTCTATCTATTGTAGTTCCTCTTTCATTTCTCTAACCCAACTTTCATCATCACATGCTTCATTTACAGTCTTGGGTTCTATCTTAGAAAGTAAACACAAATTTACCTCAACTACTTTGCTTCTTGTCTTCACTCCTTCACTTTTGTCTCCAATTATCTATTCCTCCGGATGATTTTTCTGAACATATTTAGGAGTCTTAGGTGCAGGTTCCAAAATTTCTTCTTCTTGTTCACTTTTTTCTTTCTCTTCCTTTTCTTCTTCTTGTACTTGCACACAGATTGGTTCATTAGTTTCAACTTCACTTATTTCCACCGGTCTATACATAGCTTCATCAACCTTCACATTAGTACTTTCAATTATTTTCCTTAGTCTCTTATTAAAACATCTATAATCCTTGTTGTTGTTTGAATATCCAAGGAAAATTCCTTCATCACATCTAGCATCAAATTTTCCAAGATTTTCTTTATCTCTCCTAATGTAACATCTACTTCCAAATACCTTAAAGTATTTCACAGTAGGAGTCTTACCAGTCCATAACTCATAAGGGGTCTTGGTGTTGTTACCTTTGATTTGAACTATGTTAAGTATGTAAACAACAGTATGGATTGCTTCTCTCCAATACACATCAGGAACATTGGCTTCTTTCATCATAGTTCTGGCAACCTCTTGCATAGTCTAATTCTTTCTTTCCACTACTCCATTTAGTTGAGGGGTTCTAGGAGTAGAATAATGTCTTTTTATTCCATGCTCTTCATAGAATGCATTGAACTTACCAGAAGTAAACTCTCCACCTCTATCAGACCTTAAGCATTTGATTTTCAAGTTTGTCTCATTTTCTACTCTTGCCTTAAACACTTTGAATCTCTCAAGGGCCTGAGCCTTTTCTCTAAGAAATATTTCCTATGTCATCCTAGAGTAATCATCAATCAAGAGCATAAAGTACATGTCACCACTTAGGCTTCCTATTCTTGTAGGACCACAAAGGTCTGTATGAATTAATTCTAGCATTTTGGTAGATGATTTATCCTTTGCTTTAAAAATGTTCTTTGTCTATTTTCCCATCTGACAACTTCTACAGATTGAATTTGAAGGCTTTGTGATTCTAGGTAGATATCTGACAACTTCCCTAGAACTGATCCTGACCATATTATCAAAATTCACATGTCTCATCCTCTGGTGCTAGAGCCAACTCTCACTAATTTGAGAAACAAAGCACTAACCATCACCACCTTTAAGTTGATAAATGTTTCCATGAGTTCTTCTTCCAGCTGCTACCACAATTTTGGATCCTTTCTTGATCTCACAAGTGTTATCCTGAAACACAAGCTTAAAACCTTTGCTACACATTTGTCCAACACTTAAGAGATTGTGCCTTAAACCCTTTACATAATAAAAATCATCAATATTATGTTTTCCATCAAAGCTAATTGTTCCTTTACCAACAATCTTAGCACCAAAGTCATCTCCAAAAATGACTAATCCTCCATCATATTTCTCAAGTTTAGTAAACTTACTCTTATCTCTAGTCATATGATTTGAACATCCACTATCAATTACCCAAAAATATTCATCTTGTCTGGCATGAAAAGCAGTTACCAGAGTACCTTATGTTTCATCCTTCTTGTTCTCCAGACCAGATTCTTTTACACATTTCTTTTCCAGGGCTAGAAACAATCATTCATCTTTGTCTTCCTCAAAGTTAGATTCATCATCAAATATTCTTGCATCTTCCTTAACATAATACAACTTCTTGAACTTCTTATCCTTCTTATCTTTGTAATTATTGTTGTTATATTTGTTCTTCTTTTGTGTAGCTCTATTAGGACATCTTGATGCATAATGACCAATATTTCCACAACTGAAACACTTAAAAGGGAACTTACCTTTGTATTTACTAATACCTTTCTTCAATCTCCTTGTGAAATTTTCTTCCAGATCTTTTGAATCATCATCATCATCTGGATCATCTTCTATCTTCATTGCTTTAAAGGTTGTTTTAGTCTTTTCCTTGTCTCTTGCAAATTTTCTCATTTCAAATGCAGTCAAAACACTAAATAGATGCTCCTTAGTAAATGTCTTTAGATCATACTATTCTTCAAGTGCAAATACTTTGTCACTGTAATTGTCTGGTAAGGTCATCAATATCTTCTCAATTATATCTTCATTTGTCATGGTACCACCTTGATTCTTGATTTATGTTGCTATAGTTTCAACTCTCTGATAATAGCTTGCAATTTCTTCTCCATATTTCATTCTCAAGTTCTCAAATTTTTGCTTAGAAGTTAGTTTCCTTGACAACTTTACTCTATCATTCCCTTCATAAATTTCTTTCAACTTTGTCCATACTTCATGAGTAGTAGGAAGAGAAATAACTTTTGATCTTTCAGTTGTAGATAAAGCATTGAATATAGCATACCTTGCTCTTTCATTTTCTTCATAAGCTGCAACCTCATCAACATAGGAAGGACCAATTGTTGGTATCACATACTTTGTCTCCACATCTTTCTAGGTGTTGAAATTAAGTGAAATCAGATAACTCCTCATTTTCTCTTTCCAGTCACTGTAATCAGGTCCATCAAAAATAGGAATCTGCAACTTGTGCGCCATCTGATCTACCTCAATTGATTAAGCTTTTCACCGAGGAACTAGAGCTCTGATACCAATTGTTGAAATACAAAAGACAACTAAGAGGGGGGGTGAATCAGTTGTATCAAATTTCTTTACTCTCAAACTTAATCTTTTCACTTTAACTTCAGTCTGTTATTAAGTGTAAACATGAAATGCAAATAACAAAAAGCAAACACTAGAGACACCAGATTTACTAGAAAACCCAATGAGGGAAAATCCATGATGAGGATTAACTCATAATATAGTAGTAATGCAAAACCGGATACAAAGGATCACTACCAGAGGGCTCACTGCCCAAATACAAAGGCTCACTACCTAGATTAAGGGCTCACTACCTTGAGAAGGACTCACTGTCCAGAAAGGAGGCTCACTACCTACAGAAAATAAACAAAAGAGATAAATGAAGAGCCACCACTAGGGTTCCACACATTCGCAACTTGATTAGAAGATTGTAAACACTTTAAAGCTTTGTTTCCTTAATCCACTCTTCCACTCTTTGCTTTTCGCACTTATTTGCACACTTCGCTCACTTGCTCGATTTGTGGATGATTAATGGATGGATTTTGAATTCGCCACAACTTGACTTGCTTTTATACAATCTTCAACCTTAGAAAAATTTACCAAGGTTGGCTTATACAATTTCAAATTATAATTCAACCTAGGTTAGCTACTCAACATTCCCATGGTGGATAAGAATGAGAGGACCAATTACATATTTAATTTAGGACCCAAACAACATCTTGAAGCTCGCACATGATTTCTTAACTTGATGCAATAACCAAATGTAACGTGTAAACACCAGGTCGGAAAAACCTAATGAGAACACCAATGATCTTTGAAGTACACGCATCTCCAGGAAGATAATCACACGTTGATTACACAACACGCTTCACCAGTCATTTTACCATCTCTGAGAACACCTTAGATACATCCACAACACTTTCAACAAACTTCATTAGCAGAGAACTCTTCACCAGTCCAACCAGACTAGCCAGCAAAAACACAGGAGCTCTGGAGCAGGTCTTCTGAAGTGCCAAACCACAAGAAAATTTGTTAGAACATAGAAACCATCACCAAAAGTCATCTCTCATATCCACAAGATTTGAAACCAAATATCAGAAGACTGCAGAGCCAAAACATTTCTCCCAGTCCACAGACAAATAGTTCTAGCAAACCAGTTCACACACCGGTGAACATATCTTCTGCTATCCATCAATCCAGAAGCTGAAACTTAGGATATACGGTCCATTAAATCTTATGAACACACCTTCAAATCTGCATAGGCATAGGATCAACACAAGAAAAATGCAAATCACAATACTGGATCACATACTTCAACACAATTTTCCTTATTTCTCAAAAGCACTTGGCAAAACCCAACTTACTTAACCTTGATTGTGTTGACATCAATGACAACACCACCAAACCCATCCATACTTGCAACACTCTTTGGGTGTGGATTTTTTCCCCACAAGAGCTTCTCCACATATAATCTTGTGTCACTTGTGTTTGCTGACTTGTGGTATTGCATATTTTCTTTCATTGTTCCAATTTTCAATCACATAATATTTTTATGGTAATATTGGATATATAATTTTATATTTTCAACCACTTTAATAAGTTCATATTGCTACAAGTTATACCTTATTATCCAATATGACCAATAAGTTTTGACTAGGCTTTACAAGCTCAACTAGGGGTATCCTCCAAATATACCACAAGGTTACATGGGCCCTTAATCGATATATCAAAGGGAATAATTCCAAATAGTTGAGAGGAGAGGGTAACCGATTCTCCATCTTCACTTCCTTAAGGTATAGATTTCTTAGAGGCTTAGCCTAGATTGACAAGATTTCACTTCCAATCAGTGTATCTTTCTATTCACCCCCAACTCTTTATACTCTACCAAAACACAAGAGTTGAGGTCATCCCCTATAGTGGTCACTTCTCTAAGAAAACCCCCTAAAAAGAAAAACAATATCACACATTTTCAATCCTTGAGATCACTATTGGGTGTGAGAGGAGAGCATACACAAGTAGATCATGGGGATTAAAAGAAACTTTTTTATTTTAGAGCTCAAATCCAAATGTGAGAGATTAATTTTAGCCAATTTCAATGTGAGAAAGACCCACCAAGAAAGATTTGACTAAATCAAAGAAAATAATGAAACTTTTGATCACTTTGAAATCTAAGAGAGATAGGTTAATTAGAATGAAAGAACCTAGATTACAATGTTAATCTTGAAATTCCAATATGATGAAGAACTCCAAATCCACTTTTATTTTGCAACCCTTTGAATTTTACATCTCTACACACAAAGACCAACAAACAAGCCTAGAAAATAAAAGAAATATCATTTATTTTTTGTCCTCAAGATCACTTTAAGGTGCAAGAGGAGAGCATATGTAATTAGATCTTGGGGATTAAAAGTAAATAATTTTTTTAGATCCCAAATCAAAATTTGGATCGAAAATTTTAAGACCCAATTTAAAATGTGTGAAAACATGCCAAAAAAATATTTTGAGACAAAAAGTGATAGAACCAATAAATTCCTTATGATTTTTTGATAGATATTAAAAAAAATGTTGAAAAATACTTTAGTATGAAGAGGCCATGATCATTTCAATTTTGAAAAAGAATAAAGGGTAAATTTGAATGAATGTACCCAATTTTTGGTGCAAGATCTAAAAAAATCACTTGATTCATATTGAAGGGATCTAAACCAAATTTCCAACACCTTTTGAATTTTGAAAATCTGATATGCTTTGCAAAAGTTATGCCCAATTTTGTAAAACAACCTTTTGTAAAAATGACAATAAATCAAATACATCATTCTATGGATCAAATGCGTCATTTTATGTATCAAATATGTCGATCTTCTATCAAATGCATCATTATTTTATCAAATGTGTTGGTGTTCTAACAAATGCATCACTGTGCTATCAAATGTGTTGGTGTGCTATTAAATGCATCATTGTGCTATCAAATGTGTTGTGGCAGAAAACAAAAGTGTTGATCTATAGAAAAATGTGTCGATCTGTTGACAAATATGTGGCAACAACAAACAAAAGCATCAATTTGACCTATAAACCTTAGAAAACAAATTCTTCCAAAAATTGCTTGTTAAAATAAGGGATGTGGGTCCCACTAGGTATGCCAAGATGTGGATGATGAAAATGTAGATCACAAATATCAACAATGCAAAACTCACACTCTCACAATCACGTAATGAAGTTTATGATTTTGGCTTAGAATGTAGAATTTAGATAACAAGCAAAGTCATTATAGCTAAGATCTTGATTTGCTCCATTGTTGGTTGCTCTTCAAAATGAAAAACTATGAAAGAAAAATAATAATATGATGTAATGATAATGATAAATGCTCAAATAAAAATGATACCTATACTTGATAAATGACAATGATAAATTCTTGATAATTCTTGAGTTCTTGAATGTTTGAATGCTTGATAACACTTGAATGCTTGAATGCTTGAATGCTTGATAGTAATACTATTGCTATAGTAACTTTGATCATAAGAATGCTAGGGGTTTGAATGAAATGAAAGCTTCTTATTTATATGCTTCACTTGGCATTTGATCAATGATGGAGATTGATTTGCAAGATTAATGGATAGGAAAATTCAAGATAGGGTAAGACCCAAATTTTGAATTTTGAAGGAGGGAATCAAATAAATAAAATTTATTTTTAATTCAAATGATAGCTTGGAGAAATAAATAAATATTTATTTATTTTAGAAGAAAATATTAATTTAAATAAATTATTTTAATTTATTTAAAAGAGAAGTGTTAGCTAGTTAAATATTTTTTGAAAATTATTTAATTATAGAGGACCAAAGATAAATTTTAATTTTAATTAATGTTAGGGGGAAAATGAATAAGGGGTGAATTAATTAAATAAATTAAAAATTATTTAATTAAAATAGATATGATAAAAAGATTAAGATAATTAAATAATTAATTATTTAATTATTATAAATAAATAGAGGAAAATGTTAGCTTAATTAAACAAAAAATAATAATTAATTAATATAGATAGAAGAAATGATAAGGATAATGATGAAATGATAAGATGAAATGCATTAGTCATTTTTAGGTATCTACAATTCCATTTTTGAGCTTCACACAATCAACATCTTCTTGTATATATTGTGTGTCCTATACATAAGGTTAGTCCCATGTCATCATCTAGGCCCATCATTGTACATACTTGTCACTAGGTCTCATCCTTGTGTCTATTGTGTCACCAAGATTCCCTATCAAGCTAGCTATTTGACAAAAACCATTACCCCCCTTGGGTTTCAAATATCTTGATCATCTCTTGTCATGAGAATCCTAGGTCCTATCCATCCATATTTGATCTTCACAAGATATATCATTCCTCAAATCATACCACATCTACCCCATCCATCATCCTTACAAAAAAAGGTACTTGGGATATTTTTTATTTTATTAGTGCTTTTAGAATCTTTGTTTATCTTTCATTTTAACTTCCTACTTTACCTACTCAAGGTCTCTATGATCCATCATATCATGGTATGCTTTGACTAGTGAAAATAGGGGAAATTCTTAGATTTTAATTTATTATGTTTTCATAGTTTGTCTTGCATTGTTCCCACCAAGATCCTTTGTGATCTTGTGTTACATTGGAGAATTCCTTTTATTTGTAGTTTTCTAGCATCGTGCCCACCAAATTTTCATGTGACTTTGTGAGATGTTGGACTAACCTTGTTATTTGTTGACCCAGTCCTATACATGTGATATGAAGTCACATTGGTTACTCATACCTTGGTGCATAGCATCCCATGCTATTTCAAATAAGTGCTCACTACATGGAAATTATAATTCAGAACTCCAAATCCCCCTATCCATTTATCCTATATTTTTCTACTTCATTCATCCTCCATCTCTATACCCCATCTATCTATACTATACATTTTCCTCACCCCACTTAATCTTAGATTTTTTGTGCGCATGAACCATCATCCATATTTTCATTTATCCTCTCATCTATCTCTTGAAATAATCAATTGCATCTCATCCATATATCATTTAATTATCCATCAAGTTCAATTTAGGCTAATATAGATTTGTTAGTCTAAGCATATTTTCATCTAACCTACCATTCTATTATCCATCATATCTATTTTAGACTAATATAGATTTGTTAGTCTAAGCAAATTTTCATCCATCCTAATCATTTCATTATCTCTTCAATCCTTTTAGCTTAATATATATTTTTTATTCTATCCATTTTTCCTCCATCATCTTCATCCATTTCATCAATCCCATTGCTCCTAGCAATCCAAAATCATAAGGAAATCCTAATCCATTCAATCTAGCACAAACCATCCAATCACATCCTTGGTCTTTTTCCTAGCCTTGTTGCAAGCCTTGATCCCAACCCAATCATAATTGAGTAGTATGTATCCTTCCAAATCCTTATGTTATTTCGAGATATATCGTTCTCACATCAACAACACTCCATCATCATCATCAAGATATATCCTTCCCAATCTTTGTGTTGTTACAAGATAGTGTGTTCCCACATCAACAAAACTCCATCATTAATATCAAGATGTATCATTCTCAATCTTTGTGTTGTTTAAGGATATATCATTCCCACATCAACAACACTACATCAACATCATCAAGATGTATCCTTCCCAATCCTTGTGTTTTTTCTTGTTCCCACATCAACAACACTTTATCCAACATCAATCAATCTTGGATTTTTAGCTTGCCTAGGGAAATATTATATTTTTCCTTAAATCCTTTTGTGTGTGCTTTCTTTCTTGTCATCTCCTCCTTTCATTATCTCATCCTCATCCCATCCTCCCTTTTTTTCATCATCTCTCATCATCGTCCTCCTTTATTCTTGCATCCTATCATCTATTTTGAGAGCACACCCATGTTTACTTTACCCCACCTGTCCTCTCAATGGGGAATCCCTAATCCTCATCTTCACTCCCATTATGTTTCTTCCCAGTCACTCATTTCAATGACTTGAGTATCTTCCCTAATCTAACAATCTCCTTCTAGGTGATATATTTTAATCCTCTTTGAAATGATGCTACTTTGTAATACCATGTCAAAGAGGGGAAAAATGTAGACACCTAAAATTGACCAAATTTGGTCAATTTACCCCTAATTCGACCAATTTCCTATCCTTTATATTAATTAAATAATAACCTATTATTTAATTAATATTGAATAATCTCAAACATTCATCCTAATCTATTTCTTATATTACCCCTAAAGCCTAGCCTAAATTAAATAATTACCTTTAATTGTTTACCCCCATCCCTTAGCCCTTTCCTCAAAAAATTAAATAAATAATCTATTTATTTAATTCCCCTCTACATGTATCATCCTCCAACCTCTTTTTATTAAACCCTAATCTAATCCTAATCTTCCCCTAAGTGGTGGCATACATAATCCAGGATTAAGTAGGTCAACCCTTCCCATAACATCATGAAGACCCTTTGGGACCTTGTCCCCTCATAGTACCCTTATCCCTCTCAACTCATCTCATTGTGCCACTTGGCATAATCACATGTGTTAAGAGATCACCTCTCATCTCAACCCTTCATCCCATGATCTAATCCTAGCCCTTCATCCAATTTCATCCAAAATCATATATATCCATGACTTATCCATTTTATCGAGCTCTTGCTCATTTTAACTTAGAGCATCGTTATGTTGTCGAAATCATTAGTGAGCATATCTACATAATAGGGAGTTTGTTATAGTTTAATTTCATTAGATTATGTGATTGTTTGGATTCTTTTTCCCTATATTGAGTGTTTTGTTTGATGTTTGTGTTGTTTGGTTTAAATTATTTAAACAATTCCCATTGGCACGAATTTCATGTGCACACTCACAACCCAGTGGACCATCAACATACTAATCATGTATATATCCACATGCACTTCATTCGATAGTTGATTCAAGATGGTTTTCTCACCTTAGAGTACATGCCTACAGAGGAGAAAGTTGAAAACATCTTCATGAAACCTTTAGCATCACCTCATTACCTATGATTGTGATCAATGCTTGGGGTGAAGAAATTTTTCCTTGGGGGGCCTTCATGAGGAATCCTTTATATTTTTTATACATGATTTCATCTCTTTTTTGGAGAGGAGTTTTTCCCATTAGATTTTCTTTTTATTCTTCAATTATGAGAGATTTATTTGATTGTGTAATATCATAAAATTGCACCCCTAATGCAATTTCACATTACATAACCTTCAATTTAGCCTAATAAAGATGATAGTGCAAATCCCCATTTTTCTCACCTTCATTTTCATCCTTGACCCTATCGCTTTCAGTCATTGAAGGATTTTTTTTCGGCAACGCTTCTACGATGCACAAATATCTACACACCACATGAATGTCCTAACAAAATTCTTGATCTTGTGGTCATTGGGACGTTACACTTCCACCTGCGTGTGAAGTGTAACACCTCTGCAATCACATGCGTGCCCAAAAATGGCCCTCTTGCATGCATATCTTCATTCAAACTCATATTATTCCCTCTAATTCATTCAGTCTCTCAATCTAGCTCATTCTTGCATTCCCATTCTATCAATATTTCATTCCCCTTATTGCACTTTCATTCTCTCAAGCTCTTCTACACCATTTTGCTCAAGCTTCTTGCATGTTTGTGGATTCTACATCTTTTTCTCAGCTCTCTCAAGGTGCTGCACTCTTTCGGCTTCTCAAGCTCGTTAAAGGAAGGGTAAACACTATTTTATAGCATTATAGTATTTTTTAAAGTAGCATATTGACTTTGAGGTGTCTACTTTCAATATCTTTTCATTATCTATTATTTTTTTCTTTATCTCATTGTCTTCTTGGCTATCCATGGAGGTGGAAACACCAAAACGAGGGTTTGACTAAGACAAGCCTCGAAATAGCCCCAACAAATTTTATTGTTTTCGTGTGTGCAGGTTGTTCATGTGGAAACTCGTGAGAGGATTCATAGCGTTGGACCACCTGTGAGTTTGTTTCTTTCCTTCATCTCTTGTCACTTCATTTCAATAATTAATTTACTTGCATATTTAGTATTCTTCTTATTGTACTTTCCTTTATTTCAAGATTTTTTGTTAGTTTAACAAATTGTTAGATTTCATTTCTCAAATAGTTCATAGGCTCCATGTGTTTCAGTATACTTTATTTATTTTCGATATGTGCGAAACCATAGTGTGTCATGAGGATTTTTGCTTGCCGCATTGTCATCCTCTAGCCGAGAGCTAGCTAGTTTGTCTCTGAGACCTTTTAGGCCTACTCTTTCAGCTTCTAAAGTCCTTTTCTTGAAAACTATCATAAAACATAAATCATTATATAAAACTCCCCTTTACCCATTTTTGTCACTTGACCTTAGCCTTTGAGGTAGCCAAGGACAATTCACTCCCTATAGACTCTTCTCTATCCTAGAGACTTGGGAGTAGAAAATCTCCTCCTCTACATTTTGGTGAACCTGACATGAACCTTTATTTTCTCTTGTCTTTGTGTCAAATTTTTTCTTTTCTCTTGTTAGCACATGTAGTGGATGGTGCATGGTGACACTTTTATGAGCTTCATAACCAAATCTACTACCCTTGGGCACATATTAAGAAAGAGCTATCGAAAAATTGATATGGGGTCTAGAAGGTTCAGTTCTCCTTGTCCAAGTCCAAAATTTAAGGAGTTCTCTATTGAACTCACTACCAGATTTTCTCCTCCTCGTATTGGAATTGAAACTCATACCCCCACCAACCTCTCTCTAAAACTCTTCCTCTTCCTTAACTGATGAAGTTTCTCTTAGGGTTCCCGTCAAGTAGATTCACTCTTTGAAAGTAAGGCTTGAAGAGCTCATAGGATTCCTAGTAAATGAAGATCCTTAGCTGATGAAGATGCTCTTAGGGTTCCCGTTGATAAAATTCACTCTTTGGAAGTAAGGCTTGAAGAGCTCATAAGATTCCTAGTAAATGAAGATTCTTATCCTCAAGTAGCTCCTCTCATCAATGGTTTGAAGAATTTACTTATTATTGATCGAAGAGGTTTTGAGCTACTTCATGGAATAACAAATATTGTGGAGGACCCATGTCCAGTCTTACACTTTTGTCTTAGGAAATCCCCAAGATGTTCAATAGAAAATTGTTGGTCACCAACTAAATGTTCTGATGCTTGGAGTGTTTGTCCATATGGTCGACACAGGTCCTTCGACGCATATGTGCTTCGTTGCAGGGGAAACACCAGGGATTGATATCATTTGTGAGATTATTTTTCCCTACTACCAACTCTCTATTTGAACTCGGTGGGATATTAGGCAGTGCAGTAGGCACTGGTACCATCTGATTACTTGTTTGAGCCTGTGGACTTGTGTGCGAGCCTTCTTGGAATTGGTTTTGCTGGTAGGAAGGTCTTTTGCCTTGGTAATTTTGGTAAGTTGGCTTTTGGGGTATGGAATGACTCCGCTTGATGGTAGTTATTCCATTTGAGATGTTTTGTAGCAACTCCTTGATATCACTCATCTCATCCCTTAAAGAGTTAGATGTAGAAGCAATGTTTTGTGGTGCACTCAGATATGCATGCATAGATTGAGGAGGAGCAAGCACACTGATTGAAGCTATCTCCAAGGTGGGAGCTAACAATTCTAAAAATATAGGGATCGCGAGCCAAGGTGGTAGCTTTTCGACATCAATCAAATTATTCTTTGTTGTAACAACAATGCTATACGCATCCGACAAGGTGTTTCCACCAAGAGACTGAATCATCATTGAGATGTCAGTGTTGATAGAGTTCAGGTAGAACTTGAATGCAAAATTAGGAGGCGAGTGGATCGTGGTCTGGATCCTTTTCCAAGTCATGCGAAACCTAGAATTGAAGTCAGTCATGGCCTCTTGAGGGGCCCGCATGATGGTCACCAATTGTTGGACTAGCGAGGACCAATCTTCGTTGTTCAAAAACCACTCATAAAAAGGATCTTCGAGGTAGTTCTAGATACCGATGGTATTGGCTCCCAAAGTGTAGTACCAATCAAGGGCCTTGCCTTTGAAAGAGGCTACAAGTAGCCTTAGCACTACATTTTGATCAGTCACACCATGCACCAAACACACGTCTGCCACATCTTGCAGATGTTCAGATGGTGTCTTCGAGCCTTCCCCTATGAATTTTGGTACAACTTTCAAAGTAGAGGTTGGGATAGGGGCCCAAACATCTAGTGCTATTAGTTCTATGAGAGGGCTTCTATCATCCCACGCCACATAATTTTTGTTAGCGATTGGCAACATGGCTAGTGGAGGTTCGGGACATTCATTGGACAGGTTCTTGATCGTACTGTTACTAGCGGTGGCACTAGCAGGCTAGGGTTATTCACAGTTTGGGATCTAGTAACAGGTCTATGGCTCATACACCCACTTAAGATTTAGATACATTCAATGCAATCCCATCGGGCGTGCTAGAAAAAGAACTATTGATGCCTAAAATTTCTAGGCAAATAGCCTTATGAGAAACTCCATTAATGAGGGGACCAATGGTGCTAAACTGAGTAACCTCTGGGTTTTTAAAGAAGTCACCTCATTTTTTAATTGGAGTTTAGAATGGGAAAAGGAAGCAGATATAAAAAATAAAGTCTAATCTCTAAGGCGATGCACCGAGATTTAGCTATATGGGCACGAGAAACCTTCCTTTCGGATGAGATTTGAGGGCATGTTCAACAATCTGCATGTCAGAGAATAACAAAAAACAAAGATGAAAATCCTAAGCAGTGAATCAAATAACATAGTATAACTTCAACATAGATCTATTGAACAAGAAGAGTCTGAGACATGATCCAAACAACAAATTTCTATTAAAATTATAAAATTTGTGTAGATAAAATACTTAGTACAAAAAGTAGCACAGTATAATGTCTTATATTAACTAAGAAACAGAGAGGCCAAACAATTAGCATAGTTTATAAGTCTTAATATAATAATTAGAAAACAATATAAAGGCTTAGAGATTTTATGTCTCTTTTCTATGATTTTTGAGCCCTTTCTCAGAGAGTAAGAGCAATATATATAGATCACCCACCACCAAAGAGCCAGTAACTGAAAAAGATTCCCAAGTACGAGTAATGATATTCGTCGCCATGATTTCCAAAAGTCATTGTAACAGAAAGATTTTATACATAGCATGCAGTCACCTTTGAGCAAGATGCGCTCCCCATCAAATGATGACTGTGGTCCCAGGGAAGAAGCCACAAAACTCTCCAGGTGACATGTATCACTCACCCATAGAGTTGGTTAGGACAAGTGGCAAAGAGATGGGGCTTCATACGCATTTATTCCAACCTTTCGATCAAAATCCCTATGGAGAAGACACGTGGAGAAGTCTGCATTCAAATGTTGGTAGTGGGGTCCACCAAAGGGTTTCTCGCAGAATGATGCAATGTGGCATGCGGGTGGAGCTCAGAGGAGAAACAAAGGAGAGAGGGATCTCAAAGGCCCACACTTTTGACACGTGGTGAAAGGGCAGGGCTTGATAGAGAAGCAAGGGAAGAAACTCCTTCAATGAGCGCATGGTGAGCACATGGAGCAAGTGGGCGAGGGCATTGCAAAAAAAGACTCGGGAATGTTTAAACATATAAGGCGTAGGCCTGGGTCATGCAAAAATAACAATACCAACCCGAAAGGAGCTCTAAGGATTTTTATATCCACACCTACATCTAGGACTCAAAATGTCTCTACCTTTAGTGTTGGTGCTTCAACTAGTCATACTTCATCTACAGATCTTATCCTCGAAGCTCTATTGCAAAACATTGGGTGGATATAATCTCAATTGGAAAATTTGGCTAGTTTTTCTTCTTAGCCTATGCTCCAACCTTACTGTCATCATAGTCCTTTGTATTTTGCTATCCTGAATATCCTGTCCCTCAAGGGATGGAGATTCCTAAGATTGAAAAGTACAATGACAAAGGAGACCCACAAACACATGTCTCATCTTTTAATGCCATGTGTACTGATTTCTTCCATCATGATGCTCTACTAGAAAAACTATTCATGTGTTCTCTCAAGGACACTACTTTGGAGTGGTATTGCTCTCTCCCTAATAATTTTATCTTTTCCTTTGACCATCTTGTGAATTAGTTCCTCCAACAATTCCAAGCTAATATCGAACTAAAGGTCACTTTTACTGATCTTGTTTGATGTAAGTAGGGTGTGCATGATAAATTGATTGATTTCATCACTCATTACCAGGACCTCTTTTCTCATATCTCCTATGCCCTACTAGATTTTGATGTACAATGAGTTTTCATTAGGAATTTGCTGCCAAAATTGCAAGATAAATTTCTTCTAATGAAATATCTCTTTTTTGCCCATCTATGTGTTGCTCTATGTGAGTACCAATAGACAATTGATCAGTATGGGGTTTCTTCCTTATCCTCCCATATGGATGGTTGGTTAGCTATGTCTATCTTTGGAGAGTCAAGGAAAAACAAAGTGATAGAAAATATGGTGTTTGTTCCTACCAATAAAAAAAATTCAGGTTGAAATTGAAGATTTACAAAATTATCTGAATCTTCTACAAATGTCCTACAAAAATTATCAAAAGATGGTGTAATATCTCTCCCAGAGATCAAACTACTCTCTGAGCCTCATCCCTGGTGGTATGATGTGTATAAATTCTTCCAATACCATCGAGTGTCGAGTCATGATACTGAGAGATGTGTGTGTCTTCTTCATGTCATACAAGACCACACCGACAATGGTACCATCTGGCTTGATGGTAAAAAATAGAACTCCAACAAATCTGTAACAAAGCCTAATATCCAATTGTAGATTTACACAGGTCCCTTTCCATCCCACTCTACCAGTCTTGTAACCCTTACTTCTTCTTCCAATCTAAATCCATTTGATTACGTGAACGTGGTTTCATTTAATCATGTTCCTATCCAAGCCAAGTGGATAACACTCCTAATATAGCATTTACACCATGTGACCTGCCTTTAAACAAAGAGCCCTCTCCAGTATATCTCCCCACTCATGTCAATGATAATTTCATAATTGGCCCATTATGGTTGACCCCACGAGTCGGGTCAATATTATCACGAAGGAGACTCTTTTCATAAACAATTTTCATAAGGAGAAATATGAGGAGTTTCAAATCATGCTTTGCACACACGATGGACTCTCTTTTTTGCCCATTTTTTCCATCTCTCTCTTGGTCTGGTTGGACCTAAAACTTTGGAAACTCCATTTGTCATGATACCCGAGTTTGATCTCTTTAGAGTTAGACTGGGGGCTTGATGCCTAAAAGTGGTTTTGCACCTTCTACTTATGTTATTTCTTTGAAGGCTTCTTTGCATGCACAATAGTGTGCTTCTTCCTCTGCCTCTTCAAAGGGAAAGGAAAAGAAAGCTCTTTCCCTTAGGCCTTTTCCTTCTGCTTCATCCTCTTCTACTACTTCCCAACCTCTAGTGGTGTCCTTTGTTCATTCTACTATGCCTAGCATAGGAAAAGGAAAGGTTCTTGCATTATGGAATTCGAGACCTCAAGTCTTCCAACTCCCAGTTCTACCCACAGTTCCTCAACCCACCCTTTATGGAAAGGGGAAGCATTCTTGTGGGGTTTCTCCCTTGCCTCAACCTTTGAGGCCTCCCCCTATTCCTCCACCTACCCCTAAGACAGACAAAGGAAAGGGGCCCACTATCAAGATTCTCGTCTCTATTCCTGTCTTGGTGCCTCCTCCTCATATTCCTCCTCAAGAGCCTACCCTTTCACATGAAAATGGTTGTGGAGGCTACTCCTCTAGTAGAATAGGATCCCCTGACATATTCTCAAGATGCACCTTCTAATTCCCACAACTATCATAACCAACTTGCATGAGAGCGTAAGTGCCATTAACACACCTTGGCTAAGGAGCATGAGGCTTCGTAGAAGACTGAAGATGAGCCTTCTCTTTCTATTTCGACTACTTCCATTTCTTCTCCTTCTACTTCAGTTCCAATCGCCTCCATGTTGCTCCCAATTTTGTCAGGGGATCCTTATGAACCTCATCCCAAGAGGGTGCAAGTGTTCATCACTCCTTCTATGGAGCTGCTTCTTATCACCTCTCTTCCAACTCTTCCTCCTTTTCCCCAACTCGATGACATGTCTTTTACCAAGGTTGTGTCTTTTGTGGCTTCATCTCATTCTCCCTCTTCCACTTTTTTCGTGAGGATCCCACATCCTCTACTAAAGCATAAATTGGAGAGTGACCTCGTTTCCAATGATGGTCAGAAAAAGTCTTCTCTATCTTTTCAATCTTGTTCCACCTTGGCTTGTACAGTCCTTTTGATGGAAACAACACTACCCTCCTCAGAGTTTACCAATGGCCTTGTTCTCGATTTTAGTAATGACTCTCGAGTTTCTCATCCTTCTCCAGTCTAGTCACATCATGTCACTTAAAAAATTGCATGCTCGACTTTTTAGAGGACATTCTGAATTTGTCATCGATCTTTTCTAGATTGATGATGCTAGTCTCACATGAGCTCGGCGAAGAAGACCTTGAGGGAGCTTCTTCCTTGGCTCTTGTCACAGGCGATTTGGCTGGCATTGCCCTAGCTATCCCCCTTACAAGCTCATCTTCCCTCCCCTTATGATGATCTAGACTAGGATTAGGATGACCTACTAGAGGTGTTGAAATAGAGCGGTGCCTCTTCATCTTTAGATTAGTTTTGTGTGTTTTTTTGTGTTCCCCCATGCTTGTATATTGATGTTTGTTCTATCACCTAGAGGACCCTTGCTACCCTTGTAGGTGCTTGGATATAGGAGAGAAAATATATCATACACTTCTTCTATTTGTATCATCATTCTTCTATATGTTGTACATTTTTCTTTTTCATGTCGGGAACGATGCAAAGTGTTGGGGCATTTAAGCCTCTTCCATGTTGACCCAATTTTTATTTTCATTTTGTTTGCATGTGCTCTTCTTCCTGTTTTGGTCTATTTGGGGGGTGATGATATTTCATAAATATTATATTATATCTATCTATCTATATCCATGAGCAAAACTGACCTCGAATAATCAAATACCCTATAATGATCTTGATTTCTTCGTCTTAGCTTTTCTCTTCATGATGTTTTGGTTTCTATGTGTTGTACCTCATGTGACAAAATTCCACGAATACATATCACTATGTATTTCGTGCCACAACATCTCTTTGTATTTCTCTTCTCCTTAGAATCACAAGTGCTCCTCTATGTAGCACACAACATTCTAAGGGGGGGCTATCATATCTACTTAATTTTCAAAATGTTTCAAAAATATTATAAAATATATCTTGATGTCTTATGTCTTATCATCTAGCTTGAGGGAAACCTGACTAGAATTGTCTTGTCTTTTTTGTGACTGTCCTACAACACAATTTGTAGCAGCCACAGGCCTATCCGCTTGTTGTATGGTCTCTAGCCTTGGTAGCCATACCTATCAGCATTGTCTTTTATTTGATCAAATTATGTCATGTCATGTTTATGCAGTTTTATCATGTCTATTTTTCACTTTTTCACCTAACATGTTTGTGGTGAGATTGTAGTCAGCTTTGTAGGATTGAAGACTTGTTTCCTCTTTTCCTTCTAGCTCAACTTCTCTACATCACATATACTGAATTGAAGACCTATGTACTCTTCATCCTGGGTATATTCTCTTCAACCTCTTTCTACTTTAGCTCGCACATGTTTTAGATACATATGCTCACTAAAGTGGGGGAAAAATGTAATGTCGTAAAATTACACCCCCAATGCAATTTCACATACATAACCTTCACTTTAGCCTAATAAAGACAATAATTTAAATCCCCCTTTTTATAACCTTCATTTTTATCCTTGACCGTATTGCTTTTGGTCTCTAAAGGATTTTTTATCTAGGGCACTTTCACAATGTGCATATGTCTAAGTGCCACATGAACATCTTGACAAGATTCCTAATCCTGTGGCCATTAGGACGTTACACTTCCACTTTCCTATGAAGTGTAACACCTCTTCAATTGTAGGAATGCCTAAAAATGACCCTCTTTCATGCATATCTTCATTCAAAATCACATTCTTCCCTCTAATTCATTCAATCTCTCAATTTAGATCATTCTTGCATTCTCATTCTCTCAATATTTCGTTCTCCTTCTTGCACTTTCATTATCTCAAGCTCTCCTACACCATTTTTCTCAAGCTTCTTGCACTTTTGTGGCTTCTACATCTTTGTCTCAACTTTCTCAAAGTGTTGCTCTCTTTCGGCTTCTCAAGCTCGTTGAAGGGAGGGTAAACACTCTTTTATTGCATTATCATTTTTGTTTAAGTAGCATATTGACTATAAGGTGTCTAATTTATATATCTTGTCATTCTTTTTTGTATGTTTCTTTATCTCATTGTCTTCTTAGTTGTTCGTGGAGGTGGAAACACCAAAATGGGGGTTTGAATAAGGCAAGCCCCAAAACAACCCCAATAATTTTTATTGTTTCTATGTGTGTAGGTTGTTCGTGTGGAGCTTTGTAGGAGGCTTCGTAGCGTTGGACCACCCAAGAGTTCATTTCTTTCCTTTATCTCTTGTCACTTCATTTCAATAATTCATTTACTTACATATTTTGTATTCTTGTTGTACTTTCCTTTATTTCAAGCATTCTATTAGTTTAACAAATTGTCAGATTTCAATTCTTGAATAGTTAGTAGGTTCTGTGTGTTTCAATAAAATTGCTTTATTTTTGGTCTGTACGAGACCACAATGCGTCGTGGAGACATTCGTGTGTTGTGCTATCATCCTTTGGTTGAGAGCTAACCAATTTGTCTCTGAGACCTTTGAGGTCTGCTCTTTCAACTTTTGAAATCCTTTTCCTGAAAACTGTCATAAAACCTAAAATATTATAGAAAACTCCCCTTTACCTAACTTTATCACCTGAGCTTAGCCTTTGAGGTAGCTGGAGATAATTAGCCCCCTGCAGACTCCTCTATCCTAGAGACTTAGGAGTAGTGAATCTCCTCCTCTATAAATTGTCTATAGGTACCTCATCAAGCCTTGTTGTTGAGACCCATTCATGCATCATTTACTTTTTATGTGTTCACTTTTAAAGTTTTTTAGCTACTCAGTAAGTTACACTTAAGAGGGGTTAGAGTAATCATTAATTAACTAATAATTAATTAATGTTTGATTAATTATTAGGCTAATTTCACTTTATGCACTTAAACTAAACTTAAGAGTGAATTTTTTAATTTATTAGATTAAGTTATTATTAGATCATTATGTCTCATCACATAGGATGATGAAAATTGTCATGATCTAATCTGTTTATCATCTAGGGTTTTCTTTTATAAGCATTCTCCTTCTTTGTATCATTATTTGTAAGTTTTTATTTTAGAGGAAATAACAAATCATTATTTGCAGCTCTCATGTGTGAAAGGTGTTCTTGTTTGTTGCCTAATCTTGCTTTGTGTGTGTTTCAAAATTTCAACTCTAAATTCCAACGAGCCATAGATTTCACCTTTGTAGGCCTCATAAACGAGATTATAGTTGTATATCAAGAGGACTTAATTGCTTGCTCCAAGGATCAAAATGATTATTGTAAACACTTGGAATCAATCTTCTAGTGATGTTTAGTATATGGGATTTTCTTGAATATAAAGAAATGTGTATTTAGTGTGGAAGAGGGTAAACTTCTTGGGCACATTGTCTCTAAATAGGGGGCAAAGATTGATCCAAAATATGTTAAATCCATTGATCTTATCCTAAAACCCAAAATTGCCAAGGCAACTCAGTTGTTCTTTGGGTAGATAAATTTTGTTAGGTGGTTTGTTCCTAACTTTGTAGAAAATATAAAGGCTATCTCTAAGGTTCTAAAGAAGGGGAAGTCATAAAGTTAAGAAAATGAATCAAGTGATTCCTTTGAAGGAATACAAATTACAGTAAAGACATTACTAGTCTGGCAAGCCCAATTAGTCAAGACCTTTTCCATTATTGTCCTTTGCTTCATTCTATATTGTTATTGTTATTTTTCTCCAAAAGAATAATGATGGATATGAATAGCCAATAGGTTTCTTCAAAAAATATTTAAGATATGTTGAATTGAATTATTCTATAATGGAAAGGCATGTCTATGCTCTTGCTAATACATTTTTTTTTAGAACATATCTCATACAAGCCAAGATCACAACCTTTTTTCCACATGCAGTTATGTAAGACCTCTTCATGCAACAAGAGGCATTAGGAAAAAGGTCCAAATGGATCAAAAAGATCCAAGAGTATGACATGGAGATCAAAACAAATAAGTTGGTTAGATGTCAAGGGTGGCCAAATTAAAGGCTGATACAAACTTGGATGCAACTAAAATATAGCAAGTGAACTCTAACCCATCTCTTACTCCATGTTAGTTGAAATATTGTCCTCAGTACAATGACATTGTATTTTATTTAAAAAAATTGAGCTTTCCTCTAGAGATAAATTCCAAACATAGAAGAATGTTGAAGTTGGAAGCTTAGAGATATGTGCTGCTCTAGGGACAGTTAATGTGGAGAAACCTTGATGGTGTGCTCCAAAGTGTTTAGATAAGGAGTAGACTAAAAACTTATTATGGAATGCCACTAAGGGTTGTGTGGTAGTCATTTCATGTAAAATACTACTACTCATAAGATTATGAGAGTAAGATATTGGTTTCCCACATTATTCATAGATGTGATTAAAGTTGTAAGGAAATGTGATGCTTGCCAAAGGTTTTTTGGCAATTTAAAATTTGTAGGTATGCACCCCCTTACTACAATTTCAGTGGAATTCAACAATGAGGTATAAATTTTGTGGGGGAGATAATAATTATTTTTAACAACATATATAGATGGATATTTGTGGCCACTGACTATTTCATAAAATGGGTAGAAGAAGTCCCTATAAGAAATTTTACATCAAAAGTAGTGATTATTGATTTCCTATTAAATAATATTATTACTAGGTTTGGTGTGCCATCTAAAATGTTGTTGATAATACAACGTGTTTAAGGTCCCAATATTTTTTTGATGTGTGTTTACAATATGGGATCTTATTAACAAATTCATATACTTACCATCCATAAGGAAATGGATAAGTTGAGTACAGTAACAAGAGCATCATGAATATAATTGGAAAAACTTTGGATGAAAACAAGAAATGATGAGATGATAAACTAAAATTTGTAGTTTGGGAAAACAAAGACATATATAAGAAATCTACTAGTAAGAGTCTTTTTAAATTAGTCTATACCACAAAGGCCAAACTATCAATTAATATTGAATTACTAGCCTACAAGCTATTGTAATAAATTGAAGGGGAAGAAGTGGACACTATATCCCAAAGAGTGCATGAGTTGACCAAGCTTGAAGAAGCAAGAAGGACTGATCATGAGAGAAGCTTGTTAAGACACCAAAAATAAATGACCTCTTTGATAAGAGGGCTATCAAGATGTAATGTCCCATTTCTAGTCAATCTAAGTTTATACATATTAGGTATGTACTTGTGTCTTCCCTATTTCTATTTGTTGTGTGTTATCCCTTCTTGAGTATTCCTTTTCTTCTAACTCCACTCTTCCCTTCTTCCTATCAGAGTTTCAAACGTCCCCATCTCATGTCTCACTTTTCACTTGTTGTCTACCTTAATGTTGTATTTATTGGACTTCTCCATCTTGTCATGCATGTTGCTCAACCCTCAAAACCTTTTCTTATAGTTTGAATCTTGTGATATGGCCAACCTTCAATCCTCAACATTTATGAACCTATGTTTATGTTCCTCTTTTAACTTCTTATCGAGTTCCATATTGTTCCTAAGTCTATTTTTGTTGCCATTAATTTCAAAGTGGAATCTTCTTTGTCCATGATCACTGTTCAAATTTGAAGTTGTGAGTGTACTTGGTGGATGATTTGTTTTATTGTGGAGGATAAAAAAGAGTGAATGTTTTCATCTAGGATTATTATATAAGCTTGACCAAATTTTTTTCATAATTCATTTTGAGTGCTTATGTTTGAGTGTGGGAATCCTAAGATAAAAACCTTAGTGATTTTAAAGGGTTATCTCATATAGAGTTTGAATTTGAGCTTCATTGGATGTGGGTTTCAACCACATTGTGTTAATTCAATTTTTCATTATTGTTAGTATGAATTATTGGTGTAGTTACTAATATTACAAAACTATTTGAATGCAATACAACTATTATAATAAGAATGATATTAAGATCTACACCTATTATTTGTTGTTCATTATAATAAGAAGATTGAGAGTTATTTTGGTCATTTACTATTCAAAATGTAATGATATTGTTGATGCATAAATAGAATTTTTAATTTGAGTTGTCTGAGATTTGAGTGAATTCCAAATTTGATAGTTATTTGTAATGTCCCTTTTTTCAAGTTTCCTTGCTTTGCAGTTGGCACTAACATTTTGGGTTTGTGTTAGCATGTCCAGAGGAGTAAATTGATGTCTCTAGTGAGCTTTTGTGGGTTTTTTTAGGTTTTTTCTAGGCCTTGGTCAGCAGTATTGCTAATTTTAACAGTGAATATTTTTAGCATGTTCTAGTTTGATTCCGATTGAGCTAGTTTGGAGAATTGAATCACTTACTATTTTTAGTGTGTGCTATTTTTAGCACCTTGTCCTAGCTTCTTTCCTCTACCAGCTTAGTGCAGTGGTTTTCAATGTCAACTTTGGTGAGTTCAAATGTTTTTGGAGTAATATTTATTCACCATTACTTAAGTCTTCTAAAAGGGTAATATTATGACTTAAGTAAAATTTCATTTGAGACCCTCATGTGCTCAATGCCTAGGAAATGGTCACTTAAGTTGTTTTCAAAAGCAAATTTTGGTTCCTAAGGTGGACACCCAATTTGAGGAGATTAAGTGAAGATAAAAGTTAAATTAAATATTTTCTCTTAGAGATGGGGCATCCCTTTTTGGAGGGAAAATGAATTTGAATTTGAGTGCCCTACTTTTATTTAAGCTCACATTTGCTCTCATTTCCAGTTATGTTGATTGAAGATAAAAAAGTGTTGTTGAATTGGGGATTGAATCCTTTAGGGCTTTGAGGATGAAAACCCTCAAGGTTGCTCTAGTTTTGGAGATGAGAGATACTCCCTAGTTGGACATTGGAGTGGCTTCACTTTGTTATTATGATTGCTTTCAATTGCTTTCACCATTGTAGCTTGATGAAGTTTTCAATTGCTTTCATGATGGAATGCTTTGATGTTTTTTGAGTTGCATTATATTTTGTTATTATTATCCTGACATTTGTAGTTTTTAGGAGTGACATATCTAGAGTTTGCTTGTTAGGCCATACACCTTGCTGCTACAAGTCGTACCATCAATTTTGCATATGCTAGTTAGATTATTACAAATCATTTTGTGGGTATTGCTTCATTGTTTTTCATAGCCCTAGGTGATTAGGATTGGGGGTTGGAAATTTTTTGGTGGTGTTGCATATTTTATCAAAGCCAAATCGCCCCTTGCTAGCCATACAACTCCTAGGAAGGGGTGTGTGAATTCTAGGGGTGAAACATCCCCCTTTCCTTGCCTCTTCAAACTTGTTTGGAGGTGCCTATACCTAGTTTGTCACTTGCAATTTGTTTGGGGGTGATCTCTAGCAATGTTGGAGAGTTTGGGGTTGATTATAAGGGTTGACTATACATGCACACAGATTTTTGAGTGTTGCAGACCTGCTGCAACTCATTTTTTGAGTTAATCCAGTCCTCTACTTGTTGTTATATAGGTATATATTGATGTTGTTTCATTGGGGTTATCTCATTTCAGTGGTTTGAATGTATTTGGGGTGTTGCTATCATATTTCTATCTCATTAATAGTTGGATTGTAATTGTTAATATCATTTATACTGACCATCACATTGTAACACTAATTTGGTAGTACCATTCAATGATTTTGCTCTTCTTTGGATTTGATACTTATGCCACTAAATAAGTGGTATTGTATATCACCCCACTGAATAAGTTGTATCTTTCATTCTCCATTGAATAAGTAGCTTATTGTACTAAATCCACTGCACAAGTGGTCCTTCTTTGCACTCAACATTGAAAAGCGAAAGAGGTGTGAGTTGTTTACTTTGAGTTTTCATCACTGCATAAGTGGAAATTTATTACTCACCCCATTGAACAAGTGGTTTCTTTCAAGCATTGCAATGTAAACCTTATCATTGTATTCTCTCACCTTGTCCACATCGAGATCTGGGTGATCAAAAAGTGGAAGGTAGTTGATTTTAGTTGATTATTATTATTCATGTTTTGATGCTATCAAGTTGTTTTAAAAATAAAAAAACTACAGATGGGTTATTACATTTTTTATTCAAATAATAAGTACATGAAAGATTACAAATCATATTTGCATTATTATTTTGGCCTAGGACATTACATGCATACCTTCCTATGGAGTATGCATGCCAAGGATGATGAACACACAATTATATACTCTAGGTCCCATTACTTTATATGGAATCAACATCCTTTTTATTTTTGATTTTTTACTTTCATGCATGCTTGTGAGTGCTCATGTACTTTGAGATACATAATCATTTAAAGATTCACATGCATCTCAGAGTGGGGGAAAATGTAATAATATAATTTACATATCCATGCTAATTTCTATTTAGTTTTGGGCCCATTTTGAAAGAATGTCTTAATGAAATTACATATTAACAAATGGCACAATCTTGTGCAAATCCTATCCCCACTTACACACATTCTCATGTATTTGACCTTGTCTCATTCATTTCTACACATTATCTAATGCATTTTACATTTATTGTACCCCCATGTATGTGTATTCATTCCTCACATATAACTACTATTCCTATATCTTGGGGTAATCTTGTGAGTGTGAGATCAATCCTACACTTTGCAAAATTGAACCTTGAAATTAAAAAAATCAAATTCAAGTTTTTTCCAACTCCCACCCATTTCTTTCTTGCAATGAGCCAACATGGTACACATTTTGCGTGATTATTGCTTTGTAGTGGTATTTAAAGGCATTTATTTAGACATTTATTCACATCTTGAAAAATATCAAGCATTCATTGAACAATAATTCACATTCAAGAGTATTCATCATAGGAAAACTTCAATTGGAGCACTAAAACAATTAGATTTGTAGTAAAATTTCTGTTATAGGACATTTGCATGCTTGCCTATTATTTGCCAACATTTGCCAAGTTTGTAAAGTTGACCATTCTAGGGGGTTAACCTAGGAAAACTTGATCATAATGATCCAACAATGGCCTCAAGGTATTTCTAATGTTGGGAACCCTCAATGATAAGTGGGGAATAAACTTTAAAACATATTTAGGAATAGAGGTGTAGAACTAGTAAACTAGATCCATGAACCACACGATAAATCTATGCTTACAAAAGTAACCTAGACTCATCTAATTGATCGAAAAATAATTATCATTCTACATTAAATTTTAGATGACAAATAGAACTAAAATATCAATTTTCTACATCAAAATAATAAAATCAATAGTATATTAAAGTTATTCATTCACATTAATTACAAACTAGATATATTCCTCCTTCACATTTACTTTTCTAAAGTAACATTAATTATTTCAGTTTTAAAACTTAACTAATCTAAACTGATAATCCAACTTTGATCCATACCCAGAACTGCATCTAAGTTTCAAACTAACATTTCGGCACATATCCCAATGGTTAAGGATTCCTTTACAGTTGAGTATTAAACTACTGGACCCGTGAACATTAGTCATTAACAGAACGAAGTTGATGGTTCAAACAAGTGGGCATTCTCAGAAGCCACCATTTTGCGAAATGAATGGGAGATACTATTTAATGTAAAAATAACATTTGACATTCAAGCATAGATTGTGATTTGGCCAACTTATGAATAGGTATTAGTAAAGGTTAATTAGGATTGCCAACAGAACCAAAACTGCTGGAGCACATGATATATCATGTGCCTCATCGTCTCTTTCTTTATTGGAAGCTGTGAAAGTAAGGGGAACTATTTCCAAGGCGACGATCTTACCACATTTTACATGTACTATGCTGGGTGAGGAAAGAATGTATTTGCAAGTTGGTACAGCATGGGGGACTTTGTCTAGGCGAGAGAACAAATGGGCGAAACCTTTTTTGAGGGAATACAAACATAAACAAAAACAAATTGTAAAAGTAAACCATAGGGAATAAAGAAACAAAAAACAAATGCAAAAGTAAAAGCATCATTCAAAGACTTTAGAGAAGATCGCGCATTGATAGGCTCAATGCAGCTTGCTTCATAGATTCTATTACAACCTGTAGGGTTGTGTATCTGGCATGGCGAATTGCTGTTAAAGGATTGGATATGAAGAAGTAGGTAGTGAGCTATCATGTCCTTGAAATACAAAAAATGATCTAAGGTTTCTACTATTCCAATAATGTCTTCCCAATGTCTTACGCTGAAAAGTTGATGATAGATCTTAACTAATGAAATAAAATAAAGTGTGGGAAGCGAAATTAAGGTGAAAGGCTAGTTGTCAATGGCACCTAGTGATGAATCTTAGGTAACAAATTGAGGTCACACCAACCTATCTGTCAATGATGTCCTTTAGGATGGGTTCTGAGCAATAGAGTACAAAAAAAGCAAAAATTGAGAGCTACAATGAATTCTTTCATATAGTCCAAGTTCTGACTGCCCACTGCCACCCATTTTGATTGGATCGATTTATCTGCCCGTTTGTTTCAATATCCTTCTATTCTGTGCAATTCACTACGATTTATCATCATCTGGGTTTTCAGTTCGGTTGCCAACATTAATACCCAGCTGAAGGGAAGACTAAAATGATTGAGAAAGAACGAGAAAAACCATGAATAGAAAATGATCCCATCTCAGGTACCTGTCCTTGAGACCATTTATGGGTGTTTTAAGTTTGGCATTGTGATGAATCATCATTGGGTGATGTTGAGGCCATCTATTCTTTTAGCAGTACCCCACATTTGAGCATTAAGTTTTGGTGGGGGTGTTCTACAATTGGTTGTGGGATCAGATCGGGACAAACTTAACATTTAGAGAAGAAATGACAAACAAATCATCTCCATGCTCTTCACATTGCCAACAAGCTCTTCCTGAGCTAAAACTGTACCAAGCCTTCATTTTTTCAATACCCATTCTGTTCACACTGGTTCTTTTATTGCTCTTCTACATGCTGTACTTAAGGAGGAGGAGGAGAACTGCATGGATAGCTTCACAAATAAGAACTCCATATCAAGACAGAGGATTCATCTCTGCGGTAACAACTACATTTTGAGTTTTGCTCGTCTGAAGTCGTTACCTACTTTTGTCTGAGTTTGTATGTATTCAATGTCGGTCTAATGCGTTCATTCCTATGAAGATACTTCATTCTTTTGCAACCTCAATTGCTAATTCAGAGAGGATGAGTTTTCTCAACCTTTATACAACTTATATAGATTGTTTGTTGAAAGTTTTCTCCCCTTAGGATGGCCTTGTATAGACATTTGATATGGTTTCATTATAATTTAATGCAGCCCTCAGAACGTGGGTTGAAGAAGGAATTCAGAGATATGTTACCTATAATGATGTTCAATCAAAGCTTTTCGAAAGAGGACACGCAGTAAGTTCAACTGCATCCATTTGAATTCTATGTGTATGGTGAGATCTGGGGTACAAATTTGATTTCAATTTGCCATAGTATTCATCTACACAGGCTTATGCAAAACTGAACAATAGAAGTCCATCAGTGTAGTGGAAACCTGAGTTCTCCAGCGTTGATCTAGATTGAGTGAAATGTACCTCTTTGAATCATAATTTTGCCACTCTTTGAAACCCATTTGTATATGAACTGCTTTTATAACAATTTCAATCTGATTTGTAAGTTTAATATGTGGATAAAATGTTGTTTGATTGGAATTTTAAGAGATGTTTAGTTATATAGTATATACCAAAAATCCAAAACTGCAGTATTAATAGGCATGTTTTCTCTCAATAAAATGAATGCCTTTTGTCAAGAAACAATTCGTATAACCAAAGCGGACTATGTTATGATCTCAAAAATGACTGCTTGTGTTGTGCAGTGAGGGTACTTCCCAGTTAAATATATGAAAAATACTCCATAATAGCATATAGATAACGTACAGCTGAGAAATACAACCTTGGATTCCATAATAATGGCAAATGCTCCGTAATGGTACTTTTAATCCGTAGAATTTCTGGCAAACATGCCAAGAATTATGATGCATAAGCCCGGCTAATTTAGAAAAAGTTTGCAGATTAACAAACTTGTTTTCTATGAAGTTTGGTCAAAAGTCAAAACATATCCAGTTGATAATAACTGATAAATAGCCTGTTAATTTTGCTGCATAAGTTGTTTTTTGTGTAATTTTGTAGCATTTGATTTATATATTAAATGCCTCTAGACCAATGAACGTTTCTGCCAAATTTTAGGAATAAAGTTTACCAAAACTCTTGTTGTAATCATATTTAAATCTCAAGATTGTGCCCTTTTAACTTGTTGAGAATTCAGCTTAATAAGATTGTGTCCATTTTGTCATTCTGTAGCGCCTTGTGATTATTAGTTACATTGCTTTATAAAACTGTAGATCAACTTGAACTGAATATTCCATCTTTCTTATTTGGAAAAGGTAGCCCATCTCAAGGAAGCTGAGGATTTTTGTAACAAAGTCATCTGCATTGTTTGAAAATTCGCAATCAAATTTCTTTATGCTATTGGGGTTTGAGCCACTTTGCTGATGTTTGAGCTAGGACCGAATGATCATTCCTCAAAGTGGTTTAGCATGATATTGGCACTGCTAAATCATTGTAAGAATGGCAAATGGGAATATGTTTTTCTATGTCATCCAAAAATCAGATCTTGACTTCAAACAAATGGTTGGTTTTATCTCCATTTCAGTCAAGTAAGACTAGTCAAGCAGTTCCTTCATGAGAAAGAGTTGGTTTTTATCAGTTTTGGAGCATCAAGGACTTGTATGCAGGGTTGTTGAAGACTTAGGGTGATCCAGAGCATCCTGGGGAAGAAGATGGGCTTGCATGAAAGAGTCAGAACAGAGCATCTTTCCAATTTTACTGAATTTGCTGTTTGCAATGGGTGGTGAACATGTGTTTGGCCCCAACGAATTCGCAAACTGCCAGGACAAACATTATTGGCAAACAACAACTCACCCTGGCAAACTTGTCAGAAGTGGCAAACTATTTCTCTAAGCAACTGGCAAACTTGTTTCTGTGGATGCAAAACATGGAATGTTAATGTTTTCATCTGTTAATTTCCTCTTCTAAGCATTGGTTTGCATATCCAGACCCTCGGGGAATGTGTAGGAGGTTATTTTAATTTAAACCAGTTCCGGAGACTGCACATGGGTTGGCACTCATGTTTTACCTCTGGGAGCAATTGGTTTGCATACTAATGACACCATTGGAGCAGGGTTTGGGAACAAAACAGCAGATTGATGTATGTATAAGCTCCTGAAATTTGTTGTTGAGCTTTTTGAGTCATGTTCAGATCATTACACATTGTGCTTGACTAATACATTGTGGAGTTGAGGAGTAATTGCTCTTCAAACTGGACTTTTCTTCCAATTTAGGGTTTCAAATATCTTGTTTCAGTCACTCTTTTGTTCTTTACTGTTGTTTCTTGTTTTCCATTGCTTCTTGACATGTTTGGATGCATATATATTATTGTTTCATGGATTTAGGACTGCACACACTTTTGCTTGTTTGAGGTTGTTTAGAGTAGTCACATAATATGATAATAAGAATCTGTAATTGGTGAGCTGGTTAGAAGTATCTTGATCAGTTTATGGATCAGATTGGTATCAAAGCAGGTTGAAAACACCTGTAACTTGGCATTTTTTCAGACTTCTGGTGGGTCTCAAGTTATGCCCACTACATGGTCTATTGGAAGTGGAGATTTTAGTGATTTTAGGCCTGAAATTGGAACCCAGAGGTGGAATTGAGCACAAAGGAGGATGGAAGACGAAGGTAAGAGAGATATGGATGAGGCTGAAGAGAGATTTCAGAAGTTGGAAGTTGATCTTGCAATGATTTCTCATCACATGGTAAAAATGAATATGTTTGAGAGTGTTCTACATGCTATTACACAAAAATTGGGTATATAAGAGAGTCCTAAAGAAGAAGAACTGGCAAGGACCACTTCTAAACATGGAGAAGCATCAAATAGTGGCAACAGTCTTCCATTCAAAGCTGAGGCAAATATTGAAATACAGCCCTTTGATGGGAAGTGAATACGGAGAAGTTGGATGAATACTTGCATGACTTTATTCTTCAACAACAGATTTCCTTTGTCCATTTGAAACTATCTGGCCATGCTTTCACATAGTATGAGGCATATGCTACTTCATTACAAATGAGGAAAGCTCCTCCAATTTCAAAATGGGAAGACTTTAAGAACCTGTTAATATTTTTTTACCCAATATGCTATGAAGGAGATAGAGCGACCTAGTGGTGCTCTTTTTGTCAAAGACAAGTGCAAAGTGTCCAAGACTACATGAGTGAGTTCTATATGAAGGTGGTGGAACTTGGTAGGGATGTGACGGATAGAGATGTGCTCATGCAGTACATTGGAGGGTTGTCTGGGCTTCTTCGAAGGGCTGCCCAGTGGCTAAACTTCAAAACCTTGATGAGGCTAGTGTGCAGGCTTGTTAATTGGAGATGGATTAAAAAATGTGGCTCATACAAGGACAGCCAGCAAAATAAAAAGGAAGGACAACAAGGTATAGATTCCAATAAGGGTAAAAATAAGTGGAAGAGCATGAAAATTGCCAACACTGCCATGCAAAACAGTGATAAGGGCAAAGAAAAATATTTTGCAGACATTTGGACAAGGAGGGACACAACGAAGAGGCTTGAAATTTGCACTTGGAACTACATCCTTCCAAGAAGTTCAAGAAGAACAAGAACAATGCCGCTACTCACAAGTGAAAGAGATTGAATGTATTTCAGACATAGATGAGAGAATTTCTTATTCAACCATGCAGAAAGGAACAAATGTGGTCAAGGATGATGCTCAAGATAAGGATGAGGCTACTAAATTGTTTCATGTTAAGGTGCAGCTCAAAGGTAGAAAAGTGAATGCACTCTGTGATACTTGTTCTCAAGTGAACCTAATTTCAAAAAGGATTGTGCAAGATCTTGGGTTGGAGACGAAGAACAACCAAAACTGCATTCTTGGGTCAGCTTAAACAAGGTGTAGAAGTTTCAGTAAGACATAGTGTATGATCAGATTTACATACTCCATAGACTTCAAAGATGAGGTTACCATAGATGTCATTCCTTTGGATGTTTACGGTAGTGTTTGGAAGCAAATATCCCTATGAATGGGATGCAATCTTCTATAGGAGGTTCAATAAGTATCCTTTAATTAAGAATGGACCAGAGATGATGATAAAGTCATATGAGGGCAAACCCTGTCAGACCCCATTGTGTGTTCACCTATTTTACTATTATTATGCTAGGGTAAATTATTGCATGTGTGAATGTATTTGGAACTCTAATTGGGAATATATATGATTTCACTTTGTTTATCAGAGAATTATAAATGAATGTTTATTTCATTTAATGCTATGTGATGGAATGCATATATGGAATGAATGTTTATTGAATTTGATATTCTAACTATGAAAAGTATTATGTAAATGCTTGTTTTGATGAATGGCTGACTACCATGAAATATGTTAAGTTGGATGCAGGTTCATAATCAATCCTTCGAAAGGGGAAGTATCACTCGGGAGAAGAACTTGGTCGGGTAACCTATAACGAAACCTAACTGAGCTTACACACACAGTCACAATAGAATGGTTGAGTCAAGTCATAGTGTTGGGAATTGGTAAGTCATCCTTAAGTATGATGTGTTTGCATTAGGGAGGATCTTGATTACTGTTAAGAGCATTCTTGGATGGTGTTTATGTGTTTGGTGTTTATGAGTTCTTCTTTATATTACTATATTTGATTGATGAGACATATATACATAGAATGTATATATATGTATGCATATGCATGTCGACAATGGCCATACACATAAAAGAACATGTACATGAGAGCATAGTTTGCAAACTCGGACTCGCCGCGGACTTAGCAGCCCAAAAATATGACTCGGACTCGGGACTTTGGACAGACTCGGGAAAAGACTTGGCAAGGACTCGGCAAAAAAAAAACCGTAGTTTTACAAAAAAACAAGAACAAATTAATGCATTTAGAGAACATAAAAGCTTAATTTGATTATCAAACACTCATAATTCAAAGATTACACATGGCATATGATCATCAAACACTCAATAATTGAAATTTAATCATTCATAGTCATCAAATACTCATAGTTTCAATGTATAACAGCATCACAAGTTTATAAATGTTTACATATAATCATGTCAAAAACAGGAAAACATTAACAACCACAAGTAATCTACATCTTCCTCTTTCCCCTCCCAATGGTACTCAATTTTGGAGGCCTAGAACTAGAAGGTGCCCGTGTTGTAGTATCCAAATGAGGACTAGGAGATCGAGCAGGGGAAAAACGATATTCAAATGTGTCTTCGTTGTCCTCTATGCCCATGGCATCCAATCTTGCTGCTGCTTCTTCTTCTTCTGCTGCTCTCTCTAATTCAGCAAGATCCTCATCAGTAAGGAAGACATCAGCCTCATCATTTTGTTCATCAATAGTCCATTCATCATATGGATCAATGTCACCCAAGTTGATGGACTCATGTGAAACACCCTCCATCTTTCTAGTTCGAAGGTGAAGGTTGTATCAAACAAAAACTAAATCATTTAGGTGCTGCTGAGTCAACCTATTTCTTTTCTTTGTGTGAATGTTTTCAAATAAAATCCAATTGCGTTCACACCCAGAAGCACTGCATGGCTGCGACAAGACACATATGGCTAGCTTTTGAAGATTTGGTGTGCTAGCACCATAGTTCTCCCACCATAGATCTACAAAAACATGTTTAAAAAATACAAGTATTAAGAAATAAGAATAAAGTAAAAAATCTATATGTAAGAATCAAGTTTCTAATTTCAATTTTTACTTGGTTGTTGTTTTCCTCTCCTTTCAATTGCTTGTTGGGAGGAAAAGAGTCTCCCCTCTGCACCCTTGTAGACTTTGAATAGATAAAAGAAAAAGTAAATCAAATATAAAAAATTCATAGATAGTCAAGGCTCAACATTGCAAATTCATAAATAAGATGTAACCAATATCACCTCCAACTCATCAAGCACCTTATCTCTTAGCTCACTATCAGGCACCATCCTATCAATGCAAGTGACAACACCTTCCATGACCTCCTCATCCGCCTTAAATGAGTCCGAGAAGTAGAACTTCGGATTCAAGAAGTAGGCAAAGGCATGAATCGGCTGGTGGAGTTGGTTTGTCCATCTCCGATCAATGATGCGCCATATGATTTCATATTTCTTTTTGTTGCCGCCATAGTAACGTGATATGGCCTCTTTGGCCCTATCCATGGCCTCATAGATGAAACCCATTGGCATGCCATCTCCATCCACCATACGAAGAACCCTCACCAAAGGTTCTGTCACCTAAAAAAATGAAAACAAATGTTAAATTATAACAAAATTAACCCCTCAAAAAATAAAAAACAGCAAATAGATTATTATGTATAATTTTTTTTGTGTGATTGCTACTTACCCCCATTAGCTCCTCTCCATTTTTGATGAATGTCTCATCAAAAACTATGGTAACAATCCTCTCCCCTTCAGCTCTCTTGGAAAATGAGGACTCCTTCCAAGCATCGGACACAAACATTTGCTTCAGATGACCAAAGGCACCAAGAATGCTTTGCAATGTGAGGAAGTGGCTAGCAAATCGTGTCACTCCAGGTCGCACAAGGTCCTTGCCATTTGTGAATTTCCTCATCAAAGAAAGCACCCAAGTATGGTTGTAGATAAATTTTGTAACACTTTTTGCATCTTCAACCACTCTTTTGACCCATGAAATCTTCCCAATGTCCTCTAGCAATAGGTCCAAGCAATGTGTAGCACATGGAGACCATGCAATTGTGGGATACCTCTCCATAAGTAGCCTACCTACAGCTACATATGCAGCTGCGTTGTCCGTGATAATTTGGACAACATTATCAACTCCAACCTCCTGGACCACCCCATCCAATAGACTGCATAAAGTCTCAGCATTTTTAACTTCATGGGAAGCATCTATTGATTTTAGGAACACCAATCCACCATTTGAGGCCGATAAAAAGTTTAGGAGAGTTCTATTTCGTCCATTTGTCCACCCATCAGATAAAATGCTGCAACCTTTTCTTTGCCAAAATTTCTTTTGCTCATCAACTACAATCCGTGTATTCTTTACAGATTCCTCTAGCAATGGCCCACTCAAATCTCTAGCTGACGGGGTCTTAAACCCCATTCCTGCAACTGTAAGGGCGTTCACTAAACCTTCCCAATATGGGTTGTTTGCAACATTGAAAGGTAGATTATTGTAGTACCAAAAGTTTGCAGCAACCATCCTAGCTTCATGATGCTTTTCCTTATTCCAACCGGTACCTTCAAGTGAAGGTTGTGCTCCTGGAACATTACGTGGAATAAAAAAATTTGGTCTTGATGAAGGACCGTGGCCAGCACTAGCAGTAGAATAGGAACCCTCAGGACTCTCGCCAAAAGATGAATGTGGAGCACGGACGCTTGGACTTGCAGCAGTAGCACCATGGGGCATAGTTGGTGTAGAAGGGGATCCACTCTTCATTGATGCTAGGGCATCCTTTGTTTTCTGTCTTTCATCTTTTTTTAGCTTATAGTCAGCAAGAAGGGCCTTTATCTCTCTGATAATCTCAGGAGTAGTTTTAGGGCATCCCTCCACATTTTGCCTAGGTATCCTTGCAAGGTGGTATTTTAACCTATTTATTCCTCCTGTCATCCATTTTTGACATTCAGTACATGTCACTTCACCTTTTTTGGTTCCTAGTATTCCATACTTCCATGCAAGGTCTTTTCTCATTCCATTTGGATTTGAAGACGACATTGTTGTTTCAAGTTCAACATGGAAAAAAAAAATCAGCAAGGGTTTGCAAAAAAATCAGCAAAAAAATGTGATTCAAAGTTTCATTTATTTGCAAAATAAAAGAATGCAAAACCAAGCTAGAAATAGTATAAATTAGGCTATTAAGGAAAATAGAAAAAAAAATTGGCAACATTTCCCCTTATTTTTCTTGATTTTTTTGATTTTGAATGCAAGAAAACAAAAAAAAAGAATTGTTAGATCACTTACCTGGCTCTATTTTGATCTTTTTAGCTCATTCTCCTGCCTTCTTTCAAGCTGAAATCAAGTTGTAGACCTGAAAATCACAAACACTCAATTCAAAATGAAGTAAAAAGTTTAAAAAAACATGGGTTTTAACCCATATTGATGCCCAACCGCGCAGGAGAGTCCTGGGTCGGGACTCCAGAGGTCGGACTTGGGAGTCCCGACCTAGGACTCTCCTGGACTCAAATCCCGAGTCCGTGGCGAGTCGACTCGGCTCAGCCACGGACTCCCAAGTCCGCCGAGTCCGCGGCGAGTCTCGAAGAGTTTGCAAACTATGCATGAGAGTACATAGGTAGACGTACCTATGCAACCTTATGGACAGGTTGCTTATGGGCATGGTGACATCGTGAGGACAATGAGACATATATATATAGACATATATATATATATATATATATACATCACTATCGATAAAATAGTAATTGTTTATGTGTTTGATTTAGTAATCAAATGTATATATATATATGATATATATACATATATACATATGTCGATATACATGTATGTTTCGACAAAAAGGGATGTCCATACGAGTATGTCAATATATATATATATAAGCGATATTATATATGAAATGTTAACTTGATCTTATTCATTTGAATATCAAGTGGAATATTTAAACAAACTTACTTGTCAATGAATATATATAAATATATACATATATTTGAATATATATATATATATACACACATATATATATAAATAGCATTGGAAACTATTTAATTAATTAATTATATATATATATATATATATATATATATATATATATGTGTAATATGATAATGGTCGATCTATGATAAAGGCTGATTCAAAGTATAAATGCCATGGGTGATTTAATATGAATATGGTGCTAAATATAAGCAGCGCATTATCATTGATGATAGAGGCGATG
This sequence comes from Sequoiadendron giganteum, assembly GCA_007115665.2. Classification (NCBI taxonomy): domain Eukaryota; kingdom Viridiplantae; phylum Streptophyta; class Pinopsida; order Cupressales; family Cupressaceae; genus Sequoiadendron; species Sequoiadendron giganteum. The sequence goes on along the minus strand of CM021102.1, from coordinate 48,104,864 downwards.
GAAAATACAAGGTAAATCTGCCAAGTGAAGTTTAATAAACTAAACAATAAAATGCAGCGTGCTAAGTCAAAACATTAAACTGTGCTGAGCAAAAAGAGGTCAAACCATTGTAAAGGTGTCGATTGCCTTGTCTTGACCAAGTCGACTGTATAATGTGCAACCATTTAACTATTGACTAATTCCTCTGTTTAAACCGTGTGCTTGAGAATAGGGAATGTGTGGAATACTTGGCGCCACATTATGAAATCTGTGTTTCCTTTAGAAGTCTAATATGCGTGGAAGTCGATTTACTATATAAAGCATGTGCAATATGAAATGGTCAAATTGTTGTGGCAAGCATATAATAGATCTGCTGTATAGTTTTGGTGAGTAATGAGATAGGAGTCCACCACCTTTTCTTTGTGAAGCTGAGTCGATAGCTCATTGCTGAGAAGTGTCATTGCTTAAGCCTTGAATATAGGCTGAAGTAGCTAGTTTTTGGGTATAAATATGAGGCAATCTCACCTTATTTGGATACAATTCTTCTTTGCATCACTACGCTGCTCCATTCTGCTGTATATTTCATTGAGAGAGTTTTCTTATTTGCTGTGAATTATTGTGAGGAATTTAGTGAGAGAGATTGAGAGAGTTTGCTGCTAAGTTGGTTCTAAGAGGAGGCTAAGCTTGAAATCCAGTGGTCAATTGGAAAATTGCAATAGGTTGATTACTTTGTGTGTTTACAGTAGAAATTGCAATAGGTTGCATAAAATAGAGAAATGGTCTATTTTGCTTGTAGGAAAGGAAAAGACTTATTGCTATGATTTTCTTATAAATGCTTGTACTTACTCCATATTAAGAAGAATTTGAATGTCGTATTTAGTATTACATACTAAGATTGATGAAATAGGAATAGCTTGTAAAGTTATATTATGCTTGAAAGCTCATATGTTATACCTGGGATTAGATTATCCATTGAAGGGGGTAACTTATGTTTATGCTTTATGGGTAGAAATACTATTGTGTTTTGGGGAAAGGGAATAGGTTGCTTCTGAAGTTAATGACTACCTATCGAAGGAAATTACCTATGCATAGTTTATAATGGCCTAAAGTCAAATTGAGCTTGAGTAGTGTATGTGAGTAGGATGACTATCACTCGAGGTACTGAGAGAGAATACTTTGGCCAAAGTAGTGTGTTCGCTTTTGGCTCCACTGTCAATTCATCGTGTTCCTTTTATGCATGCTAGTTCAAGATTGTAGTGTCTACAAGTTCTAGTTATGTAGGGCACAACACTAAGCTCGGAGTGGTTGTCGTTACGAGGTTACTCCACCAATCTCTTCCTCGAAGGGTAGAGCCATCTATCAAATGATAGATGTGCGAGGGACCGCATTTGAGTCCATGGTTGGCGGAAAAGCGCTTGAGTGATGCTTCTCCTCCTTAGCTAGCGACCAAGATTTGTAAGGAGATTCCTAGACCATCTATATCTATTGCTTTGAAGCTTGGTTGAGCTATGTATGTATTTTTTATACAACCTTTGGAAATATTGTAATATGTGGAATATTATATTGGAAATGAAATCAAAATTGGAATTGTTATGTCATCTATGGAAAAGAAAAATTTTATGGCAATGTTTTGGAACATAGTTTATTTACTTGAAAGTGAAAACTTAGGAATTTTTACTTGTGTGAACAATTGGCATGTTACAAACCCAAAGTGTCAATGGTAAGTGCTGCCAAAGCAAGGCATCTCATAAATGCAAGTGGAAAGTTCATATTATTGATGTTGTAGGTTAAGAAGGAAGACGAGCATGGGGCTGAGGTTCAAACCATCACTGCATATAGATAGTGAAAAGGAAGGTGTAGACCAACTCATATGCCAATTTGGAGAGATTTTCGAGGAACCCAAGGGGCTGTCCCCTTACAGATCCATAGAAGATGAAATCCAATTGTTATGCAGTTGTCCTAATTCCCAATATAGGTCTCTATTGGAAAAATATATTTTAGAAGCGAATGAAGTGAAAGAGTAGTTGTGTGTGTTTTAAAATTTGGTGTCATAAGGTCCAATACATCACCATGTTGTTCTCCTATATTGGTGGTACTCGAAAAAGATGGCTCTTGGAGCATATGCATTAAGAATTGGTACCCTCTACCTTGCATTGCGTTGTTTCTTTTTCTTACTACCTCGATTCTAAGAGAAAATGTAACACCTAAACCCAGGGATCAAACAGATTTGATAGAGATTTTCTCTATAATTAAATTGAGGACAAGGAAAAGCCAATGAACAAGGTTGGACCCAACCTTCTACACTTTGAGCTCCACATGACTCAAGAGAGTAATCCTATCAATGATCTAACATAATGATAAAACTTTTTAACACAATGCTATAGGGATGAAACTAGGTTTAGCTGGCACAATACTACAAACTCAATTCACTTTCATAGAATCATTATTGTGCTAGTTTCACATTGAACTATAGCTGCAAACCCTTTGAAAAGTGGATGATTAACATGTTCACAGGTATATGAATAATGAGTATTATAAATTTCACCAAACCCAAGCATGATCCCTTAAGATTTAAACAGCACACTGAACAAATATCTTACAAAAACTTGTCTTCATTTCAAATGTGCAAAGGACTGACTTATAAATGGAACTTAAACCTATCTTTTACATTCTTTAAACTCTGTGAAGACAACTAAACCAAAATAAATTACACTTAGATTTTCATTGAGATTTATAATTTTTTTTAACCATTCTAGAAGTAGAAATTGCACACGACTGATCGGTGCTTGAGGACGGGCTACAAAGTCATATGTTTTGCATCTTATGTCATAGTGTTAAACATATCTTGATGGTCATTTTTTGTATTATCACTTGATAATAATAAGACCCCTAAAGCCTGCAATATGGCCATATTTAATAGTCCATCTGAAAATATAATATTCCTACTATTTTCATGAGAGCATTTAATCTATCCCTTGGACATGAAGCAATAATGAAAACACTTCTCTGCATCAAATGTGCAGGAAGAAAGCAATAATCCTTGATCACTCCCATTCAAAGAACATTACATTTCAGCTTGGAGACAACTACAAAACAGTATATATTCATATATGCCATAGATCAAGATAGAACAACATTATGATGTGATGACCTATAGACACAGACCCTAACATAGACAACATTCACATCCCTATACAAAGCCTTTTTCTCTTTTCAGAACTTCCAGAACCTTTAAAATGACAAAGAGATTACATTTTAAAGAAGAGGGAAAGTAATTAGATTGACTCCACAGTTGACGCCTGGCACAATGTGACCCCTCTCATCTGCAACAAATTGGCATCTAGAATATGTCTTTGCACTTTATTTTCCTCTTATTTGTAACTGAAGTTTGTTTTCAATTTTGTTTAAGCAATCCCGTTCAAACCTTTTACTTGCATGTAAAAACACATTTTCTGCGTCTGTTTTCACTTGACAGTGATTTTTTTTTAACCCCATGCATTTTATCCACACACTGACATTTTAAAAGAATGCATTTAACTTGGCATTTTGACACTCAGAACACTTCAAATCCCTCTGCAACTATCCAGGCATTTTGACAAACAGTTGGTCGAAAACCATTTTCTCTTTTGCCTGTAGCCTTTAAATATTTTACCTGCCCACTTCATTTTGCATTCTATGTTTGAGTTTTCCACCTCCAAACCTTAGTTTGCATTCTTTGAAACACACAAAAACAACATCAAATACATCTACAGGCCACTTTAAAACCCTCAGAGATGTTTTTAACAGTGTATGGGCATTTTTATCAACTACAATGGAGTCTAAATCATCTGCAGATTATGAGAGAAAAAGCTGGGTCGCTTTTGCAATTGCAGGGGCGTTTTTGTCATGACCGACATCCCAAAAGTGGTTCAAACAACATGGAAATTGATGCCATGGCATGAGAATAGTTACAGGCAACTTCTGGGAGGTGAAAACCATCATTTGCAGCTTGTAAACAGCCTCAAAACTCTGCCTAAAAGTTCTGCACGTGAGCATCCTTCTTTCCAACGCTGGGAAAGCAGTGCAGGTCGTTTTTCTGGTGAATGACACTTATAAAATGCTCAAAGTAATAACAAAATAGTTGCCATGGCATGATAATTGCTACAGGAAAGTTTTGGAAGGCAGAAACAACCATTTTCGACTGTGAAACAGCTCAAAAACTTCTCTCAGAGCTGCCTAACGTGAATGATCATCATTTTCATGTGGTTTGCAAATTATTACAGGCTAAAACATGGAGAAACAACCCCAAGAATGACACTGGTATGCAGGGAGAAGACAGCAGTTTTATGCATTTTTGCTGCACATGAAGAGACCATAGTTTGGGCGCTAATCTATGTCTTATCAAATGGCTGAGGTGGACCAATAACCTTCCATTGCTAATCTTTAGCTTTCACAGCCTTGTTCATATTTGCTCACTTAAAACAGTGATGAGGCACCATTTATCCACACTAATGTGCAATGCCGGTTTAATGAGGAAAAGAGAAGTTTGTTGAAGCCTTCAATCTGCAGGTGAGGATATAATTATAAATGGAGTCCCACATAAGCCCAGTCAACAAGGAGATAAAACAATGAAAGGCCCTTTCCCTTAGGCTGCTGTGGCCTCGTGGACGTTATTAAAATATTTCATTTCATTTCCCATTAGGCTGCTGTGGCCTCGTGGACATTATTAAAATATTTCATTTCATTTCCCATGCCTATCGTAGGTTTGCTTTCACATGCCCTTTCAAAATAGCGATGAAGCGCTATTTCTCCACGTGGACATTCTTTAGGACGCTGCTTTAAGTTTCTCTTCATGCTTCATTTCATCCACCCACCTACATAAAACCTTGTTCAAAAACTTAGGCGTTGCCCTTGATTTAAACTTCAGCATTTTGGATTTAACTTTATAAAGTTTAAGATGAAAATGTCCACTTCACATGCCTTGACTTAGGGGGCATATTTAAAATATTTAAAACCATTATTTTCACCCCCAAACATACAATAAAACATAGTTGAAAAACTCACCATTTGCAAGTACTCAGCAAGCCCGGAAAACCCGGTTCGGAAAAAACTTGACAAAAACTCGGCAAATTAAAAAATTGCTTAAAGTTCACTAAAAAACACATTTTTTTGCAAAATTCAAAGATAAGATGCATCCAATGAGTCAATAAATGAGTACATAGAAGAAACAAGTTGTATTTGATTGATTTGAAAGAAAATTAGATACAAAATGGCATCCTCATGTGGAATGCTCAATGTGTTGATATGATAGTCTGAAACAAAATGAAAATAGCAAATTGTTTTTGTAAAACTGAAAGTAAATACTACATTAATATATTTCAGTTTTTACAAATTCACATCTTCCTCTTCCCTTGTCTAGTTCTCACTAGGGAAGAGGGTCTAGTCGTAGGACTTTGCTATAGCTCCTCAACCTCCATCCTAGATGTAGATCCTGCTGGTGGTGGCACTGGCAATGACTCCTCCTCAGGCTCATCCTCAAGGTCATCCAATGAGAATGCCAATCCACCCCCTCCTCCATTGCCTGTTGCTCTAAATCATAAATGTCATCCTCGGAAAACAATGGAGGTTGCTCCTCCCACCCCATCCAATCACTGTATGGATCTATCTTATCCAAATCAATTGGATTATCTGATATTTCCTCTACCTTTCTTGTGCGTAGCCAAAGATTATATTGCACATAGACAAGGTCATTGAGGTGTTTTTGAGCCAGTTTGTTCCTCTTCGATTGTGGATGGCCTTAAACAAGTTCCAATTGCACTCACAATTAGACAAACTACAAGAATGGCATAAGACATGGAGGGCAAATTTTTGAAGATTTGGGGTTTTTCCACCCCAATTTGTCCACCAAACATCTATAAAAAAAATTAAGAGTTAGAAACTTAGAAAGGAAAGTCAAAAGTTCAAAACATATTTTGTCAAATTATCTAATTATCAATTTTTGTAACTTGTAACTTGTAAATTTCAAATTTTATACCTGGTGACTAATTGAGTATTGCTCTCTTTGCCAGGCCTGAAGAAAAGAGTGCACCCTTTTTTTCCCTATAACTTTGCAATTCATTAACAATGAGGTCTGCCACCTCAACCTCGGGTGCCATCCTCTGAATGCAAGTAGTGAGGCCCTCCATAACCTCTCTAGTAGGATCTGCATAGGTGCCTTAATGGAAGAAATGGGGGTTCAAGAAGCACCTTATTGCATGGATGGTTTGGTGGAGTTGATGGTTCCACCTCCTGTCAATAATCTCCAAAATGGGATAAAAACTTGAGGCGGTCCCCCTTATAATAATTTCTAATAGCCTCCTTGGCCCTATCCATGGCCCCATAAAGATAACCCCATTGGGGTTTTATCCCCATCCACCAAGCGGAGAACTCTAACCAAGGGCTCTAACACCTACAATATAAAAATGCAAAAAAGATTAGAGTTACAATTTACAAATTTACAATGAAAGACATTAAAAAAAAATATTCAATTTGAATTTAGCTTCAAAGTTTTGAAGTTACCTTCACAATCTCTGTAGCTCTTTATGTAAAGAGGCCATTGAAGACAATGCTTGCAACTCTCTCTTCTTCTAGCTTCTTCGAATAAGTTGAGTCTAGCCATGCTTGACTCACAAACATTTGTTTCAAAGCCATCAATGCACCAAGAATGCTTTGCAATGTTAAGAAAACTGTTGCAAACCTTGTCACACCGGATCTCACCAATTCTTTCCCTTGGGTGTGATCCCTCATCAATTGAAGAACCCAAGGGTGATTGTAGATAAATTTAGTGATCCTCCTTGCATCCTCTACAATCGGTGTGACCCAATCTAATTTGCCTATGTCCTCCGAAAGAAGGTCAAGGACATGTGCAGTACAAGGTGTCCAAAAAATTGTGTGGTGTTTATCTTGGAGGTTTCTTCCTACTGCCACATATGCCGCTGCATTGTTAGTTATGATTTGCACCACATTTTCAAGCCCAACCTCCATGCACACTTGCTCCAACATTTTAGCCATTTTTTTTGCATTTTTTACTATGTTGGAGGCATCCACTGATTTCAAGAACACCACCTCATTTTTGCAAGCAACCAAAAAATTAATGATGGTACGGTTTTTACCATCCGTCCACCCATCAAAAAGAATAGTGCAGCCATATTTTTTCCATTCTTCTCTTTGTTCTTCTACTGCCGCCCTTGCCCTTTCAGTTGCACTAGTAAGCAACCTACAAGTAAAATGTGAAATTAAGTACACAATTTTAATTTGTAAACAAAAAAATAGCTTCAATTCATCATAAATTAAACTTAAAAAACATAAATTAAAGAACATAAACTAACCTCCCACTCAAGTCTATGCGAGAAGGCGCCTTGTAGCCTTTCCTTGCAACTATCGATGCGGTCACCAAATTGTGCCAGTAAGGTGAGCTTGCCACATTGAAAGGGATGTTGTTGAAATACCAAAAGTCCGCACAAGCAATGTCTACCTGCCCATGCACCTCCCTATTCCACCCAGTTGCCTCTTAAGGAAGGTTGTGCACCAGGTGATTTTCTAGGCACAAAAACATCATGCATGTGTGTAGCCGTAGGTGCTGATCCTGGTACTCTACTAGAGGTAGATGAAGGGCTCGAGGTGGTGGTGGGTTGCCTTCGCACACATGGACCATGAAGAGAGCCCACTATGCTTGCTACATCATCATCTGACTCAAGGTTGATTGGAGCACCTTGAGAAGAAGCTATGGCTGCTTGCATTGCCACCTTTGCCTTCTCTCTTTGCAATTTTTTTTCTTTTGCAGCTGCAAGTATGACATGCATTTGTCTTTTTATTTCTTTGTTGGTGTTAGGACAAGCCTTAGCATCACGTTGAGGGATGCCTGCAAGGTGGTATTTAAGGCGATTGATGCCTCCACGGTATACATTTTCACATCTAATGCAATAGACTGAGCCAGGTTTGGGTCCTTGATATGCATGTTTCCAATCAGGATCCTGTTGTGACCTATTTCACACATCGCCCCATCGCAAATGGGGACCCCCAAGTTTGGTTCCGCCCTCTGCGCAACGTCTTTGAGAGTCTTGAATTTGGATAAAATTTTGAAAGTCAGTCTGGCTAAGTTGAGATTTTGAACCCGTTTTTGGGCCTTAACGTCATAGAAATGCTTAGAAGACCCGGTGGACGAAGATCGCCATTGCTTTCGGTCGTTTCTGACACTTCCTATTTTTTAGGGAATCTGCTTTTTTTGCTTTTTGCTTTTTTGATTTTTGGCATTTTTAGGCCATTCTGGAGTCCCTATTTTTTAGGGATGCTTTTTGCTTTTTCTATTTTTGGAAAGTTTCTATTTTGGGAAAAAGTTTCTATTTTTGGATCCCACAGAGCAGAAAATCAATATGTCTCCAGAAATCAAGAAAATCAAGGTAAAGTGAAAAATGGCAGGAATTTTTGAAAAATGTCTGAAGTCTGAGAATGGCGCCATCAAGAGAGGAATGGCATGAAAAGTCAAGGTCCGCCCTACCTTTGGCATGCCAAAGGTAGGCACTGGCAAGAAATTCACCAAGTCCGCCCATGGCATGAAAGTCTTCAAGTCCGCCATAGGCATGAAGGTTGCCAAGTCCGCCATAGGCAAGAAATTCACCAAGTCCGCCCATGGCATGAAGGTTGCAAAGTCCGCCCTTGGCACAAGGAACTCAAAGTCCGCCCAGCAAGGTAGGAAGTGCGCCATATGGAAAGTGGCATGGAGAAGTCAAAGTCCGCCCCTAGAAAAGGATGGCACAAAAAGGTCAAAGTCCGCCCTTAAGGAAAATGGCATAAAATTCATGAAGTCCGCCCAGCCTTAGAGGAAATGGCATGAAAAACACAAAGTCCGCCCCCAAGAAGTGTGGAGAAGGGTAAAACATGAAGGGGTGCACTCCAAGGTGTTTGGAAAGGGGTAAAATTGCAAGATAATTCATTGAAAATTGAAATAAATGATGGAAACAAGTGAAATTTTCCGTTGGACAAGGCACAAATAAAATTCGCCATGGCAAGGAAAATCTAAGACCAATGGATGATAAAATACGCCATAGGCAAGGAATTATAAGACATTCGCCCAACTCTTGAAGAGAAAAATTATCCTAAGGCATGAAAAACGGAGAAATGTCTAGAAGAAGAAGAGGTTTTGGCTGGCATAAAAATCACGCCCCAGCACAACGGAGTGAAATTTTTTGGCACAAAATGAAGAGTGCTTGGCAGAGCAAACATGAAGTCCGCCCCTCTCAGCTTGGAAAATTCCTAAAGCGCTAGTAAAAAAATGGCAAAGTGGCAGAGGTCTCCAGGTTCGCCCAACCCAGAAGATGAATCATTCGGCTAAAATAAAAATGTCCAGAAAGGTCAGAACTCCGCCTAGAGAATTAAAATTTGGCAGATGAGCTATTGAGCACATTTTGGCTAGGCAGACAATTTAAAAAAGAGATATTTTGCCTCCGACGAACGAAATTAGCCATGTATCAAGATTAAACGGGTTGGAATTTAATATTTTAATATTTTTAATTATTTCCCTGACACTTAGGGAATTTTAATTAAAAATTCAAAATCCGGAGATTATTTGGAAGATTAAACTAGTCTGCCTTAGATAAGTTTAAACTTTGCCATGTTCGAAGGATTTAAAATATGTTGAAAAAAATAATTTTGGACAATTAATTTAATATATTTTCTAACACTTAGTCAATTTTCCTTGAGAAAATTCGAAAATCTCAGCAGAGATGGCACAGAGACGAAAGTTAGAAACTTGCCTCAATAACTGAAAGTGAAATTAGAAGTTTGCTAATCCGAGGAGAAAACATTTCTAAAAATTGGAAGAAAATCAAAAGAAAGGAAGCAATGCCTTGAGGAAAATCGCACTTCTCAGCCATAAAATGAGTTTCAGCAACTCATTTCTTCACAAATTCTGGCTGAGAAGCAACTATCTCTCTCGAATCTTCAGGAAAACACTCTCGAAGGAGAAGTTTGTGAGAATAACATCATTGTGAGAATCGAGATAGCATTCTCTTATTGACAGGCGTGATTTTTGAGAGAAGTAATTTATTTCTTTGCTGAAATCGTACTTCCAGCATAGTGGCGCACTTCTTCTGGCAAATTTCTTTGAATTTTTAAATTCATTTGCAGCCACAACGTGATCTTTGAGGTTTGGAAGTTAATCGATAGCGCATTTGCGCTGTGTTTCTATCTTCTACTTCGTTTCCGGCACAAATTTCATTCATGATAGGCGAATTTAATTACTTTCAGCTTGCTTTTTGACAGAAATTTTAACTTAATAAGGCTGAAAGTGCGATTTTGTCTAGGCTATACCCCAAAACTCATTAATTCTTAAATGATATTGTATTAATGTTAAGTATCTTGTGCTTGCAGGCTGCCGATCGATCAAAGCGAAATATCCAGGCAGGCACAGATGAAGTTTGCAAGTAAAGGATCGCAGCCAGAGACCAGAATAAAGTCTAAGTGGAAAAATGTCTCAGACACTGATCTTGGCCACATCGATCTCGTGGAATTTAAAAAGAGGATATATGGACACAACGGACCCTTACCAACGCCTGCAGCTAGAAGGATAGTGAGGAATGGCATATTTCAAGCTGCCGGATTCCAGCCTGCACTTTGCTGTGCTGAACTGATGGTGGAGTGTGCACTTCACTATGATGTTGAGTCAAGGCGGATTGTGGCGCCTGATGGGAGAGTGTTGGCACATCTGACAGAGGTGGCCATTCAGGAAGCCTTCGGCATTCCGGCATATCCTAAAACTGTCTACAAGACCAAGGAAGATGCTCAGAAGTTATATGACAAAAATCCTGATCTTTGTGCCGCCAACCTTAACAAATTTTGGCTGGACAAGCCTAGACCGTCCTTTAAGAAGATGCCCAAGAAGTTGATGCGCACGGACTTCAAGGAGGACTATGGAGATATTATTATCTTGCTGAACAGAGTGGCAGGCAGTCCCTCGGGAGCACCCTTTGAGCCGTGGATGTATTATTTCATTGAGGACCTCACAGAAGGTGTCAAGATGTTCAACTGGGCTAGGATGATAAGCAATAATCTTCACCACCAGCTTATCAATCTAGAAAAGACCAAAACATTTTATATGGGTTCTTACGTCGTCTATATGTTGGCCAGAACTTACAGATATGCAGGCTTGATCTGCAAAGGCACAGTTGGCAGTAAGGAGAACGAGCTAAAACCTTATGACTGTTACCCACAACTCCAGCTGAGGGAGAAGGCGCATTTTAGATGAGCCCACGACGCGTTCCTGATGTACATCACCAGGATACTCCAGGGAGGGACGCATCAGCGGCTGACACATGAAGCCAAAAGCCTAATCGGTAAATACGGGTCTTGGTTTATCCAGTATCCAAGATTTACGTATATCAGAATTCAAGGATTCACTGGAAGCCCGTACCGTCTGCCCATCTTCCCCACGAATAAGATGGTCCTGCTCGAAGTGTTGAGGCAGTTAGAAGATTTTCAGGGTCTTCAAAGAGCAAAGCAAAAGGCGGCAGTTACTTTTCCCTTCTTTATAGGGAACATGTTGGAGTCGTGTCCGTCATCACAGGCAGCTGACAGTGCCAGAATCGAGATACAGCATTACCCTTTCTCTCCATATCCGGCCAGAAATCACTACGACCCCCATCACCACATCAAAATGGTGGATGGAAGGAGGTACAAGCATAGGGTCGAACTGGAGGACTATTGGGCAAATGCTGCGGATGAATTTGAGGTCAGACGGAGGATGTGGTCCAGATTACCTCTCAGCTTGATCAGGGCAACAGAATTTTGTCACGTGCCAGATCAGTTGGAAGAGGACGAGAATCAGACGCAACCGCGCTTCGATGAGAATTCAGCTTTGCCCGCTGTCCAGTGGTCAGAAGCAGAGCATGCTGACTTGAACGTCTTGATGAGGCCTGTCATCAAGTTTACTCAGTGGTGGGTTGATCAACGAGTTCAAGAATTAAGGCGCCAGAAGATAACCCTGACCTATGATATGCTAAGCGAGGCAGAGTCTTATTCTTCCAATGCGGGAGCATCACAGGACCTCCCAGTGATAGAGGCCACCACATCTAGGAAAAGAAAAGAAATAGCTGCAGGCAAAGAGCCGGTCCAGAAACAGGTAAAGATGAAACCTTCTCAATCGGCCGCCTCCAGAAATATTGAGGAGATACTGGCTACCGCCGATGCTTCACTGGCAGATATGAGGGATCCTTCTCCGATTCCTGAAAACAACGCGGAGCTTCAACCAGATGAGGATGCGCCACCTTCTCCCACGGGCACCGAAATATTGGAGTCGGATGACGACAATGTGGGCACCCAAGATGAGGATTTTCAGGAAGGGATGATTTCAGCCCTTAGGGGAATTGTAGACGTTCCTGATAGAGAAGGCGTGCCGGAAGAAGACGGTGTTGAGCAGCTTACGATACCGGATTGGCTGAAGGAGAGGCTAAAGGTACAAGTGCCGGCAGATGAACCAGAAGAGGATGATACGGCAGACTTTTTGGCCAGACTGTCTCAAACCGTGCCCAAAAAGTCGGCAAAGAAATTCTCCAGCATACAGAGAGACGAGGCCGGCAACAGGACAGTGCAAATCGCCGTGCCTACAGTGGACAAGCCACAGGAGGATATGGCTCCACAGGATTACGCCATCACGACCATTGACTTGGGTCCAACCACTAAGGGCCAAGAAATGGAAGATTTGGACAATTCTGTGTCCGCCATCAAATCAAGGTTGGCGAAGGAGGTAGCCAGAAGGAAGGAGTGCCAATTAGAGATTGAGCGCTTAAGGGAATATATTCAGCACTTGATCAAGCCACTTGATCAGGACACTACGGCAGCTCCTCTACTTCCGAACTCTTCGCAGGAGGCCATTAAAGAGATGGAAGAAAACAGGCTCACGGTTCAAGAGGCCAAAGAATGGATAGCCGTAAAGGGGACTGAAGCTGAGACATTTGTGGAGCGGCTAACTTTGGTTTATGGCCAGGCCACTGCCTTGCTTTCTAGGTTCGCTTCTTTGACAGAAGTATGGGACAGCCTTCCAGACGTGCAGGACAGAATAATCCCTTGCCTTAGGATTCTGAAAGGAGTTCCTAAGCAAGAATTGATAGAGGGAGGCGTCATCGCAGCGGGAGCAGCCTATGACTTCCACACTTGGTATTGGACCTTGACGGCACGAGGTGAAGTCTTGGAGAGGGTTAAGATTGACGGCATCAGACTGGAGGAACAGGTCAAGGAAGTTCAGGCCAAAATCCTCAACATAATTGCCGATGTCCTGGATAAAGAGGCACTGCGAGAGAATGACCTGCAGTTGGAAGTTTTGAAGAAAAGTGTCCAGGAAAATATCTTCTACATCACTGGGCCCATCTTGAGGCAGGACTGGGCCAAATTGGCGAACTTCTTGAGCATCAGAGAATCCTTTGAGAAGACGGAACCAGAGTGGGAGGAGACCTTCGCCAGATGCGCCGAGAGCATGGATGGGCTTGAATTCAGAATCGGCATGCTTCCGCAGGTTACCATGGACGAGGTTGCCTCGATCGTGTCCAGATTCGGCGAATACACGGCAGCTCGAGAGGATCGGGATATAGTCCCTTGAAAATAGCTCCTATTGCCAACTCATTGCTGTTCATTGCCAGTTAACTGAAGTTATTTTGGGAAACCCTAATTAGGGTTTCGTTTGTTAAATCTTGACCGTCGGCTCATTTTTAATCTGAGCCATTTATTCCATTTATGAAACTCTATATAAACTCATTGACCCTCATTTGTAATGTGTGAAGTGAGTAATAAAAGATTGTTGCGACGAAACTATTTCCGTTTATAAAAGCTCTTGTGCATGATTTGCTAAGAACAACTTTTATTTTCAAGTAGTATGCAAGGTTGAATATTTCTCCTTCAACACTTAGAGTAGAATTAGAATAGCATTTCATTACATGTTGGTTAGATGAATGATAGATTTGATCGCAGTGGCGGATAAAATTTTGCTCATACTTTTGTCGAGTGGATGATTTGCATTTGACGTGTAAAGTTAGTCTGAGCCATTAAATCGTGGATGCTTAACTTCTGTTTGTTTCAATTACCGATTCAAATATGAAAATTCTTATCACTTCCGTTGAAGATTGCACCTGCTTCGCGTAGTTGTCCAAAGGTGGCGAAACGAAGTGTGGTTACCCATTTTGTCTACTCACTGCTGTCTCTTGAATTCTTAGGCGTAGTTTAGATCTCTAAACCCTTATCCTTTTTTTATTTTTTTGGAAAATCTGAAGATACCCACCGAAAGAGCCTTCAAGGATAAAACCGTCTAAGTTTCCAACCCGCAAAAAGAGAATTTCATGTAAGTCCCCTTGTGATTACCAGCAATCACAACGCCCACTGGCCTTATCCACATGTCAAGACCTGACCAAAGAAACCTTGGAGTTATTGTATTGTCTACTAGATTTTTGCAAGCACTTTTCAAGAGAGGATAAGAGTGTCCTTTGGGCATTTTTATTCTGTGTTCGGTGGCGTACTCAAAACACACACCAACAGATCCCTAGCTCCTGCTGGACGAGTGCCTACAAATCCCCTAGGCACGAATGGGGCTGAGTCTGAGGCAGAACCAGATGCAAAAGCCATTATCAATTAACCTACACACACAACGACAAAGTAAAAGCACAACTTGTTAGTTTTTTGATAGAAAATTTAAAAACAAGCTAAATTAGATTAAATCAAAATAGATTATTTTAAATTAGTAAAAATCTAAACTAATCTAAGATTCTAAACATTTTCATAAAAAAAATGGATTAAAAAAAGAAAATAATAAACTAGGTTTTCAAAAAATGTGAAAAAAATGTAAAAAATCAGAAAATTAATTTAAATTAGTAAAAAATTTAAGCTAATCTAAGATTGTAAACATGTTTTCAACAAAAAAGAGGATTCAAAATTAAAAAAATAACTAAGGTTTGAAGAAAATTTCAAAAAAATGAAAATCAGCAAAATATGTACAAAAAATCAGAAAATGTGTCAAAAATTCTTGTTTTGATGAATCTAAATCTTGTTTTGAACAATATAAATGTATTTAAATATTTTTTACACTACATTCATGATGTTTTTTAAACATACAATCAACAAAAATGAAGAAAAAATTAATAAAAAAATAAAGAATAAGAAAAATAAAAAAATCTACCTGGAAATCCAATTTGCCTTCGAAATTCGATGAAAATCCCCTTCAAATCTCGTCTCCTCAATGCAAAATTGCTGGAAATAGGTGCAAAATGGCTGGGAGAGTTTTTTGGCTCAAGCAAGAGTGAAAACAAGTGAAAAAATGAAGTCAAAATGACCTTTTTGTTGGTTGTAGGCTTCACTGTCTAATCACGCGGGTTTTTTGCAAAAACTCGCCAAAAACTCAGCAAGTTATTCCAGGCGAATACTTGCACCAAAAACTCATTTTGAAAAAACATTGCTGAGTTTTTCAAAAATTCACTGAGTTTTTCAAAAACTCGCAAGTTTTTGGCGAGTCTTTCATCTATGTAATAAAATATTGAAAATGCTTTAGAAAATTTTCAAATTTAAATATAGTGAAACTCGCAATTGAATTCTTTCGTAGGTCAAATGACAATATTGATGCCATGGATGTGTGTGAACTCTGGGAGCTGAGAAAATTTGTGAGTATGATTTATATTTTATGTCGATCCTTGTATTTCCATTTAGACTCACACAACGAATCAAATTCCAAGGATTCCTTTGCAAATTGGGCCTTTCGATAGGTAGTTTAACAAAAAAATTGTTCTGACCCTGAAACTTCTTTGAAGACCAAGAAAATGGAGCTATAGGCTATTGATGACAAGTGAACAACTAGGTTGTCACCTGAATAAAGAAATTCAAAAAATTTTATGGGATCTTATGAACCCGCTTAAAAATGGCGACATGTTAAAATCAACATCATTTGTTTGGGAGCCACAAAATTGGGCATGCATACTCCTACCAAATGATAAAAACTTTCTATCATTCGGATTTAGAAGATGATCTGTGGATTGTGAAATTTTAATGTCGGAAGCTTCAAGCCATCTAGTTGCCATCGGGCTTGAAAACAAGCTTCTATTGCCAATTGAAAGGCCATCATGCACTAGGAACAAGGAAAAAATATAGGTGCTAACACATTGATGATTTAATAGATTAGTTATAGCATGCTAGGTTCTTCACTAAGTTGGATTTGAGGTTTGGATGTCATCAAATTAAAATAAAAGAAGAGGATGTGGTTTTAAACCACATTCAAGGCTAAACAAGGACTGTTTGAATCATACTTAGTAGATTCGACAAGTACTCACCAAAAATATCTCATAGTGAGTTTTTGCAAAGTTAACTTATAGGGTTTTTGCAGGAGTTTTTCCCAAAAACTTGGCAAGTTAGAGCCTTTGACTCTTGCTGTGCTTGAAATGCACCAAAAATATTGGATAAAAGAGGAAAAAATGTAGAAAAAATGCAGATTTTTGCCTTTATAGGCTCTATTCAACCATGTTGAACACACACAACAAATTAGAGAATTCTAGAGCAAATTGGAAGGATTATTTAGGGTATTTGAGGAACATTTTTTTTGGAATTTTCTTTGTGCTAGTTCTTTTCTTTTTCAAGCATATAAATTTATAAATCTTTTCTAATTTTTTGAACACATAAAATTTACAAATTTTATTGTATTGAAGTCAATATATGTAATTGGATCAAAAAATTTCTTTTGAATATAGGGTTTATGTTTTAGGGTTAAAATATGTTATTTTTGTCAAATTCATTAATTAATTACCATTCAATTAATATTACCATATTACATTTCAATTTTTCAAATGCATTTGAATTTAACATGATTTAAAAAAAATTGTGTTCAAATTGTTGTATTTTTTTTTGAATGACATTTTTTTTGTTTTTATCAATGTTATAGGCTAATATACAATGGTATTCAACTCTACATCAAGTTTGGATTCAGCTAGTTGAAGTCCTATTGGAACTAAATCCCCTGGAAGCTGTGACCCCACTTAGAAACATGTCATAATGGGACCAGTAGTAGGGAGTGTGATTTGTACTTGTGCATAAAAAAACTTTTAGTGAAGGCATCAATCACCTCAAATACTATCTTGCAGGCATTCCTAATTGCAATTCCAAAGGCATGTATAGAGGCTCTTGAAGAGCTGAAATGAGAGATGATAGCACCTCTTGTATTATTGGATGGGAAGAAATTGAGAAGGGCCAGGGCATAATTAGCCATAGAAGTAACTATTGCTCCAAATTTGCTAGTAGAATTCGATGTAGATATGAAAAACATTGTGGGCTCTAATTGTGGTCCATGCATACATGGTGCATCCACCTCATCTAGCTCAAGTGGAGCTCAATCATAGGGATTTTTTGTGCATAAAAACATACCTAGAGCACAGCCTACATTGCAAAGTACAGTGTCGAACAAGGAGGAACACAAAGAAGCAAATAAGACTATGCAAGTTTTTGGTATTACAACAACCTTCCCTTCAATGTAGCAAAAAGTCCATATTGGGTGTATTTGGTGACAACATTAATAGTTGTAGGGAAAGGGTACAAGGCACCCTCTCCAAAAGAGTTAAGTGAGAGGTTTCTACAAGATGCTATTGTAGATGCAAAAATAATTGTGGAAAATCAAAAGCAATGGCGAAAGTTTTGGATGCACAATTCTTTCAGATGGGTGGATGAATGAAAGGAACCATACCTTCATTATTTTTTAGTGGCTTCAAATACTAAATTGATTTTCTTGAAGTCAATTGATGACTTCAAATACTAAATTAATAGTTGTAGGGAAAGGGTACAAGGCACCCTCTCCAAAAGAGTTAAGTGGGAGGTTTCTACAAGATGCTATTGTAGATGCAAAAATAAGTGTGGAAAATCAAAAGTAGTGGCGAAAGTTTAGATGCACAATTCTTTCAGATGGGTGGATGAATGAAAGGAACCATACCTTCATTAATTTTTTAGTGGCTTCAAATACTAAATTGATTTTCTTGAAGTCAATCGATGACTTGGACAAAATAAATTACTCAAAAACTTTGAACTTGATGTTGGAGGAAGTTGTTTTGGAGGTGGGCATACAAAATGTTGTGTAATTTGTCACTAGCAATATAACAACACTCGTGGCTATTGGAAGATTACTTCAAGAGAGGCATTTAACAATCTTTTGGACCCCTTTCCTTGACCTTCTTTTGGAGAATATAGCCAAAATTGATTGGCTAAGATCAATTGTAGAATATGCATGGATCTTGAGCTATAGGCTAAGTTCCTTCATGGGAAAGAGTTGGTTTTCATTGATTTTGGAGCATCAAGGACTTTTATGCAGGATTGTTGAAGACTTAGGGTGATTTGGAGTATCCTAGGAAGAAGATGGGCTTGTGTGCAAGAGTTAGAATACAATATTTTTTTCCCAATTTTGGTGATTTTCGGCTTGTTGCAAGCAGCAAACCCATGTATGCCTCAATGAATTTGCAAACTGCTGAATGCTCAAACCCCAATGACAAATAACCATTCACTCCAACAAACTTGTCAAAAGTGGCAAACTATTTCTTTGAGCAACCAACAAACTCATTTTTGTGCATACAAAACGTGGAATGTGGGGTTTTGTCTATTGATTTCCTCTTCCAAGCATTGGTTTGCATGTCCATACCATTAGGGAATGTGTAGGACGTTATTTAAACAAATTTTGAAGATTGTACATGGGTTGACATTCATGTTTTACCTTTGGGAGCAAGTGGTTTGCATGCTAATGACACTTATGTTATAAGTTCACTTGGATTGGCTTGCCAGTTCACGTCCAGTTCGTCCTGGAGATGGGAAATAACCAGTTCTAGCTCCATAGGTCGACCCCACTTAAAAACAAACCCAAAATCTCCCCTTTGGAGTTATGTTGAAATGTTACAACAACTTCCAGGTGATGGGGATTATGTTTGGATTTGTAGTGGGTGTGATGTTAGGTATTCAAGTTCATATAGTCGAGTGAAAGGCCATTTGTGCCACATCCCTAGATTAGGAATCAAAGCTTTCCTAAGTAAAAATGGTGTACCAATTCTTGAATTACAAGTCGTGGCATATATTAATATGCAAGAAAAAGTAGATTAAACAGTATGTCATAAATTAAATCATCCTTTGCTAAAGAAAGGATCTCAAGGAATGAAGCCACCTATAGATATTAAATCATTGCCTTCTAATCTTCAACCTATAGAGAGCCACCCATTTTTGTCCACCCTGAAGAACAACTCGTGGCCTTTACACATAAGAGATCAAAGGGACCGTTGGAAATGGCATTTCAAAACAAGTCTCCAGAGATTTTTTATCGACACATAGCGAGATGTCTCTATGCAAATGGATTGGCATTCAATTTTGTTCGCTCACTATATTGGTAACAAATGCTGAAAATAATTAGTGAGTTTCCAAAAGGGTACAAGGGC
The DNA here is from genome assembly GCA_007115665.2 of Sequoiadendron giganteum. NCBI lineage: Eukaryota > Viridiplantae > Streptophyta > Pinopsida > Cupressales > Cupressaceae > Sequoiadendron > Sequoiadendron giganteum. Next base: position 48,085,449 of record CM021102.1, on the reverse strand, counting down.
TTGGGTTTTGAGAAGGTGTGTAGCACCTTAATGGAAAAAGAGGTGAAGTTTGTAGAGGAATAATTTAAGCCCATAAGGGATTCATGGGCTGAAATAGGGGTTTCCATCATTTTTGATGGATGGAAAGATGTGAGAAATTGACCATTGATCAATGTTATTGTAGTGTCCCCTAAAGGGGCAATGTTTTTGAGAGCAATGGATTGTGAAGGGGAGGTTAAGGATGGTGCATTTATTGCTAACATTCTCATGACAACCATTGAGAAAGTGGGCTCTCAAAATGTTGTGCAAGTCATAGTAGACAATGCCAAAAATTGTAGAGTGGTTGGGTTATTGGTTGAGGAGCATTATTCACACATTTTTTGGACACTTTTTGTTGTCCACTCCCTCAACCGTTTGTTACAAAAGATTGACACCAAAATTGATTGGATCAATTAGGTGTATGTTGAGGTTGAAGAGATCCAAATGTTCGTCACCAACCACCATATGTCACAAGGCATATTCAAAGCATTATTGAAATTGGAGCTTCTGAAGGTAAGTGAAGCAATAAGATTTATTTTAATAAATATGTTTCACTTTAGTAAACTTTTTAATTTTATTTTACTTTTAATTTTTGTAAATTTAATTTTTTTAATTTTGATTTTCAAATAGGTTGCTAAGACCTATTTTGCCTCCAACACAATTGTCTTGAGATGACTTGTGAAGGTTCATGAGGCACTTTCTAACATGGTTGTCAGCCCAGATTGGTCCATATCGAGGCAATCTAGCACTACAAGGGCAACAAATATTAAGCAAATGATCCTAGATAAATTTGGTGGGATTGTGTTGAATATCTTAGTTTCATTAAACCCATATTGAGTATGATGTGTTATACTAACATGGATAGGCCTTGTTTGGGTGAGATATATGATGGCATCGACTCAATGATTGAGAAGATGAAAGCCATCATAAATGAAAAAGAGCAATATCCTAAATAAAATTTCTTCAAACAACTACACAAAATTAGTGAAGAGAGATGGAACAAAATGACCACTCCACTACATCTTCTTGCCTTTGCGTTGAGTCCAAAATATTATAGTGTTGAGCTCCTTTCTATGTCAACAAGAATTATCCCATATAGAGATGTTGAAGTAAGTCAAGGGTACAAGGCAACACTTTGCAGAATCTTCATTGATCTTGACATGCGGGATGCAACAAGGATCGAGTTCATGGATTTGGTATACTCCAACGACTTTAGTATTGATGCTCTTTGAGACAAGTATAAGGTCGATGCTCATAGTTGGTGGTACTTCCATGGCCAATAATTCACACACCTACAAGCTCTTGCGATCAAAAATTTATTGCAAGTTTCATTAAAAAGTTCTTTTATCTTTAATTTTATTTTTTTTAATTTTATAACTCTTTAACTCTCTAATTTTGTCTTAATAGGTTGTTAGTTCATCTACATTTGAGAGGAATTGGAGCACACACTCCATCCATTTAGTAAAGTGCAATTGACTACACTTAAAAAAGGCAAAGGAATCAGTTTATGTGCATTCAAAGTGGTGGTTCCTTTCACATAAACAAAGTGGCTACAAAGAAGGAGACGCATGGAAGGGGGATATCGAGCCAAAGCATGTTGACTTGGATGCTTCCACTTCCCACCTTGCTGCACTTGATGTTGAATATGAGCCAATTAGCAAGCATGAGAGTGCTAGTGCTAGTGCTTGTGCCACTGCTAGAGGCATTGTTTGTGGTTCTTCTAATTTACCAATACCTACATCTAATATGGATGGTGGTGATGATATTTTTGAAGACCCATATGATGATGCTTGATCAGTGATGGCTAATTGTTGATGCTTGACATTTTTATTTTTTTATTTTAATATATTATATATATCATGACATTTGAGTTTGACTAATTGACATTGTAATATTTTTTACTTTTATGGTTTTTTTGTTTATTATACAATATATGATGCTATGTGTGGTGTATTTTGAACTTAATTACTATTGCAAATATGTATATGTTTCTGATTGTTATATGTTTTTGTATGGACGAATCCAAAATAAATCCAACCCCTTTTTTTTTTATCGAACCCGTGAACCAAACCCCTAAACCCAAACTTGAACCAGTCCCAGGACCGGTAACTTAGAATGACACCATAGGAGTAGGGTTTTGGGATAGAACAACAGATTGGTGTCTGTATGAGCTATTGAAACTTGTTGGTGAGATTTGTGGGTCATGTTCAACCCTTTATACGTTGTACTTGATTGAGTTAAGGAGTAATTGCTCTTCAAACTAGAGTTTTCTCGCTATTTAGAATTTCTCTAGGTCAAACATCTTGTTTTAGTAATTGTATATTGTTTGTTGCTTTTGGTTCTTGTTTTTGGTTGCTTCTTAATCATTTTTGGATTCATATATATGACTGTCCCATGGATTCATCTTCAACCGATTTGAGCCCTTGATCACTACTTTTAGGTTTAATCCAAGCCATCCAATCTTAGAGCCAAAAATCTATAAATGGGATGCTATCTCAAGCCATTTTCAAGACGACATGAAATGCAATGTTATGTTGCAGGTAGAAGCACTCACATATCACCATCTTGAGCACAGCCACCATGGACTTGGTGCAACGAGGGTTGGTGTTGGTGAGCTTTCATTTTGTTTTCATCGATGTTTACTAATTCTTTGGCTTAATTTAAGTGTTAAATAGATTGAGAGTAGAATGGTTTAATATAGTTTAACTTGTTCTCTTGTATAATCCGATTGTTCGTGTACACAAGTTGGTTAGGAGTATCTCGATTGGTGTATAGATCGCTATGCATGGGAGTAGATAGCACTCTTTGAAAGCTTGTCCTTTGAAAATCATTTACTACCTATGGATTAATTCTCCTCTATGTCTAATCTGTTTGCAAGGACTATGTATACTTGGATGAAGGCATTAGCAAAGGATGACAAAGAAGAAAAAAAGTGAAGAAAAATAACAATGAGAAGCAAAAGGGTTGATGAATAAGAGAATCAATATGAGAAGAAGGAGGAGGTTTATAACATGACATTAAGTTATTTACCGAAGAAGGAAACTGTTGATCAAAGATATTTTAGTGAGAAAGGATTCAAAAAATCCTAATTGGGACTTCCCTAAGTTCCAAATCAATAAATTTATTATCTATCAAATAGTGCCCATTGGATTAGTATTTATCCCTGAGCTTCATTGGATAAACTTTTTTCTGCCAAATAATCAGCCACGGATGTAAAGAGCGATTTGAAAAGTTCAAGGGACATTAGAGTTATATGATGTGCCAAAAGAAAAGGAAGTAGTTCTCTCCATGAGAGATGGCTTTAAGAATTGATATTTTCCATTTAATTATATGTCAGATTTTATAATTGCCAAGATATACCTTCTTCTCACCCAGAAATCCAATATCTACCATAATAATCATCACAGGCAACTAGCCAGATCTTTTGGAAGCATTTTTCTTACACAGTTCTCGAAATGGATTATCTTGATATGCTGTTAAGGTGTATGGGTATTGGAATGCCTATATTGGATGTTCTTAGTAAGGCATTCCCAAGCCATTAGGATACAAACAGAATCGTTACAGTTGAACTCCTACTCTACACTATTCTCTCTCCATATAAAAAATGGAAGGTGAAGATTCTGAACCAAAGATTTTCACAAATTACTTTTGAGTCTAGGATCTTGACTAATAGCAAACAAAAGCACCTTAATGGTATTACTTTTGCTTTTAGTTTTGATTCCTTTGACCATGCCCATATGATGTGGTCAAGATTACTACATTATAGCTTAGGGCATTAATCATTATCAATAATTCTTATCTCAATTTCAATGTTCTCCTCTCATTAGTGAGAGTTGCATGTGTTGTTTTTGAAATATTCTCTCTCAATTTTTTTGATTTTTAAACCAAACATTTACAATAGAATCAATCACCCGTTAAGGTTAGCATAACCAAAACGTACATTAAAGAACTCTAACCAAGAATGCGCCCTAAAACCACTTAAGGAGGAGGGGCAAGCATATGGTCAGAGGATCCCTAGGATCTACTGAATCAACAAGTACAAGATTCTATTGAGAGAGAAGTATTTAAACTCGACACCAAGGATGTGCACTCAAGATCCCTTTGCAGGCGAGGTGCTAACATATGGTGGAGTACTACTGCTGAATTGAAATAACAAGGCGGATAACCAGCCAATGAACTTTCCACTCTACCACCAAACAGTGGGGGGAAAAGATTACAACATTAAACTTCTTTTGCTGTGGCAGGCATCCACTGAAACGTGGGAATTCTCCACTTGAAGTGGGTATGAATGGGGTTACAACAGATTGTCCACACTGGCGGTAAACCATCCAGGGGTGCTTAGCGTGAAATTAATTAAATAGAGCAGCAATAATAAAACTGAAAACAGTACTACTGTTAGCAGCTTGTACAAAGAGAAGGCTGCAATTTTACAATGCCAATTTCACCAATATTCAAGCACCTTGTTATACATTATCTCTCTATCAGAATATAACGAGAAAAGAAGAGGATAGATAGAAAACAACAATTGTTTTTAGTTCTGATCAGCGAACTGTAATTCTGGAAATGTATATCATCAACTACAGAAAATTCGTAATTTGCTCACAACTCAATCAAAGCACCTCCGATGTGCGTGAAATCGAAGCATAGATCATTTGGGAGATAGGCGCCCCTGTTGAAACACGGAAAACAGCTCCAAACACCTGCAATTATTAATGGCACACTTCCTAATGCAATGATGAATGGTATGGCCCTTGAGAGGGGCGATTTTCATTATAAAAAAGCACACTTCACATTAAAATCCGAAATTGCTTGTAGATGGTCGCCTAGACCTTAGGAATATTATTTTCAAATGCCCAGAACAATACAAAATTCGTACAATTAACCATGAGCAAAAACAACATTCAGTTGTATGCAAACAGCAACTGTAAAACTGGAAAATACATCAAATTTTCACCTTGAAACACAATCTGCTAGTCTGGATGAGAAGCAGCAATAATTCAACTAGGTGTTGTCTTGCAAACACAAAATTGAATGAAGAACTAGGAGGTCAGCATTCCTCGAAGTAGAAAATGATAAATCATTTTGACATCATAACTTTAGCAAAATAATGGATGTCTTAATGTTGGAGCCAAGCCTTACTTTTAAAGGAAGAAAGGAAACTGTTCAAGTCCCCCAAGAAGGTACGCCAATAGCCAAGACTCTTCAAATTTCCAAAAAGACAATAACTCTTCAAAAATACGCCCCCACTTGAGATAATGAGAAATTAATAAAAAGAAAACCTTTGAGCTTCTTCATGTGGTGCCACCCTCAAGTCCCTTTTTCAAAACAACTTAAGTTATGCCTTAGGCCAAGGGGTCAACTGCAAATTAGAATAATTTGCTCCCTCTAATGCAAAAATTCATTAAAACAATATTTTTAAATAGCCAAGGCTTAGTACTGAATATTGCTTCCAATGATGTGATGAACTGAAGGCTGACAACTGCTTACTGCCAGAAATAGAATTTACTATAAATAGTAAATAATGAGGAAAGATCACAAAACCTCCAAAACTGGAACCTTTTGAAACATCTCAATGAGCCTACAGGATTCCGGGATAGGCTGATGAGCTAATGACAGGATCACTGCCAAAAGGGGAACATTACAGTTTTTCTCTATTATTTGCTATTGTACATAATCAATTGTCTACCATCTGGTGAATATTATAGACTACAATTGATTTCTATTCTAGAGAAAAAGAGTATATCAATCTGCTTCAATATCTTTAAGCTAGAGACCTCAATTCCTGTTGCTTTGTTATTCTTTGAGAGGTGAAACATTGTGGCCTTACTTTGCTTTGTCATAAACTTGATTTTGATGTGTTAAGATACTCTTTCATGTTTGGCTGAACCTTTTTTTGATATCTGTTAGAATCCAAGCTTAGTTAGCAACCACAATTTGCAAGTTCTATAAACTAGCTAAATTCTTAAAACAGATGCTTTATCGTTTTAACTTTTTGGAATAAATCATACATGTAATACATGGCATAAATAACCATCTATGTATAAGACTAAAAAGTAAAATTTACAAAAAGAAAATACCTTCCATGTGTGCACTGGAAACAACTACAAAAAGGAACAAGAAAACAGAATACAGGACATGACAATCATCCATGAAGTGGGCAAAAAATTTTATGTGAAGAAATTTTGTATGGAGTAAAACAGTAAACTTCATGCTACAAAAAAGCAACTTGTTATTCCATTGACTTTGGTACAAACCACAACAATCTAGAGATCTCTTCTCTATGGAACTTATAACTCCATGATTCTAAAGATGCTATAGCTATATTTAAATGATTCCGAATGCTACAGGAAGGTGCGACTTATGCTTCAATGATTCTGAAGTGCTACAGTGGATTTTTACTTAAGAAATGCTACAGAGCTCATGGAACAATATCATGTCTGAGATATAGAAAAGTGTGCTCTGTGGAAATGCTGATTCGTTGCTAGAAAGTTAGAGTGGCATCCCCTGTCTCAGATCCATTGATTTTGTTTTCAGAAATTATATTCTAGAACATGTGCAATAGAGATTACATTTGAGTTCATTTTCACTGTGTAACATTCTCACTGTGATTCTCCAGTGGTTTTGATTGAGAAACTCTCCAACGATTAGGTGCAGATCGCATCTAGGCGATAATAAATACAAAAGGTACTTATAACAGCAAAAAAAAAAAGAGGTTAGTTTTGTATACTTTCAAGCCTTCTCTAATCCAAATGAAGAAGGCTCAAGATAAGTGCACCTAACAGCTTCCTAATACTATAATCAACTTTAAAAGACCAGATTTTATGTTCATAGTGGTTGGTCTTTGAGATGATCTGTTGGATTCCAAGGTTGTCAAAGACTTGGGCTCAAGTTTAGGTAGGCTATGTATGCAATTTTGCATCATAAGCCAAATTCATTGCTTCCACAATTCCATCACAATAAGCAGAATAATCAAAGGATAAGGGCATTTACCATAAAATCAGAAACCAAAAACTTTGTTTTGGGTTCCGGCCAACTCCGTTGCCTTCATTCCTTGGGCTCTTACACATGCAAGCCCTTGAAAGCTTTATTGGTAAGACTGTCAGTATTTATTTAATGACATTTTATGTAGACATAAGTTACAACTACATAGCATGTGCACTATATGACATTTGCAAAAGAGGCAATAGTACAAGAGTTGGAGAATGGAAAACAAGTGATTATTACACTTAACTCTCAACAGTTGAATTACACCACAAAATCTGACATTTAGGCCTACGGAATACATCTTACTTTCATATGCAATGATAAGGCAGCTTTAGATCATGTAATTGTCGTATTACCATTAATTCATTGAGCAGCATTCCATAAGCCCATTCCTTTAATTTTTCTGATGGGCTGGAGGAAGAAGTCTCTTTAAAAGGGGGTTACAGTATTTAAGAGGCAGAAACAAAAAATTTCAGACATTTATGAGCAGAATGTTAGTAATGTGAATGACGAAAATCCCTATTTGTCTTAGTTCTAACTGACAACTGCATTGACCATGCTCATTTGGTCTAAAATGGAACCACATGACTCCAAATGAAAAGGCAGTTTCAAAAACAAAAGCTGTTACTTTGAGAATATGACTGCCAAATGCGAAACTTTGTGAAAATAAAGAATATAAATCCAATATGCCAGCTTCTAAATACAAATGAGATGAGAATTTGAATCTGTCCTTGCTGTTTTAGACAAGCATTGGTCCTCTTCCCATCTGAATAATTTTCCACAATATTATTGAATGGGAACCTATTAAATGCTTTCCTATAGCCTTTAGCAGCCTTCTCCATGTACCTTATCTTCCACTCCTTTAACAAAAGAGATTTATGCATGTTTCTTACCATTTACTCCTTTAACAAGAGAGATTGATGACATCAAGATTGATAGGCAGCCTTTCTTGAGTTCTGAGGTGAATTTCTCAAAATCCACATCCAAGTGTAGTTTATTATTCAATAAATTATCTGCTTTACAGTAAGGAATTATTTCCTGACAAAATGACTATTTCAAATTGCAGGAAAGAACTAGGGACATGTTCTAAAACTGACCTTGTTAAGCTATAGTTGCACAAATGTCTACTTTGGCCTCTAATATTTCCTTGGGATTACTTCCATGAAGTGACTCAAGTTTCCCAATTAATTTTAGGTCTCATTTGCTGAATACCATAAAGGATCTGTTTGATCAGATTCAGTGCATTCAAAGTGTTGCAGAGGAGTTTACTAAGGTATCTGTTAAGCCTTGCATGCCGTTTTCCAATTATGGAGAATATCTCGTTGCTATCCAAAGACAGAATTTTCAGGAGCTGAACCACCTCAAGGAAGAGTCGTTGGTAGTAAAATGTAAATTTACTGATCTCCTCACAGTATTGGAGTGAGATGCTCAAGATGAGAACTGGGTTACCAAAAAGTTTCTCATATTTTCTCTTGATGTCTTATGGTTATCCCAAAATTTATATATTTTGTCAAATGCAGATATTATGAGTAATATTATTTACAGGTGAATAGATATGGAGTACATATTTTGTGTAGTTGAGATACCATATTTTGTTTCAAAGAACACAATCAGTATATTTCGTGTAAGGTTTTATAGTAAGTTTGCAAAGCTGTATAGCTGAATTCTTGGAAATATGTAAATTGTATGACTTTGGCTGCACATGAATATAATTTCTTTTATTGATGAGAAAAGACCATAGTTCATCCTTCAGGTTAGTATTCTCTTTCTAATCATTGCAACTTAATCCAAATATGCCTCTCAGAGATTAACTGTCTTTAAGAATCTTGTAAAGATTGACTGCTGGCCAAATCAAGAGACTCAAAAGATCTTTAGGTTTTATTATTAACTCATAGGCACTTTCAAATTGTTGATGCAGGTTTTCAACAATTTGAAAGTCACAAATGGACAAAAGCCATGGGATTCAAAAGCATGAAATTGGAAAGTGATAGTGAAGTTAATTGATAATATGATATACTAAGTTATCGGTTCAAGTTCAGGTTCGGGTTCGGGTTTGGGTTTGAGAGTTTGGTTTGCAAGTTCAGTCAAAAAAAATTTGGGGTTCGGTTTGTTTTGGGTTCGTCCATACAAAAACATATAAAAAATATATATATATGCATATTTACAACAATAATTAAGTTCAAAATACCACACATAGCATCATATATTGTATAATAAACAAAACCACCATAAAAATAAAAAAACATTAGAATGTCAATTAGTCAAACTCAAATGTCATGATATATGTTATATATCAAAATCAACTACATTGCTGCATTTCTCCTTGTAGGTAAGCATCAGGGAAGATTGTCCAATTGGATGACGATATTATAGATGAAGACTTGTAGGCAAACTTGGAAACTTGGACTTGGAGAGTACATGGCAAATCAAATGAATTCAATGGGAGTTTGAGGGCAATGCCCCTAGTGGGGTCGAGGGGCAGAGCCCCCACCACCACCAAGCCGAAATTAAGACCTCCAAAACCACACAAACCTTCATGGCATACATCATTTTGCATTCACAATAAGCCAAATTAAGACCTTCAAAGCCACACAAACCTTCATGGCGGACATAATTTTAGGGTTAGGGGGCAAATTGGGCTTTTTAAGTTAAAAACAAAAGTAAAATAAAATATTGAAAATGCTCAAGTCCGCTCGGGTTTGGTAGGGCCGGACCCGCAATATGTGGGCTGGACCCTATCCGAATCCACAGGGGACCAGGCCTGGACCTTGAACCCAGGTCAGACTGGACCGGGACCTTGGGACTTGGGACAATGAACCGGTAACATAGTTGATATACATTGATAATTCACATGGTTGGCAACTGTCATTGCTACCTGCTAATTAGAAAAATCAAGTCAGCTAAATGATTGAGACAATTTGAAATGTTTTTGAACCCCCAAAATGTGAAATTCCAAGCAACAATGATGGATGCATGGAACATTGGATTTTGGACCTTCAAATACCCAAAGGCAAAACCAGTTGAGGGAGTAAAAGGGAGCTTAAGTACTAGTTTTTACTCAAAAATTTCTGCATTCAAACTAATAGCATTGCACATGAGGAGGGTATACATTTTGTCCTCATGAGAAAGCTAGTTAGGTAATCTAAGATCCTTTGGTCACCTGTGATTAGGGATGCCAAGCCTCTAATTGTTAGTGGAAAGTTGAATCCCTAGTTAAGGTACCAAAACTTTGACTAGGGGTTTAGAGTGGAAGATTTTCTGGCCAAGATGGCATTTGACTTGGCCCCTGGCTTTATGTTTATTAATGATGAGTTATATTGTAATTATGACTTTGACATGAGTAAGGGTAAGATGAGAGTTGATGAAAGCTGGTATGGTACATGGTGGTGATTACGATTCTTGTTTCACATTAGGGATAATGGAAATTGACTTGGGGTTGCCTATTGCTCTCTAGTATACGTGTTACATTGGTAATGTTACGCCCTTTTTGTCTTCTATTTCTAAGTATAATTTGGCTGAACGCAGATCTGATAGGGGCCTAGATAGTTTCTGGTACCTGGTTTGAGAAACCCTTTTGATGGTGCTATTGTATTTGTTGTGATCCATATAAATAGAATATAACTTTCCTTTTTACAAAGACAGAATAAAGAAGAAAGTCACAGGCCTCTTCTAAACAAAAGCAACTGCTATGTAGGTATAGCTTGATCATATATGAGAGAATCCTATTCTTTGTAAACAATGTTATAAAGGAACAATTTGATCACTAGAGAACATGTCATCTGTGTAAAATTGTGCTTCCTATTGTGGAATATAATGTTGCCAATGCAGCCAGGATGACTTTATTGAGCCTATTATGTTTGGTTTCTTCTCTTTTTAAGGGTGACATTGACTATATGAGCTCCTTTTTCACCTACTTTTTTCCAATGAAGACTTGGAAGAAGTTTTATGTATTCTTCAATCATGCTTGTTTCAGGGATTTTTAAACTGTCTAAATATATAAAACTTGGATTTACTGTTGCCCCTTTAATCTATTCTCAGAGAGCTAAGGCAGAAACCTCACTAGTGTGAATTTTCTCTTAAGAATTCTGGTTTCAACATCTATTTAATAATTTATTTTGATCTTTGAATATGTAAGAGGATCACATAAGATTTCTCAATTTGGTATGACCTTAAAGTTTGGTTCGAGACTGTTTTATTTTATCCTCAGATATGAAGCTATATATTTGTGATATAGCTTCTGCATTTTTAAAGCATGTAATTGTAGGGTCCAATGACTACATATATCTTTTGAATCTGTGATAATTTTGCGTTCGGTAAACTTTTTCTTGTGCCTGGGCATCCAACCATCTAAAAGAACTGGTCATAGGAACGAGTCAAGCAACTAGCTGTTCATAAGCAGAAATTAAGATTGTCTTTTATAATGAATGTTGAGAATTGTGATGTTTGTTGCCAGAATATTTATCCTTTGTTAGATTCTCATTACTATGTTCCTATTACAGATGTGCTGTTTGTCTAGGGGATTATGAGATGAATGAGAAGTTGCAAAAGCTACCTGTCTGTGGGCATGCCTTCCACTTTGAGTGCATCGATCACTGGCTTGCAAACAACACCACATGCCCACTTTGTAGGACTTCACTTCTCCAAGCTGTTAAAGTTGTTCCTTTGGATTCACCGGCACATGTTGTAGTACTCCAACAGACTCATGACTTTATACCAGCTTCATCTTCACAGCAAGTGTTCCCTCTTCAAAATATAGCTGTTCAAGAAGGGCCTGATATTCCACTAGAGGAAGACATTAGAACTATCAGTGGAAGGTTGTCTGGTGAAACAAATTTGAGCTCTTCAGACATTCATGAAGGCGAAATTTATGTTGAAGCACCCCAACATGCTCATACATTGGTTACAGCAGATGGTGCAATGAGTGCAGAGTCTACAGAAACATGATTCTAAAATGGGGCTTGCCATATTCAGTTTCTTATCCTATTGGATGTTATCGTGGATGGGAATCACCTATAGTTTTGTGCTCACTACTAGACTGTACAAAGAGCCAACCAAACAAAAGTAGCAATTTTTTTATATAAATTGGTGGGAGAGACAAAAATATATATAATGCAGCAGAATATGCTGCTTGTGATATGCTATAGATCATTTGCATCAGAATTTTAGAAACCTGAGTGATGCATCTATGATTCTTGGTTCCTTTTCAAGGTTTTCTTAGTCCTTTTCTCTTCAGATTGTGTTCCTGAGCAAAGAGCAAAGAATGTTCTTGGTACATTCAGTGCCATCAAATAGATTGGGTTGCCTCTTTAAAAGGAAGGGATAAAGATTATGCTTTCCTAAGTAAATACTTGCCTAAAAGTGATCCTATAGCTTTTCCATGAGCTTCTGCTTGATTGAATTGTGCAAAATTTCAGAACCTATAGTCTAGAAGCTAGAGAACCAGCTATACCAAAAACTGTTTAATCTGCCCAGAGAAACAAAATTAAGCAAAGGTTTAAAAGCTTAAAATCCATTACAATAAAAAGAACACGAATCATGAAGATAGATGAGCGGCTTTATGCTAGGCATGTGTATGTGTTTAAGAACTAACAGTTCTGTTCAATGCATTCTATATTGAATTAAACTACTAAATAAGAATATAAAATATAATATTCTGTCGTACCAATTAAAGATATGTGCAAGCGGGCAAAGAAGACAACTTACTGCAGTATCTATTTTAAATTTTAACAGCACCCGGAAAAGGATCGAGAGATAAAAAGTCACTGCATAGATAGTAAAATGTAGCTAACTCTCCGCTCCCACCTCCCCAAGCTTCAAGCTAAATTTATACATGCATCTAAAGGGCAGAAGCTATTGGGCTGGTGGAAGGGCTAAAATTGGGTCTCTCAAAGTCTTGATGGAATTAAAAAACAATAATAAAATTGAAATACAACAAAAGATATTAAATCTTGAAATTATTTTATTCAATTCAATTCTCATCTTTTCCATTACATGTTGTATATATAGATTTGATATCATAACTGAAATTTACAGCTACATTACAATTGACTACATAACAAATAACTAATATTGTTCATTATCCTTCATTCTCCCCCATGATGAACATTGAAAAAAAATGGTCATTATTCCATCAATTCTCCCCTATAATGAACATTTTGAATAAAATCTCCAAAATATGTGCTACAGCACTATCTTGACTTAGGGTGTTTTCCTAGCCATCTCCCAAAAACAATGAATCTGCAATCTCCAATCATTGACACAGTCACTCTGCAATCATAGATGATCAACCTATAGGTGACCATCGCGAGTCACTCTTTTGGTGCTCACTCCAAATCATTTCCATGCATGGTCACCTCCTCTCTATTTGTAGTGTTCAAAAACTCAATAACTTGCAATCCCAAAATCTTAATCAAAGTGGATATCAATAGTCTTGGGACCTGTCTTACAATCCAACCATAAATCTGCAATTTTTAGGACCAAACAATGTCCAAAGCTATCACCAACAACTTACACAAAATCAGAAATAAACCAGCAATGCCACGTAATCAACAAATCAGCAAAACATCTGAAGAACATATCATTCATCTTTGTAAGTCTCCACCCAAATACCAACAAAGGTTCCCTTTCCAAGGAAAACACAACTACAACAACAACTGCGTCAACATCATCAAAATAAGTCATATAAAATTCAAATCAGAGGCATCTTGAACATAAAGTGAATCCATAACACTCTGAAGATGAGAAAAATCAATATTATTATCAACAATAATAGTGGCAACATTATTTTTATCACCAACAATATTACCAACATCCTTGTCAGGACGAACATTATCAACATCATTCAACATAGCCTTATTTGGGGCATCAGACCCAATCTCTGTCAAAGATGTCACAACTACAATATCTAAAGAACCATCTATTGTCTCACTAGGGACTAATTCAAACAAAGGATTACTAACACATAACATAGGTTTTTGTACTTTCTTTTGAAAACAATGAGAAGAATCATGAGTATGTTGACCACATAATGAATAGGGGTGTAGATCAAAACAATAAGTTGATGTATGACCATGGTGACCACAATAAGAACACAATTTTGATTGCACCAATTTAACACTTGTAGAGGAAGATTCAACTTGGCATGTATTCATAAGCCCTCAAGATACAAATTTGATGGGTTTGGAATACTTTGGAACATAAGGCCCAACAACACCCTTATAACCAAGACCACATTTTCCTTTGTTTATGTTTTGAGATTCCCAAACTCTCACAATTGGCTTTTCACTCACTTGCTCTGTGGAAGTGTTAGAATAAGGAACATTTTGTTCAACATCATTCTTTTGTGCTAAGACATTGGGTGTTTTCTCTTGCAACCTATCTATTTCTTGTTGTAGCGAAATATATTGAGCACAAAACTACATAAAAGTAGGCGGAAATAACCTCCAACATTTTGCTATTTGATTCACTTTTTTGAAGTTGTCATTTTTAATGTGTAGAGATAAAATTTTGTCTTCAAAGAAAGTAGATCCTATTATGTAGGCTTAATCAATAATCCTTCAAGCCTTACCCACTTAATAGTTCATTGTAAATGCAATGGAGGGCCCAACACCCAGTTTACAATTGTGAGCATTCTTATAGAAGCAAAGGAATTCTTTGTCAAAATTCAACACTAGTAGTTTCTAACACTATTATAAAGAGATGAGTAGTTCAATAGATTTGATGGTCTCATATAGTTGTTTATCTTGGATTGTTGTTTAAATTTTAACAGTAATAGTAGTCTTATATAAATTTCAAATTAAGCACAAAGGACAATTTGAAATCTTTTATAATGATGGAGCAGCATAAGTTATTCAAGATACATAGCATATAAAACCATCCCACATGCGATGACATGATGACGACATATTAAATGAGAGAAGTAGACGAACGAAGACAAATGGAAACAAATAGACATTTCAGATGTTGAGAGTTCAAAAAACGAGCAGTTTTAAAACGAGAGAATAGCCACGTCCACAATGGAGATTGATGATTGTGAATTAGAAAACGGGGATGGAGACAAAGCATATTTGCCACTGGTTAATTGTGGCCAACAGGGAGAATGCAGAGGTTGTAGCACCTTAATTCTCTTGCAACGAGTGTTTCCAGGGACACATTTTTCATGCAAGCGGGTATCAAACTAGGGGAATTTAAAGCAATTGTTTTAGTTTCTGATTTTTCAAGTCCATGTGTTGCCGAGAGAAATGCTTGGGAGATCGACGTTTGAAGTGGAAATTTGGCTTCTCAAATGGCTACTGCTTTTGGTGGTGGATTTTTTGTTGTTTTGGGTGGCTTGGGTGATAGTGGCGATGTGGCTTCACAAGGCTTGCTATGGGCCCTCTCAAACTTAAGAATAAGTGTGGAAAAACGCTTGTGTTGGGCTTTGGAACTCTCGCCAAAATTTCAAAAGGGCAGATCAAGGTACACAAAATGTCCATTTCTCTATCAAATTATCTGATTTTTATGGTTGTGGCATAGGGAGTAGTGGAATTATTTACAAATCTATATTCTTACAGGTATTACTGGCAATAGAAATTTGTTGCAAGTATGTTATTGGTGTTGTCATTGATGTCAACAGTTGTCGGTATTGGTCATTGATGTCAATAGTATGGAGATGGTTGGTGTTGTCAAGTGCTTGTACTAGTATGGATGTGTTGCGCTTTGGTAAAGAAGGTGTTGTGGTGTTGTCATTAGTGTTGTCATTGATGTCTTAATGGATAAGAGTTGTAGTTGTAGTAAGTTCACTTAGTCTCCAAGTACTTTTGAGAAAATTTGAATAAAATAGTGTGTAGTGTGATAGAGGTTTATTTAGTGTGGTGCTCCGCATTTCTTCATGGTTGAAGATATGCTTGTGCAGTTTGGATATGATGATCAGAGGTGTTCAAAGGTTATATATCTAGAGTTTCAGGTTTTGGATTGTTCTGCAGTGAAAGTTGTGTTTGACAGTTTATTTTCTTGTGTAGAAGGTTGTCTGGGAGAAATGAGATTGCTCTGTGTTTCTCTACAATAAGGTTTCTTGTCTTGCGGATTTGGGAATGTTCTTATATTGTCTGTAACTTCCTTCCCTTGAGGTTTTAGGTGTTGAGGCGTTCTAAAAGGTTGGTTAGTAAGTTGTATGTTTGTGTCATTGTGTCTAGTTGCACAAAATGAAAATATTCTTTGTTTCAGGTGGTTGTGGCAGAGTTGCAAAATATTCTGAGATGTTGTGTGGATGTTGTGAAGTATTGTTGTGTGGTTCGTGTGACTTGGAGAAGCATGCATGTGGTCACTTGTAGTGTTAGTTCAGGTTTGGCCAACCTAGTGCGCTAGCGCTATTTGCAAAGGTACCTCATGGATTGTGAATGTGTTGAGTAGTGTGGTGATGTATATTTGGGTCCTAGTTAACCCTTGGTGTGATCGTCCTTCACTTATTTCCACCGCGGAGGTGTTTGGTGTTGACCTATTTTGGTGTTGCGTGTTTTAGGTGCATACGTTTCATTAAGGCCGGCCTCATTGAGATTGTTTAGGTCGTGGATGATATAAATGTAAGGTAAATTGTTAAGATGTGTGTGGATTTGTAGAAGGTGTGTGAAAGATGTGAATTTGATTAACTATGGTGATCTAAGTGTGATCTTAATGCATATGACTCCAATGCAGTGAGCAGAAGGGTCTACATTTACAATGTGCTTGAAGTTGTTGGAGGCAGTGAGCCAAAGGTTGCAGATGGCATAAATTTTCAGTGGTTGATTTCTCCTATTTCCTTAAGATAGTGAATCTCTTTGTAACCATCTTCTTCTATCTTCTTTCTTCTTGGCAATGAGCCACCTGACAATAAGCCTTTCTTCTTCTTCTAGGCAATGATCCCTTGGCAGTGAGCCTAATTGTATTTGGTGTTGCAATTCATATATATGTGAGCTAATCCTCACTGTGTTTTTTCCCTTCTTGAGTTTTCCACGTAAATCTAGTGTTCTTATGTGTTTGAATGTGTTTGCATTACTATTTCATATGTTTACATTATACAAATGCATGATAAGGGTTTGAATGATATTGAGGGATTGAATATTTTAAAGTATACAACTGATTCACCCCTAACCTATACTACCAGTTACTCTAGGAACCAATATAAAATATAGCCTCTCATGTCTTACACAATATAATAATTTCTTACCATCTAAATAAATCCTAGCATTTCCATATACTCGTTTATCTTTTTCCTTTAATGGAATTAGAGTATGTTTCTTGCCATCCTTCATCATAGTGTAAGTATTCTCTTTATACAAATGGATGAATTTATTATCATACAAGACCATGGCCAATATTTCCAACAATAAATGATATATATCCTTTAACATGATGCAATACTTCGTCATGATATGTACCTATCTTAAATTTTAACAACGTTGCTCACTTACTAGCACTTTATGTTATTTCTATAATTGTAAATTTTATATGGATTTGGATATTCTAACCTTTTCAATTTTAACTTATCAACCATCTATTTTGGTGCTAAAATATCTTTACTATCATTGGTTATGATGAATTTAGTGCACTTATCTTTAATATTGCATATAGTTCCCAATAGACTTATCCTTTGTACTAGTTCTTTACCCATAACATCATTGTTTAACAAAACTCTTTTCATGATCAATGAATCACCTCTCTCTAATTTATTTATTGGGATTTATCATCCACTTGACTCTTCATAAGAATTGTAAATTTTCGGTAACCTTTAGGTCTTCTACCAATACTCAATTTTCTTTAGAAACATTCAAATACTCTGTGTCCTTTTGTTCCACATCTTAAATAAGATCATATGAAGGATATTTCACTATATCTACCATATCATCCTCCATCTATATAATATTCATCTATTATTTTATTTCATTATGAACTACTACTTCCTCTTTCTTCAATTTCTTCATTATAAGGTCTTTCAACACCATCTTGATGTCTCTCTTTGGAGTATCATTTTGTATCTATTCTACATTCTCAAATATTTTCTTCAACTTCTCTTCTTCCTTTAATGCAAATTGATAGGCGTCTTCAATTGTCATTTGTCTTACCATACTCAATTATTCTTGAATAGATCCTCTTAATCCACTTATATATCTAGACAACTTTTCTCCATCTACTTCACTATGCCCAATCCCAATTATCATCTTTTAGCTTCAATATATTTCTTTACACTCTTATTCTTTTATCACAAATTTTGTAAATCTATAACAATTCTAAGAGGTAATCAATTTTTATAAGTTTACTCTTCAACTTTAAAATTACTCTCTCTCTCTCTCTCTCTCTCTCTCTCTCTCTCTCTCTCTCTCTCTCTCTGTATATATATATATAATCTCCATCTCTCCTTCCATTTTACTTATTTCCACCATATTGCAATATATCACTTTAATTTAGTCTTAATAAACCTAACCCTCTTAGAATCTACAATTTCCTCACACACAAGATATTTTTTAAGATAATTTCTCTAACCATTCAATTATTTCAAATTCAAACTACCAAAATAAATAACAATATAAATTTTAGGTCCCCTATAATTTTTTGAAATAAATTTCAATATCTTTAAAAAAATTGTATCTTCCTCTTCTTGTTCATCCACAACTTGTTCGATAAATAGTGCATTCTCCAAAGTGCTTATTCTTCTTTTAATTTCTTAATTATAACTTTAATCATATCTAGGTTTATTACCTCTTCTATCTTCATTTATACATCCAACCAATCCACACATTTCTCATCATCTCAAACATTTCTTCTATTCTTATAGCAATATTAACTACATGTTGGACTCTACTCACTCTTCATGGATGCATCTTATCTATATATTATAATGCAAAATACCCAAGCTTCAATGATCTATTTATAAAATCCCTTGTAAAATACCTAAAATTTGATGGTCTATTTAAAGTATTCCTTTTCAAACTATCTTAGGTTCAACAATCTATTTACAAGCATAATTCTCTTAACACCTTCTACCCAATTAAAAATATTAGAAGATATAACTTAAAATATAATTCCAATGGATGTCCTTCCTTGCGATTTAAAACCACTACTTTGATACCATGTGATAGAATCATGACTAGATGATCTAGTTAAGGATTATTCAACAATACAACTAATTACACACTCACAATAGAATGCGATGACATAATAAATTAATAAAAAATATAAATTAATAATTCATATAATTACAATTACTATCTTGCCTCAAGGGCTTACAACATGAGACCTCAACCTTTAATGAATCACAAACAAAACCTTTTAAGTTGATATGTGATACAATTCTCTTCACAATGTGTTACTAGACTTCACCAGTATCAACAAAAATATCTTTTGAAGCAATAAAAAAATAACCACCTTCGAGTGATAGCCAATGACATTTATATAGAGTGCAAGAAATTAATTTGAATTGTACCAATTAGCAAGGTGATGCAATGTTATATTCACATGAAATGTGTAGATAGGCCCATTTGGGACGAATAAAGTATGTAGTAAGATAAATAAAATGAAAATAAATAGGGTTACAACCACGAATATAGTTCCATGGATATAGTTGGGACCAATAATATTGGATATGCATTTAAATGTTGGAACAAAGCTTGGATATTTAATGCATAGTTCGATCATGTCTTGTTTGGTAATTTTTGTACAAGGAACATTATTGGCCAATGGCTAGATTTGAGGAATCAAATCACATTAATGTAGGATCAAGATATGATGATCTATGGTGTATTTTAATGCTTTGGAAATTACTTGTTCTATTCTAGAAATAACCTATAGTGCTACAAAACAATCTTAATTCTAGAACTTTTAATATGTTGAAATGATGATTGTGACACAAATATCTTTGCAATGAGAACTATCTTGTGCTGAGAATATTATTGCAAACTTATGAAATGAGCCTAAATTTTCTCTAGGTGACCCAACATGTTACTATAGGTGTCACCAAAATTATTGTAGGTGTGTTACACGTGTCCCAAAGTGTTGCAAGAAACACAAAATTTAGCCTTTGGGTAAAACTTTGGATCAATTTAGTGGGGTGGATTATTATAGGTGAGAAATTGCTTTGCTTCTTTCCAATTCCTACCAATGTCCTCAACAATTTGTGTGGCATCCATTGAAGTGAAAATGTCCTCTATGATTTGTGTGGCATCCATTGAAATGCCAAGCCTTTTTTTTTAATCTCACAACCCGCTTTTTCACTTCCATCCATGGGGTAATGACATCTTGGGAAGTCCATCTTCTGAGAAAAAATCGCATTCCTAAACACAATAAGTAAGAATAGCAGATTACGACTACAATGAATCTTGTGAGTAGTAGTAGTTCGAATACAATAATAAGATAAGAGCAAAGTGGGATTTTGATTGGGTTTGTTTCTTTACCTTTAGCCAAGAGTGCACATCACTTCTATATCCAATTGCAAGAATCACATTATCAAACTCCTCTTGGCTCCATGAAATGTGAAACTTTCTATGCACGGGATTGGACACCATTAGTTAACTCATATGGAAAGTGAAAATGAAAAGTCTAAAGAGTAGCTGTGTTCCATTCTTGAATTGAACAATTTCATCAAGGTTTTGAATATGCATGCCATAGAAAATAGAAGTCACTATCTATCCAATCTAAAATGTGAGATACCTTTTAAGAGCAGGGGTGGTGTCTCTTGCTAGTGAGGTGTTAATGGAGGTGCTTTTTGCGTCTAAGCTCCACAAGATGTGAAAATTTTGTTAGATGCATAGGACAATTGAGAGGCAAGGGGGAGGGTGAATCAGTTGTATACTTAAAAACATACAATCCCTCAATATCATTCAAATCCTTGTTAGCCCTTAAACCCCTATCATGCATTAGCAGAATGTAAACATATGAAACAGTAATGCAAACACATAAGAACGCCATATTTACGTGGAAAACCAACAAGGGATAAACCACATTGAGGATTAGCTCACATATATATGAATTGCAACACCAAATGCAATTAGGCTCATTGCCAAGGGCTCATTCCCCAGAAGAAGAAGAAAGGCTCACTGCTAGGTGGCTCACTACCAAGAAGAAAGAAGATAGAAGAAGAATGTTACAAAGAGATTCACTATCTCAAGACAACAAGAGAAATCTACCATTGAAGCTTTATGCCATCCGCAACCTTTGGCTCATTGCCTCCAGGAACTTCAAACACATTGAAAATATAGAACCTTCTTCTCATTGCATTAGAGTCATAGGCATTACGATTGCACTCAGATCACCACACTTAATAAAATTTGCATCTTTCACACACCTTCTATAGATCCACGCATCTAAAAAATTTACCTTACATTTATATCATCCACGACCTAAACAATCTCAATTAGGTCGGCCTTAATGAAACATATGCACCTAAAACGTGCAATACCAAAAAACGGTTGGCATCAAACACCTCTACGGTGGAAAGAAGTGAAGGATGACCACACTAAGGGTTAATTAGGACCCAAATATACATCACCATGCTACTCAAAACATTCACAATCCACGAGGTACCTCCACAAATAGCGCTAGTGTGCCAGGTTGGCCAAACTCGAACTAACACTACAAGCAACCACACACATGCTTCTCCATATAATGTAGACCACACAACACTTCACAACATCCATACAACATCTCAGAATATTCTGCAACTCTACCACAACCACCTGAAACAAGGAATACTTTCATTATGTGCAACTAGACACATTGACACAGACATACAACTTACTAACTAGCCTTGTGGAACACCTCAACACCTAAAATATCAAGGGAAGGAAGTTACAAACAATATAAGAACATTCTCAAATTTGCAAGACAAGAAACCTTACTGTAGAGAAACAAAGAAAAATCTCATTTCTCCTAGACAACCTTCTACACAAACAAATAAACTGTCAAACACAACTTTCACTACAGATAGATCCAAAACCTGAAACTTTGGATATAGAACCTTTGAACACCTTTGATCATCATTTATAAACCACACAAGCATATCTTTAACCATGAATAAATGCAAAGCACCACACTAAACACACCTCTATCACATTGTACACTCTTTTATTCAAATTTTCTCAAAAGCACTTGGAGTCCAAGTGAACTTATTGCAATTGCAACTCTTATGCATCAAGACATCAATGAAAATATTTATGATAACACCACAACACATTCTTTATCAAATCACAACACATCCATACTAGTACAAGCACTTGACAACACCAATCATCTCCATATTGTTGACATCAATGATCAACACCAACAATTGTTGAAACCAATGACAACAACAACAACATACTTACAACAATCTCCCCCTTTGTCATTGATGGCAGCATCAACTCTCTGAAAAAACTATCAACAACAAAATCAACCACTAGCAACTTTGCAAGAAGCAACACTCCCCCTGACTGGAGCATTATTCACACTCTCTTTTACTTCTGCTTCACAAACTTCTTCTCCCCCTACCTGAGGAGTTCTTCATTCTCTCATTTTGAACACTCTCTCCCCCTACCCAAGGAGTTCTTCATTCTCTCATTCTCTTGTGAACACTCTCTCCCCCTATGTTTTTCAAACCATATTCTTTCCTGCAATGCTCCTCTACACTATGGTTTTTCAACCACTCTAACTCTCCCCCCCTTTGACATCAATGGAAAAGGGCCATAGACTCATCCAACTCTCTTTCTTGCATACTTCACATTTTTCACTGTTCTTTCTCTTTTTTTGCATTGTACTCTTTTTCTCCCCCCTTTGACAATATTCAAAGGGAAACACCTGCACCTTTCACAAATCATCTACATAGAATTTTTCTTTTTGATTTTCCCTTACACCATTCGCAATACCAACAAGCATCCGCTTTCTCTCCACTACTCTCGCTTTTCTTCAACTCCCCCTTAGGGGCACAAAATATGCTCCATCTGACTACAACAATTAACAACACTACTACCTACTACCCCTAAGAGGTAGCCTTCAACATCAGTCCAGGACCAAGAATGTATCTTGAATGTTCACCTAGACAGATGCACCAACTTATACATCTAGTTGAAAGGAGGGGCAATAACCCCTAACTTTTGCTAGAGATACTCAAATGTATCTTTTGGAAGAGCCTTTGTAAAGATATCTGCAACTTGATCCTTTGTAGGCACATATTCGAGCTTCACCTCATTCTCTGCAACTTTCTCTTAGAAAGTGATACCGGATAAAGATATGTTTTGTTCTTAAATGCATTACTGGGTTCTTTGAGATATTGATAACATTTGTATTATCGCATAAGATACAAATAGGTTCGTCATATGATACTTTGATATCCTTCAATGTTTGATTCATCCATAACACTTGTGTGTAATATGATGTTACAATATATTCTACCTCTATAGTAGATAATGACACCGAATCTTGCTTCTTACTCATCCAAGTGTAATGTTGGAAATAGGGTTCTCCACCTTTTAGGAGATGAAGCACAAGGGGGGATGCCCTATTTTGCTATTATTACATTCAAGGAAACCCTAGAGATCTCAATCCAATGATAGAATGAAAGAGAGAGATATGCTAAAGGGTGTCCTAGGGTATGATTAGATGTTGAAAAGGGGGTTCACCACCAAGCTAGGGCTTGGAAAGACAAATGACATGAAAGATCTAATTATGAACCTTAATAATATGCAAGACTACAACAAATGACCTATAAATGAATACAAAACATAATAACAAACTGAGAGATCAGGGGTGTGCACCTGAAAATTTGTAGGAGCTTGAATGGAGGTTTGAAATGTTGAAAAATATTGAAATTAATGCAGACTAGGACTCATATGCCAAATTGGGCAATTTAGTCCCAGATTAGGGTTTCTAGGCAGGGACATAAATCTGGTAGAGACAAGTCTAGAACTCTTGAAAACTGCAAATTTGACTGTACTGGGACTTATACACTAGAAGTGGTGTATTAGTATAGTTTGGATTTTTTGGAGAATCAAGATCTAAATCTACTCTTCAATCTCTACTCTGTCTTCTTGACCTGGTTTCTAGATCTAAATTTGAAGATTCGGCTATGTAGATGGCCTCCAATGATCTTATAAGCAAGGTGACAACTTGAATGAATTTGTAACTTGAACAAACTCTTTCCAATCTTTCTATTCAATATGTCCTCAACCTAGATATGCAAATCACACACTAAAGAGAGGGAAAAATGTTGTTTTGTTAGTGGAAAGGGGTTTGCCTTGGTCGAACCCCGTTTTGGTAATTAAACCTTGTAATGAAATCAAATGAGATAAATGAATGATGAATGAACAAAATATAATGTTGCAACTCACCAAACCCTAATAATAAAGTGTTGCAAACATGTATGAAGTGGTTCCAATGGCTGTAGATCTTGACTCTTGTTTGAATGATATGGATCTTGAATTGAATGCTTGCTTGAATCAAGAAACCCTACATCACAATTGTTAGCTCAAAAACAAACATGATGCATGATGACTGTGAAATGATGTTTGATGCTTGAATAATGCTCCAAAATGCTTGATAATCACTCTTGAAGGCTCTTGAATTCTCTTGTAAACACTTGAATGCTCTCATGAAAGTCTTAGATTGAAATGAGTGGAATACCCTTGTATTTATACTTGTTTATGCCAAATTTCTCGAAATTACAACACTACAAGCCGACATCAGATCTAGGAGGATAAAATCCTACCAAGAATTTGAATTAAATTTAATTTTAGGCCACACGAGACTCATATGCCAGAAGTGGCGTACGAGTTCCATTAGGCTAGGCTATGGGACACATTTTTCAAGAAAAGTTAAGATTCATGTGAAATCTAGATCGATGCCCCAAAACTTAGGTGGGACCCATACGCCCAAGGTGGCGTATGAGTCCCAGATCACTAAATATGGGCCATACAATCCAAAAACACTTGAATCATGATTGGATGTTGGTTTATGTGGGGATTATCCTCAAAAAACTACATTAATTAAGGCTTGTGAATGCAAAATAACGAAAAATAAGATGTAAAGAAGCCCAATTAATTAATGAAAACTCTAGATTAGTGTGAAAGTGTGGTACAACACTTTACAATACCTTAAATAAGGTACAACTAGGTTCATTTAGTTTACAAGGGCCCAAGACCTAATGTGAATGCATTAAAAACATTACAACACTAAATCAAGGCAACATATTAGGGAGTACATTTTTTGTCATTACACCAAGAAATCAATCTATGTCAAACAAAGAAAGCACCTCCACTTGTACTTTGTCATCTGTACAACCTTCCCAATCTACATCTGTGTATGCACTCAAAGAGAAATGAATATCCCTAGGATACCATAAACCAAAATTCAAAGTACCCTTCAAGTATCTAAATATCCTCTTTATTGCTGCAACATGAGATTCTCTGGGATCTTCTTGAAATTTTGCTATAAGACATTTATTACATGCATGATATTTGGTCTAGTAGTAGTTAGATATAGTAATCCACCAATCATTGATCTATATTTTCTTTGATCAACCTTAGGAGATTCATCATTCTTTCTCAACTTACAACTAGTAACCATAGGGGTACACACCGGTTTAGAGTCCTCCATTCCAAACTTCTTCTTCAACATTTCCTTAACATACTTTGACTGTGAAATGAAAATACCTTTTTTTGATTGACTGATTTGTAATCCCAGGAAGAAATTCATCTCCCCACACATTGACATCTCAAACTTTTTCTACATTTCCTCTTAAAACTTCTTGCACATACCTTCATTCCTCCAAAGATAATGTCATCCGCATACACTACCACAATCAAGATTTGTTCTCCTTCAATCTTGAAGTAAAGGTTTTTTATCTACAATACTTTTCTTGAATCCTTACTGCAACAAGTACTTATCTAACCTTGCATACCAAGCTTTGGGAGATTGTTTGAGTCCATACAATGCCTTCTTCAGACTGCAGACCATATTAGCATCATCTGATAATTGAAATCCTTCGGGTTGTTCAATGTATACCTCTTCTTCCAACTCACCATTCAAGAATATAGACTTCACATCCATATGATAAACCTTAGAGTCTTTATGTGTTGCAAAAGACAAAAACATTCTAATGGCTTCCATCCTTGCCACCAGAGAAAATATCTCCTCAAAATATATTCCTTCTACTTGTGAGTAGCCCTTACACACAAGTCTAACCTTGTTTTTGACAATTTTTCCATCCTCATTCAATTTGTTCCTAAAAACCCACTTAGTTCCTATCACATTCTTGTTTGTAGGTCTTGGGACCAATTCTCAAGTCCAATTCTTCTCAATCTATTCCAATTTCTCTTTCATAGCCTTGATCCAATTCTCATCTTTGCATTCCTTAGTCACAGTTTTAGGTTCCACCTCTGAAAGAATAGAAATTTACTTGTTCCTCTATCATAACTGCTTTTCTCCTTGTCAACACACCTTTTCTCTTATCTCCAATAATCTGATATTCAAAATGATTCTTCTACACATACTTAAGAGTCTTAGGGATCTTTTTTGGAGCTTCTTCCTCTTCAACTATTATCTTTTTTCTTTTTCTTCACCCTTTTCTTCTTCACTACAAGGGGATTCATCAAATTCATATTCTTCCATCAGTACTGAACTTTGTAGTGGTTCTTCATCCACCTTAACATGCACTTTCAATAATATTCTTCAACCTTTTTATTATAGCATTGGTAGGCCTTGCTTCTTATAGAGTATCCAAGGAAGATTCCTTCATCAGATCTTGCATCAAACTTTCCTAAGTTTTTTTCATCTCTTCTTATATAGAATTTTCTTCCAAAAACTTTGAAATACTTTACAATAGGAGGTTTACCATACCATAACTCATAGGGAGTCTTTGAACTATTCACTCTTGCTTGACCTCTGTTAAGAATGTGGACTGCAATATGAATTGCTTCTCTCTAATAGACATCTGGTAGATTTACTTCATCATTGTCCTAACTGCTTCTTGAATTGTTATATTCTTCCTCTCCACAATTCCATTCCGCTGAGTCGTCCTGAGCTGACAAATATCTCTGTATTCCATGATCTTCACAAAAACTGTTAAACTCATTGGAGGTGAACTCACTAGCTCTCTCAAACCTTAAGCACTTGATTTTTACATCCATTTCATTCTCAACCATAGACTTAAATGCTTTGAACTTATCTAGAGATTTTGATTTTTCTTTAAGAAATGTCACCCAAGTCATTCTAGAACAATCATCAATCAATAGCATGAAATACCTATCACCATATGAACTTCTTATTATGGTAGGTCCACATAGGCTTGTATGCACCAACTCCAAAGGACTTGTGATTTTATATGCTTTAGTCTTGAACCTCTTCACAGTTTTCTTTCCAACTTGATATTCCTTGCATGTTGCATTGATAGGCCTTGTAATCTTTGGTAGATCTCTCACAACATCAGTAGAGCTAATCTTCGCTAGGCTATCAAAATTGATGTGACCCATTCTTCTATGTCATAGCCAACTTTCATTAATTTGAAACATAAAGCATTTAGCACCACTACCTTTGAGTTGATAAACATTACCTTCAATTCTTGTCCCTACAACAACCAAAGTTCTAGATCTTCCTTTTTTGATTTCACAACCATCATCTTGAAATACAAGATTATATCCTCTTCTACACATTTTTCCTACACTTAGAAGATTATGTCGAAGACCCTTGACATAAATAACATCATCTATTTTATGCTTGCCATCAAAACTAATTGAACCTTTTCCACAAATCTTAGCAGATGTATCATCACAAAACTTAACAAGACCACCATCATACTTTTGAAGTTTAACAAACTTACTCTTGTCACTTGTTATATGATTTGAGCATCAACTATCAACTATCTAGTAATATCTTTCTTCTCTTGCATGAAAAGCAATCACCATGGTTCCTTCAATGTTGTGACCTGTTACCAGAGCACTTTCCTTCACACATCTTTTAGTTAGCAAAATTAGTTCCAACTTTTAGAGCCATGAGCAAGCATTCATCATTGTGCTCATCAGGATAGTCAGATTCTTCATCATTAGATACACCATGTCTCTTTCAACGTGATAACTCTTCTTAACAAATTTTCCTTTATGATCCTTAGGTTTGTCATTTACAACTTTGATTGGACATTTAGAAGCATAATGACCTATCTTTCCACAATTGAAACATTTAAAAGGTAACTTACCTCTGTATTTGTGAGTGCCCTTTTTCAATCTCCTTACAAAATTTGCTTCCACATCATCAAAATCATTTAGATGTGATTCATCATCCTTCTTTGATTTACAAAATTTAAAATCAATTTCTTTCTTTGTAGCATCTTGACCAAACTCTCTCACTTCATAAGAAATTAAAGCACCAAACCTCGCTAGTTTTAAACCATACCTATAAATGAGTCTCCTTTGCACCTATCAAAATGCTGATAAAAAATCACTTTTGATTTACCTTTTGGGGGATCAAATGAATTCATTTAAAATTTATTTCAAATGATTATGGTAGTCCTCAAAATGATCTATCCCATGAATATAATTTTAATATGTTTTGGTTTTATTATGTATGTGTTTTTTTAGTTTGATTAAACATAGGTTTTTCAGTGAAAATCAAGCTCTTTGTTTTGCACATGTGGAAAAATAGAAAATTATCAAAATAAATTTTAAAAAATATGTTTGTGCTAGGTATTGATGTCCTTGATCCATTAAAAAAAATAAAATTGAATTTCAATACATACAGAAAAAGTTATGTTGTATACAGTCCATCTATGTATGAATTGCAATTGGTTTGACTTCGAAACTCTATTAAGGAAAAAATATTAAATAAAAAACTATGAGACCGAATGAAAGTGCTAGATATTGTAGTTACAAATCTAACTTCGAAAAAATTAGAATTTTATCCTTCATACAAAAAAAGTTATGTTGTATACGGTGAGCGTCACTTTTTAAAAATGTTGTTTTCTGAAAAAAACTAGTTTTCGTGGGAGATGGAGAAAGAAGTGCAATCTTATTCCAAAAATTTTGAAAAAAATATTTTTAAAATCTACAAAAAAAACATGATGAGACTCTAGTTTTCATCATCTTCAAATTCCTCACGGTTTAGCCGCTATAGGTGCCCAAATGTGAAGATTTAGTTAAAAATAATAATTTCAGTGTCTAGTTTGGCCAAAAATTGTAAACCACTATTGTGGGATCACCCACTAGATAATAAAGAGTTGAAAAAACAAGTACACAAACTATTGAAGACAAGATTAATTAAAGAACATTTAAGTCCATGTGCAATATGTGTAGTACTAGCACCAAAGAAAATAGGCAAATGGAGAATGTGTGTATACTAAGGAGAAATAAATAAGATCATAATTAATTATATATTTCCATTTCTAGGGAGGATGATTTGATAAACTATTTGAGTGACATAAACTATTCTACCAAGACAAATTTGAAAAGTAGTTATCACTATATCATAATCAAAGAAGGGGATGGATGGATGATTGGATTTAATACTAAAGAAAGATTGTATAAGTGGTTGGTTATATCTTTTGGGTTGACTAAAATTCCTAGCACATTTGTGAGGTTGATGAATGAGGTAGTAAAACCATATTTGGGTAAGTTTGTGATTGTTTACTTGGATGATATTTTAATTTTTAGAAGACTAAGGAGGAACATATAGATCACATTAGATTATATTATAATTATTGAGAGAAGAGAATTTGTTGATCAATACCATAAATTTTTAGTTTTATGAAGACATGATTAGTATATTTAGAATTTTTAATCTCACCAAATTGTTTGAAGATGGATCCAAAGAAGGTAAAGTAAATTGTTGAATTGCCTACACCAATGAATATTATAGAGGTAAGAATTTTCCATGGGTTAGCTAGTTTTCGTAGGATTTTCATTATATATTTCTATAGAATAAATGAGACTGTGAGAGTAGATAAGAAATAATTTTAGAGAACATCAAGATCAAATAGAAGCTATGAATTAGTAAAGAAGAAAGTGATAGAGCAACTAATGCTAGCATTTCCATATTTTGATTAGGTATTTTAAGTTGATTGTGATGCAAGTGGAACTATAATTGGAGCATTACTAAGTCAACAAGGAATACTAGTATAAGCATTTAGAAGGAACCATTGATTTGAGAAATCATGAGTACTCGTTTTAATGGGCTATATGGACATTTAGAAAATCTATAGATCGAGGTACTTAAGTGGATTTATTTAGAGATAAAGTAAATTATAAATATAATTAATACTAAAATTAGGATATATGTACCTAGACATAGATTTATTTTCTCATGTGTCATCATACCAATGTTTGTGTTAAGAGTGAAGATATATGACTCTAAAGTTTCTAAAATGTAGCCTAGGATCTAAAAACATAAAGTGTGCATGAGATTTGTTTTATGAACATAGGGGTGATTGTAAGCATGGAAAACTAAGAGAAACCTTTAGAGAAAATAGAATCTATAGTTACTATTGAATTGACGAATTATAAAGTTTTGTTGAAGTGAATGATCTAAAGAGTTGTTTAAGTGAATGGTGTTGTTTCTATTTGAAATGCAGGCCTAGATATACACAACTAAAAAACACACAAATTGGGTATGTTATGAATTCTAGGTTAAAAAATAATGTTTTTTGAGACCTATTTGTCACAAGAACTTCATAACTATACATATCTAGGTCTCCATTTCAAATAAAAACATCATTTCATGATAGTGTGTTTGGGTATGAAATATTACAAGATTCAAAACACACCGTGATGTGTAACTTACACTTCACATGGTACCTAAAACACACCATGTTTTGTAACCTCTATTATGGAAAAATAAATCTAATTTACCCAATAGCATGAACATTGGTGTTGTTATTTGAATTGTAGACCTAGATATACACAATTTAAAAACAAATGGGTTGGGTATGTTGTAAATTGAAGGTTAATAAGTGTAGTGTGCTTTGAAACATAACACATTTTGAAACCTATTCTCATAATATCTAGGTCTCCATTTCAAATATCATTTCATGACATTGTGTTTGGATATGAAAAATTACAAGTTTCAAAACATGCCATGATTTGTAACTTGTAATGACATGGTACCCAAAACACAATGTGTTTTGTAACCTCTAGTGGAAAAGTATATCCAATTTATCTAATTACAAGAACAATGATGTTGTTATTTGAAATGTAGACCTATATATACATAGTTTTAAAACACACAAGTTGGGTACATTGTGAATTGTAGGTTAATAAACATAATGTGTTTTGAAATATAACGCATTTTGAGACCTCTTATTTCTCATAATAAATTCATAACTATATATCTCGGTATCCATTTCAAATAACATCATTTCATGATAGCGTGTTTGGGCATGAAAAATTGCAAGATTAAAAACACAATGTGATTTGTAACATGCACTTCACATGGTACCTAAAACACGTCATTTTTTGTAACCCTTACTATAAAAAATTATATCCAATTTACCCAATAACATGCAAATTGCAAAATGGTGTTGTTATTTGAATTGCAAACCTAGATATGTGTAGTTTAAAAACACATGGTTTGGGTATGTTGTGGCCCGTAGATTAATAAACACAATGTGTTTTGAAACACAACACATTTTGAAACCCTCTATTTCTCATAATAAATTTATAACTATAGATATCTAGGTCTCCATTTCAAATAACATCATTTCATGACAATATGTTTGAATATGAAAAATTGCAGGTTTTAGAACACACTGTGATTTGTAACTTGCACTTCACATGGTACCCAAAACACACCGTGTTTTGTAACCCCTACTATGGAAAAGTATATCCAATTTATCCAATAACATGAACAATGGTGTTATTTTTATTTGATTTGCAAAACTAGATATACATAGTTTAAAAACACATGGGTTGGGTATGTTGTCAATTGTAGGTTAATAAACATAGTGTGTTTTGAACCACGACACATTTTGAAACCTCCTATTTCTCATAATAATTTCATAATTATACATATCTAGGTCTTCATAATTATACTCATTATGTGATATATTATCTCTAGTTGTTATGATAATTCATTCAATAGTTGATGCAATATCTTGGTGTGTTTTTATGTATTTTTTCTATCTTTATCCGTGTTGAAGGTCTTGAATTGATGGTTTCATATTGAGAATTTTTTCATTTCATTTGCTACATACAAATTCTTGTTGTGCATTGTGTTAAAATTTAAATAAATGCATATATTTTTCATCATATTAAATATTGACCTTGTTGCAATTTAGAAGGTAGTTATTCTATTATATTTTGTACATACATAGTATGTATGATTGTCACACCTTTATTGCATAATGGCCTTTAGTTTTCAAAATTATGTCATATTTTTTATTGAACATTTATAGTTTACTTGAACAAAACATAATATATCCATAACTATACTTATTTGTCCCTTATTTACATATGCACTTCAAATAACAACATTTCAACATAATATGTTTGGGTGTGACAAAGTGTAGGTTATAAAATTGTATTTTTAGGAATGCAATTTGTTATAGTAGGTAGTGAAGTGTGTACTATGAAGGTTAAATCCCTATGCCATAACGTGCAAGTTAAAAACCAAAGAATTTTTTGACTCCCAAATTTCTTATAAGTTATTCATAACTATACTTATCTACATGGAATTTTAAATAACATCACCATTTCATGACACTGTGTTTGGGTATGAGAAATTACAAGTTTCAAAACCCATAGTGTTTTGTAACTTACAATTCATAGGGTACCCAATAACACACATTATTTTGTAACCTCTAATGTGGAGAAGTATATTCAATTTACTCAATAACAGCAAGAGTGGTGTTGCTTCTATTTGAAATGTAGACCTACGTAATGAAATTTTCAAATCACAGGGGTTGGGTAAGTTGTGAAGTGTAGGTTATAAAACATAGTATGTTTGAAGGATGCAATTTTTTATAGCATACATCATGTGCAATGTGAAGGGTACTATGAAGGTTAAACCCCTATGTCATAACATGCATGTTAAAAACCAAAGAATGTTTTAAAAACACACCATGATTTGTAACCTGCACTTCACATGGTATCGAAAACACACCGTGTTTTGTAATCTCTACTATGGAAAATTATATCCAGTTTACCCAATAACAAGAACAATCCCTTCCTCCTAAAAAAAATTAAATAAAATAAATAAATAGTTCTAGATTAAATAATTTAAAATTGATATTTTATAAATATCTAATGTAACTTATAAGAAATTAAAAAATCTTTAGTAAATAAAAGAGGAGACAGAGGCACTACAAAAGAATAAGACTTGGGACTTTATTGATTTAGTTGAAGGTGAGGAACCCATTCCTTGCAATTGGGTGTACAAGAGGAAATTTAGAATAAAAAATAATTAGAAAGGTACAAGGATAGTTGGTGCAATGGGTTATTGTAAGGTAGAAGTAATATAATTTAGTGAGATATTTTACCTTGTATCTATGTTGAATTTCATTCGGATGTTATTGCGTATAGCTACATCTTTTGATTTTGAAGTGGACAAAATAAATTTTGATACAACATTATCATATGGAGGTTTAGATGAGGAATCTATATTTTTTAACCTAAAGAATTTTAGATAAGGGTTATAGAATATTTGGTATGTAAACTAAAAGGGTCTTTGTATGGATTAACGTAGTCACCAGGTATGTTGTGTCAAAATTAGAGTTGGGGTTTCCAACGAATCAAGTTGATTTAATCATAGTTTTACATGTTGATGATATGTTAATAATTAGGAATAATGAATCACTGATTAGAGAACTCAAGGTTTAGTTGGATTTCAGGTTTGAGATGAAAGATCCAGGTGTTATAAGGTGCATCCTTGGTATACAAATACATAAAAATATGAATAATAAGAAGTTATGGTTAAACTCGAGGAAGTATCTTGAGACTATTCTATAGTGGTTCAACATGCATGATGATAATACTATAAATATTACTTTTCTATAGCCACTAAGTTGAGCCTATAACAATGCCCTAAATCTATGGAGGTTTTGAGGGACATCAAAAAAATCTTATGGAATTGTAACTGATAGCTCTATGTGTGAGCTAATATGTATGAGGCTTAAACATAACTTGAGCTAGGGGAGTTCTAAGTAGGCTCATGTTAAATCTTTGTAAAAAGCATTAGATGTGGGTGAACACATTTTTTATGTACTTGAAAGGAAATCTAAACTAAAATTTATGTTATCATGACACTAATAATGTAGGAAAGGTGTTGATGTATGGGGGATTATTAATTTTGATTGGGGTATATATTTGGATAGCTAGATATCAATGAGTGGTTATCTTTTTACTCTATTTGGAGTAGTAGTGAGTTGGATGATTAAGTGGAAGTAGATAAAAAAATTAGTGTACACTATTAAATAAAAGTACATGACAACACCATATGATTACAAATAATTTGGATTGGTACACATACTATGTTACAATATTGGTTTTAAATCATATATTGTTTAATTATTATTCATAGAGTGTAATTTATTTGGTAGATATTTTTTTTACCATGCTTAAACTAAACATGTAGATGTACAATATCCTTTTATTAAGGAGATGGGTGAATTAAGGAAAGTAAAAATTGAGGATACAAACACTTAAGTAAATGCTACTAATTCTTTAACAAAACCTATGAATACTATAATTTTTTATGGTACAAGGATAAGATGGGTTTATTGGTGTCTTACACATGAGGTTAACTTCTTGGGATGATATAATTTATCCTACAATGGATAGCAAGAGAGATAATCTTGGAAATGTTAGAGTAATAATTTATTACGCTTAATTAATTATATCATACTGGTTAATTAATTAAGTCACTTATTCCTCTAGTTACTTAAGCTAAACTTAGGCACATTAATAATTGATTAATTATTAAGTGTGCACACTAGGGTTTCTTTTAGGGTTTCTTGATCTCCTTCATAAGGATTGATCTCTTTGTAATAACTGAGATTCTCATAATGCATTTTACACTTTGAGGTTTACAGATCTTGTTTGTTCTGAATGTCTTTTGCATGTGACAGGTATCCATTTGCATGCAGGTGATCTTGGATTCTAACATGGTATCAGAGCTCCAGACCTGCATCTGCCTGTTCGGGATCTGACGATATGGCTTCTCAGTGAGTTTCAAGTGCAAGGGTTTCCATAGGCATCTTTTTTGCAAGATCTGGGGGTAGCCAATTTTTTGGCACACTATGGGCTCAAACGGACGTCGCCATCGCATTTGCAGCGCCTCAAAACCCTAAGAACGCCTATCGTTTGGTTGATTTTGGTGAAGTTGATCTAGGAGGCAAAAAAAAATTTGCCAGGGAAGCCGTACGGCCTCCCCAGCACGCGTTCCAAGACACAAAAATCGAAAAAAAATTAAGAAAAGGCCGATCTCAAGATTTGCGTCGGCACTCACTGTGCAAACCGGCTCTGCCACCGAGCGGCCACTAGGCAACCACCCATTCGCTGCCGCCGCCGGTGGCTACCCCTTCTGCTCCGTCGGCTTCGCCAGCCCTTGAGGGCTCCACTTCTATGGCTGATGGTCTTATGGACGACCACATGCTAAGTGCTAGGCCCCCGGTTGGCCTCCCAGCCCAGATTCGGTCGTATGGAGAACCAGAGGCTCCGCCCAGCCCCCTGCCCTATGCCCACGGTCGCATGGAAGACCAAGGGCCAAAATTTTTTTCTGCAAGGGGCTGAATTTTTGCACCGACAGCCAGATGGCCGTCAAATTTTTTTCTAGTGAAGTGCTGACATCAGCATCACGTCATCAGCCGTACGACAGTTTGTCCCCCTAACCCTTATTTGCCTTAAAAGAGCAGTTTTTTTGTTTTTGGCATAACTTGGGCGTATGGTATCGAAATCGGGCAAACGAGATATCACCGGAAAGCTGGTTCCGAGTAATTTCATTTGGTGCAGTTTATTTTACAGTATTTTCCTGTTTTACTGCATTTATTTCTGGTTGAAGTCAGATATTTATTTTATGCTTCCGAGCTCATAACTTTTTGCCACGATCTCCAATTTTCGCTATCTTTGCGGCGTTGGAAAGGTATTGAGGAGCTCTATGTTTCTATCTATGCACTTTTTTCTGTATCTATCCTAGGTTTATCATTATTCCAGATTTGGCCCGATGGGTCATTTGGAGATTACTTGGATATTTTGACAATTGGGAGAGAGCAACTTGCATCTTTGCACTTCATTTTCAGTGATACATCATTCAATAATCAACTGCTGCTTCATAGATTCCAACGTTGTTCCCATTTGGATTTTTTGAGTGTTTCGTGGCATCGGGTCTGCTGTTGCATCATTATGATTCCGATATGGTTTCTTGTAGACAAAAGTATCTTTCCTTGCTTGCCAGATTGCGGTTCCAGTGTTACTCTACAGTGTTCTTCCAGTGCTTCTTTGCAGCATGTCATATCATTGTAGGGGGGTTTTGTCCCACTGGGTTTTCCTCCTCTACCTCTTTCTTGCATTTGTAAATGGGTACCTGATCAGGCCTAGTTGTGGGACCCATCTTTGCTTGCATGCATCTTCTTCTAGTGTTTTAGCTTCTTCCTAAGTTCATCTTAAGGGGGGGTGTTAGAGTAATAATTTATTACGCTTAATTAATTATATCATACTGGTTAATTAATTAAGTCACTTATTCCTCTAGTTGCTTAAGCTAAACTTAGGCACATTAATAATTGATTAATTATTAAGTGTGCACACTAGGGTTTCTTTTAGGGTTTCTTGATCTCCTTCATAAGGATTGATCTCTTTGTAATAACTGAGATTCTCATAATGCATTTTACACTTTGAGGTTTATAGATCTTGTTTGTTCTGAATGTCTTTTGCATGTGACAGGTATCCATTTGCATGCAGGTGATCTTGGATTCTAACAAGAAATTTGGTGTTCTATTCAACCATAGTTCTTGATGTGTTTCATAATGGTTTTTCAAAAATATATTGTTCATTTTAGATGGATGAATTCATGACACATTAATGCCCCCAGTCCCCTATTATATTTTTCAACCATTAACTAAAATGAGGTGAATGCATGTTCTAATAAATTTACCTTCAATTCCTCCTCTATACTATACCATAATGATTCACAATTCACATACTATTCTCTACACTGGTTCTATATTGGGACTCAAACATGGAATATTTAACCATCAATATTATAGTAGTCTTCCAAGGCTCTAGAATATTGTCTTATCTAATTATTTTACTTTATCATAAAAATCCCTTGAGTTTGAAATAATCACATCCTTCTCAAAACAACCTATAAATGAGAGTGAAGGTGGAAAGAGTTACTTTAGATTTTTTTCTATTGAGAATGGAGTGGGATTCATCAAACAATAGATGAAATCCTTATATATATCATTATTATATTCTTCAAGTTGAATCCCATCCACCTTACTACCTTCAAAAAATTTGTAACCTCATCTTTCTCTAGAAAAGGATTCATACCATTTTGTTCTACCTTTCATTTATATCTCTTTTCTACTTTAAATGGAAAGGTGGTGAGATATGAGAGCATTGAAGAACAAGAAAATGTATTATGAGGGGTTTAATTTTTTTTGTGCAAGAAAGAAATGAAAAAAAAATCAAAGAAGATTAGTGTGAAAGACTAGAGAATGTGAGAAGGTAATTAAAAAATAATGACATTATTATCAAATATGTAGAATGATACATTGACACACTTGATGAGAAAAGTGTCTAAATTTTAAATTATTGAATTTATGTATTACAATTATTTTTCCTACATATAAGAATTTATAAGTAATCATTAACTTGAGAAATCATGACTACTTATTTTAATGAGCTATATATTCATGTGAAAATTTATAGATTGGGGTACTTAAGTGGATTTATTTAGAGCTAAAGTAAGTTAAAGTTCTAATTAATACTACAAATAGGATATGTACCTAGACATACATTTGTTTTCCCATGATTCATCATGCCAATGCGTGTGTTAAGAGTGAAGATATATGACTCTAAAATTTCTAGAATGTAGCCTAGGATCTAAAAAAGGTAAAGTGCGTTTGAGCTTTTTATTATGCACATAGGGGTGATTGTAAGCATGGAAAACTAAGAGAAACCTTTAGAAAAAATAGAATCTAGAGTTATTATTGAATTGGTGAATTTTAAGAGTTGTTGAAGTGAATGATCTAAAGAGGTGTTTAAGTGAATGAGTAGTTCTTTGCATGACCTAACCCTAACCCTAACTCACACCCTAACCCTAACCCTAACCCTAACCCTAGCCCTAACCCTAACCCTTATCGTAATAATAAATCCTAAACTGATATCCTAACCCTAAACCTTAATCTAACCCTAATCCTAACTCTATTTCTCATAAACCTAACCCTAACCCTAGCTCAAACAATAAACTCTAAACCATAATCCTAACCCTCACTCAAGGTGTAATATAAAATAAAAATATTTAAATATCTAATCTAGAAATATCAAAATCTTCTAAAAATTGTTTCTATTAATTTAATTTAAATATTAAAATGTTCATATCTTTAATATAAATTAATGTTATACATTTTGATAAAAAAATAAATGTTAGTTTCTAATTCTTTTATTTGAATACTAACAAATCAAAAAAAATGATAACCAAAATATAATAATATAATATTAATATTGTTGGAAGTGGATTCACTCTGAGAGGGGGGGGTGAATCAGAGTGGAATAATTTTAAATTTTAACTTTGAATGCATAATGAAACTTTTACTAATTTTAACCCAATGTGACAGATTTATTTAAGCAAGTGGACATTAACACTCTAGATCAGATTGACATGAAACTTGACTAACATTTACAACCCATATTAAAAGCATCATATGATATTGTTCAATCAAAGCTTTATGAACAATCTTGTTGTGCTTTATGAACAAAACTATAATACTTCATAAAATGCAACTTTGACTTGCTTATGACAAACTTTTGAGCATTTATATAATGAACACAAAATGCAAATGTAAATTCACTTTATGAAAGACTTTTTGCATCAGATTTTGCACAAAATAAATTTGCATGAGAGACTTGAACAAATTGACATTAAATAGTTAAACAACCTTAAAGTATCAGAGCATTGACCAACTGAATGAGCACAATAACATAAATGACTGAAAGAAAGATTATGCAAGATAGACACAAATCACACAAATGAGAGACACAAAAATTGTCGAGTGGAAAACCCTCTTGGGGTAGAAAAACCACTCCTAAACTTCCTTACTGGCTTAATTTCAAAACCACTGCTTACAATGCCTTATAGGCTAATTTCTTAGCACCAACTCAAGGAGCACCAACCCCTCTTCTGTTTTCAGTAAATTATACAATAATACAGAGGATCTCTCTGTTTCTTTCTTTTCACTCAAGTGTCTCTTGACCGACAATATCTAAAATCCTCAAAGTTCAGAAATGAACCTTCAGAATTTCAGCCATTGTCAAGCCTCAAAACAGCTTGATATTGAACTCATATTTCAGATTTTCAATCTCAAAAACTCAACATTCCTTTCAATTAAAATAGCTGTGATGTTCTCACTATATTTCATAGACATTTTTCATTATCCTTCACACTTATTTTTCATTGTTCTCCACTTTCATGTTTTTGTTCTCACACAAAAATAGTTAGCCGATTCTCTCAATTTTTTCCAATTGTCTAAAAGCCCTAATCTCTCTTTTTTTAATCTTACACAGATTTCATCATTACATTTCATGGAAATTACAATAGTAACTTCTTTCTCATATTTCAAAAACAACAGAGGTGTTTTTCGGAGTACCCACTTTTTGTCGAACCTTGCCAGGTATTGTTGTGTTTCTGAGAGAAAGATCAACATGTAGGTTTTCTTCTGACAAGAATAGTCAAGGAATATGCAAATTTAGAAAGGAGACGAAACCATGTCCACACAAGCAGCCTGCACAGGCAGTGCTTATCCAAACAACATTAAAGTATGTATGAAATTCATGAACAATACCCTCGAAAACCAACTGCAACAACAATGTAACTGAAACCATAATGCAATGTAACTGAAATCATATAATGATGCATCCAAGAACAATTATCAGAGAGTCTAGGTAAGAAACTGAAAATATTTGAAGACTTCATGATTACCCACAAACCAAAAACACTAACCCATAAACTTGATATGGTAAGCTTTTGTAAAATGCACTTTAGATTATGTGTAATCATTTTAGTTCTACCGCGAAAAGAATAAACCCATTTTTCATCTTCCATACAGAAGTAAGCACATATTTTTCTATTATCTTTTCCAGTAGAAGTAACGGTTCTGCAAATCAGTTAAAGAGATGAATACCTGAGAAGACTGAAAGAGATTTTGTCATGTAGCAATTTACCACACCAACAGAGCAGCAAAGCAGCACGAGCTCCTTCTAGTTCCAAGCTCTTACCCAATGACAGGAGACTGACAGAAGAATCGACCATGGTGATGGTCTTTCATATTCCCCCATACATTGTCCAATAAAGTCAGAAAGCCAGAAAATACAATGAAATAGCTATGAGGAGATTTCCATGGTGGCGGCCAAGGTAGGGTTTGAAACCCACAAACAATGAAACAAAAAATGATGACCTAAAATTCCTTAGCGAAAAAAAGATCGATGACTTTTCAAGTGTTGATAAAGTTTGAAGTCCGAAAGGACTGAAGTCATAAGTGGAAACCTCATAATGCATTATAAAATCCGCGGCCAAACTAATGCATGCCAACAAACTCATTACCACCGAATGCATACAAGCCGTCGATAATCATTATCAAATTTCATGATTAAACAAGTAAGAATACCGACATAATTATGCCTTAAATAATTTTCCATGACCACTCAAAACAAATATCAAATACCTTAGCCACCATTGCAATCAATAAATAAAAAAACCATGTCACTCCATAGAGGCTTTTAAATAGTCAAAACCTTATACCCGTTGTCGGCCTTAAGGCCTAGTGATTTATCCATCATAAGACCTGATACCATATGCAAATGTAATGATCAATATGTTGACCTTTATTCAAAGCCGATTTGTCATGACTTAATGCCCAATATATCCAAATCCTTATGAAATGTAATAAAGGCTAATACCCATTATAATCATTTTAATACCATAAACACATGACTCCCTTTAAAGTCATTTGCCCATGCAAATATCAATTGATCCATATACCCAAGCTAATATTAGTGAACCATATAAAGCTGTAGATCACTGAAAAATCCAATATCATATAAAACTAAAAAATCCAGTATCATATAATCAAGTGTATCACTGTAGCACAAAATGTCAAATCAGAATCATGTCACTTGAACATGGGAAAATAAACCTGTAACCAAGATTCCTTAACCAAGATCAAATATCAAATGTGCCAATCAAATGCCATAATAAGACCAAATTGTGAAATGCCAAGGCACCAACCCAAGGCAGTTTTGACATATCAAGGACAAATGCCACAGAAGAAGCCAACAAATATAACCAGTTAATATATGTATATATTTGTTACCTTCTATTTTTGCCCCACGTCATGAAGATCATCCAACAAACTTTTAAGCGGTCGAGTCTTACTTAGATGGCTATTTATATAATTTTTTGAACCCAGGTGGTGTTTTGTATAGTTAGTCGAACCCCTCACCTAGCCGCTTGAGCTCGCTTTATATCACTTTTTCGTGTTCTCCACCCAGTCAGTGTTTTGTGTTGTTGTTTGAACTTTCCTTTATTTCCTTTGTGATAATCGGGTAGTGTCTTGACATGTTAGTCGAATTCAAACGTAATTTTGTGCAGTTCGTCGAACCTCCCACTTGGTTGCTTATAGACATTTATTTTCAAATTTAAAAGATAGTTATGTTGGAAGTGGTGAAGTGATAGCTACCACGTGTCGTGGAGTAGTTTAAGACATTAAATGCTCATCTACGCTCATTTTTTTTTTTTTGTGAAGTTTTAAGAAAGTTTGAAGTGCTAGACAAACATTCTCTTTGTGACGAATTCTTCGAGGATGAACCGGATGAGAGGGAAAATTTCAGTTGTAGGATTCACCATTGAGGTATTTACAGTATTCACCTATTTTCATGTTGCTTTCTTGGATTATTTATGTTTGCATTATAGAAGGGCATCTATTTTTTGAGCTATAAACTCTCATCCATGGCAAGGGTTAAATATGCGGGTTATGAATATGTGTTCGAACTGACCTATGAGGGACCTGAAATTGGTGATACCCATCTAGGGCCTGTGAGTTTAGAAGAATTACAAAGTAAGTTCAATAAACCCAATCCATTGCCCATCACTTAATAGATAATTGATAGCAGATTAGTTGAAGCTGTCATATTCCCTTTGGTTGTGCAATGCCCTAAACTTATCCTAGAATGTATTAGGCATTATGATTCACAAACATGGGAAGTTAGGACAAAAGATAATCAACTTGTTCTGAAAATACAGAGGTCCACCTTCGTGTCGTGTCGGAGAATTCCTGAAAGGGATGAGTATTCATAGATGAACATGTTGAATTCTCAAATTGAATTCTTTGCGAAGAAAGCATTTACAGGAATGAAATAGCAAAAAAATTGGTTGGCCAAGCCCAAGAGGGATAAATCCCAATTGCCTTGGAAGTTGCACAAAATTCATTTTGTAGAAGAGGTGGTTGACATTGTAGTGTTATTGCACAGGTTAAGGGGAAATGAATACGCTCATGGGTTTGATGAGTGGATCTATTTCTTCATCCAAATTATGTTATGTGGGGAGCAATTCCTGGATTGGGCATAAATTATCAGTGATCGCCTTCATGAATTGATGACATTCTTTACCCTCAACCAATTTTTCTACATGTCCTCATAGTTGATATATGTTATCACCAGCACTAGGCCTTGGCCCAGATTGAGACCAAGTGATTTACCTCCAGAAA
Organism: Sequoiadendron giganteum; assembly: GCA_007115665.2. NCBI lineage: Eukaryota > Viridiplantae > Streptophyta > Pinopsida > Cupressales > Cupressaceae > Sequoiadendron > Sequoiadendron giganteum. Next base: position 48,042,575 of record CM021102.1, on the reverse strand, counting down.
AGGTGCCCATTTATGATTATTTTGATAAATTTCAGCTTCAAAAGAGCTTTTAGCATTTCAAGAGGGTGACAAACACCTTCAACATGAGAATGGTAAGAGAATTATAGGGACATCCTGCAATGCGGCTATTGCCTAAAGCAATACAATTTATGGACTACTATGGCAACCATTTTATCCAGTTTTAGAGATTCTCTTATATTAGGGTTGGTGGATATGCAGGATTTCTAGTTAAATTGCATAAGTACCCTAAAGATAAGTGGGTGATCATCAAAGTAAGTAGGCAATTGGCTAATGTGAATATATTATGCCAAGGCAGGAAGATATTGACAGTCCATTTTCCTTTTGGTTTTGGCCCATACAGTTGCCAATTGATTTTTGATGCCTTGAATATTGAAAAGGAACTGTCTAAGTATAATATGCATTTGTATGATGAGTGAGTCTCTTTTCACTCAAAGGATTATATTAAGAATAATTTGAAGTTAAGCCTTGTTTTCTATCACCAACCTAGCCTCGAAGATTATTGGGCTAATTTTTTTGATGAGTATGAAGCCAGGAAAAGGAGTTGGATGAGGTTGTCTATGGAACAGATAATCATTTATTATTTGGAGTGGGATTTGCAGGGCAGTATGGAAGATGGGTCTGACATGGTAGACCCAGTGTATGCTGAAGTAATAGAAAACCGACCTATCTCTGCCATGGACTAGAATAGTAGAAAGAAAGAAACTATTGAGGCAAAGACTGCAGATGTTTTGGTTAGAACACGTGAGTGGGTGACCAAGAAAAGAACAAAGATATCCCATCCTCATACTAGGTCTAAAGATTCACAGCCTGACAGAGGTACATCTCAAGCTTCTGCAAGTGGGAAATCAACTAGTAATGTTTCTCAATCATTATCATCAGGAGCTCAAGGGGATGGTGGTGAGGATCCACCAAACAAGAATATTTTTTCTCAAACTTGTGGTGAGGATAAATTAATCATGCCTATTCTGGAAAAGGAGAATGAAGAAGATGAAGGAGAAGAGGGTTTGGAAACCATAAATATCAACTCCTCTCCCTCTCAAGATGAATCACCTGTCAGAGAGGTGAGTACATCCAGAAGTCACAAGCAGTTGCATCAGCATAAGACACTCTTTTGGTTACTAGGAAATTGTTCAAATCTCCAAACCTGTCTTAAGGAAACCAGGGTCTCCGTGACTCTAGCCTAGTTGGAGGAATATTTGCCAAGGAAAAGGAAGGCTATACAACCAAGTTTACCCAAGTAGGATATGGTAGGTAGATTGTTGCAGATGACTTCAAGCCCAAAATCAAAGAAGTTAAAGACCACTACTAGGTTGATAGATGATATAGAATCAAGATGCCTCCAAATAGAGATTGCTCACTCATCGGTGCAAAATGATGCTACTCAGGCAACAACGAGTGATTTTGAAGTGAACAGAGTAGACCTTGGCCCCCCTACCAGGGATGGAGACATTCATATTTTTCAGGTGTCTGCGACTAGAATGGTTGAAAGATCAAGAAAGGATAAAGAAAGTAAAAATCAATTAAAAAATCCCAAGTTAGAGACCTGACTGAATGCCCAAGGTCTATCTTTGAGCTTGTTCCTCAACCCTTATCTCAGGTTGATTCCTCTGTAGAATCTCTAACTGTGGTATGAAAAGAGGCTATGATTAAGATTAAAATTTTCCAAACCATTAGTAAGGATGTTGATGATTGGAGTGAGTCTCTGATTAAAAAGGGCAGCTTTATCATTTCTAAATCGATAAAATGCTTCCAAGAAACAAATAACTTGAAGGCTACTTTGGGAGAGGATATCACTACAATTGAGAAAGAAGAGAGGTTATGAAACAATTATCAAACTGAATTGAAGTTAATGTTAGGTTCAAATATGGAGAAGTTGGCCATAGAGCAGGTTATACCTAATGCTTCTAACACCCGTTGTCATGGAATAAAGGGGTGGAATGGAAATTGCAAGTTGCTAAGAAAATTTTGTAGAAGCTTAGGGAAGTCATTGATGAGTGTCTTGTTGTTTCAAAAGAAGCACTAGGACCCCTGGTGGCTCCTGAGTTACTCTGGGATAAAGGTGAGATGAGGAATGACATAGACACCAAGATTCTGATAGACAATTTCCATAAAATGGTTAAATAAATGTGTGATTCACCTTCACTCAACGTTGAGCACCTATAGAAGCTTAGTGAATTACACCTGGTCACATCTCAAGCAATTGATCTCATAACTGTTTGTGAATGCCGTGTGGAAATAGCTAAAGATAACCATCTTACGTGGAAGGTGAGGATGACAAATGTGGCTATTTGTCAACATAAAGGCTTGTTGCACATCCTTAAAGCTTTCCAGGCCTGGTGAAAGAAACCCTTGGTGACCCCATAAGCTAGAAATGAAGCGACACTATCATGATGGTTTAGTTTTCTTTTCTTTTTGTTATTTGTCTTTTCATCTTGGATCGGATATGGACATGAAAAGAGGCAATTACTCATCTGCCTATTTAATTGTATTTTTTTCATCTGCTTTCTCTCTAGACACTTGATACCATTCAATATGACATTTTGCTGTGAATGAAATTACTGTTTGTTTGTGTGCATTCAATTGTGGAGTTACTTTAAGTTCTTGAATTTCCATGTTTGAGAACATCTTAATGCAATAGCTTATCTTTGTGTAAGTAATGCATTTTTCTTCATAGTTGATTTTATTCCTCAAATGATATTGGATACATGCTTTGTTCTTGAATAGTTTAACTGAAATTGGTCTTTGTGTCGATAATTCTTGCTTGTTGAATCTTGCACTTGATATTTAAGAATTTTTTTGATATTAGGTATAACTTTTCTGCTTTCTAGTTAAAAGCATACATGATATCTAGTTTCAACATTTAATTCATTGAAAATCTTGTGAGGGAGTTGTACCTCGACAAAATTCAGAAGATATTTGTCTTTGTTTAAAGGTCGATATTCGGAACTGTTTGGTTAATTCTGGCACCTTTCGGGTATAGGATTGTCATATCTCAAGGTGCCCAATTTGTTAGCTAACAATATTAAATCTTATTTAATATTATATTATTATTAATATTAGTTATATTTTATATATAAAAAATTCTTAATATATTTAATTAATATATTTATATTATTAATATTAGAAATATTATATTATTATTGTATTATTCTTATTATTTTTTATATTTACAATAATATTTTTATATTAAATTATGATTATTATTTTATTATTAATATTAATATTATAATTGCTAATATATTATTAATCTTTTATTATTATAGTTAATTTGATTTTGTGCTTCATATTGAAATATTAATTTAATGACTAACTTTTAAATAAATTATATATTTAATAAAAATTATATTACTATAATATATATATATATATATATATATATATATATATATATATATATATATATATATATATATTAAATAAATTGTATTAACATAAATAAATATGAGAACATTATATTAATAAAACTGTGAGACCCCACCCATAGATGGGTATGATAGATTCAAAGTAAATCATAAGGTAATATGTTGATATCAGCGATTTAATGATTGTTATTTAATTATAATGTTAAAAAAATAAAATTACAATGATTATAATTTATTTAAAGAATACTTAGATTATGTTTCAAAGTTCGAGCTATATGAAATTTTTATGTAGAAATAAAGAGTTTAAAATTTAAGTTGATTATTTCGTAACCAATATTTTTATAAATAAGATAATTATATGTTTCTTTTAATATTCTTGGAGTTTTATTTAGAACGTTAATAATGAATATAAAAATAAAGTCTTTTTTTGTAACATAAGAAATCTTAATAGTTGTCCCAACGATCTCAACTAGACTTATTGCAAACTATGATAAGAATAATACACTTATAGTTATTTTATTTTACCTATTCAAAATGATAAGTAGTTACATAATAAATCTATTGTAGATTGCATTTCGTTTCAAAAAAATGTCATTTTGAATCTATTGTTATCAATATTGTTAACATCATAGCTAGTGCATTTACACACAAAAAATGCTTACATCCCCACACCTTCTTGGATGCTTAATTTCCATTCCAAACATGAACCTTAAAACTGCTAGGTATCAAAAGATTGAATATTAAGAAGAATTTTGAGAAAAAATGGACAAAGTGGGTGGTTATATTGGGTGGGGCTATTGTGAGTATCTTGCTAGTTAAGTTGGGGCGTAAGTTGAAATGGGGCATTGAGACTACTGGAAAGGGATGGACAAAAAAATCTGACACACAAGGAACTTTGGGAGTTCATCCATTGCATTCAATACTATGTTGCTACAGACTAGATGGGGTGGTTCATAATCATTATGTTCCAGGTATGGAAACTAATCTATATTTTCTTTTTTCTTTTTCTTATCTACATAGATTCAGCTATTATGTTACCACTCTATAGCTGCAAAAATTAAGCACAATAATCAAATATTAGAGTCTGCAATAAGTTTACGATAACCCAAAATTCCTTCTTCTTCTTTTTGGATGTATATGCCCATTCAGCTAACTTAAACTCTTAAAAATATAGGCTTCTAGACTTCATTGTCATTGTTAAGTTGTTGCCTCACTTATTTTGTGCCACATTTCTAAAAGATTTACTTTGTAATTTGAATTTTGTGTTTACTTGATGGAATAGAGTTTGGGATGATTTCATACTCATTTTATTTGTTTGGTTGTGTTGTCATTTTGAAATTGTTACAAGCACCATGAAAATATTGTCAGTATGAACTGAAATGAGCTACTTGTTAAAAGCTTATATATCATAGGATATTCTCATTTTTCCTTACGACAAATTTGTTAGCCAAATCATGTCCTTTGTGCATTCCATTTTATTTTCTATTATGCATACCTGGGGCAGTTTTTTATTTGTCGTTGGATGAGTTTGGTTATGTTCTACCTCCACACACTTAGGGTAACCTACATGCAAAAATGTGAAAGCCTAGGCAAGAAATGTGAATTTTTTGACAAAATGGTTGATGTAATGTGGCTTTAGGAAATGCCTTTGTAGCCAAGTATTTTCATAATGGGTTTGTTGAAACGACTTCAGAAACTTTCAATTAAAAATAAAATAGCATCTTGACTACCTGCGCTCAAAATTGGACCATGGAAAAATGGTATGGATGCCCATCAAAGCATAATTGAGAACATATTTTTGTTAGATGTCATTGCAAAATTCATTGTCTATCACCATAGTCTTAACAAAACTCATACATGAAATTTAATTAAGAGGTTATGTGCAAACTCTTCTTGAATTAGTTTAAATTGTGATTAATTTTGTTTGTAGCTAATATTTGCTAAATAGTTTTGAACAACTTTGAAGTTCCTCGTAGCTTCTTAATGCCTAATGTAATGTAGAAAGTGGAGCTTTACTAGCTCACTAATATCCATTTAGTTTCATGTTCATTAGTCATCAATAAAAAAAAAAAAAATTGGTTGCTAATGTTTGCATGCTTTAAAAGAAATCTCTGAGACTTCTTGTGGCGTAGATTTTTTACAACATTCTACTCTTCTTTCTCTGTCATTCATATTTCTTAATTTGTAATTTATGCTGCTATTTCATTGTTTCATCTCACCATAGATAACTTTAAACTTTGAATTTTGTATTAAATGGAAAGAAGGGTTGTAATATACATTCTATGAAGTATTTAACTAAAATTTCTTAAGATTGTTCTATTTTCATTTTGATATCCTTCAAGCAATCGATTAACTAATATCATGACCATAATAGACATGAATAATTTCTTCTTTCTAAAACACAAGAAAACAAACAAGAGAGATAGTCACAGTGTATTGCATGCTTGCATGTACTGACAACAGAAAATTAGAAGACACATAAAGAGTAGTACTGTAAGTGTAAAGAAAAAAGAAAAATAATGCCTTTCGCTCTTCATTATCAGGGGTCAAATAAATTTCCAAGTATGAGGGTTATTCTTGTTGGATAAGCACATGCAAAAAGATAGTTGGAAACAATTCATGTGCAGTCTTTAATATAATATATATATATATATATAATGAGCTAGTAGGGTTGTATTGAGACTATGCTTGTAGAATTTATATGTGAAAGGATTGTGTATAGTTTCATATGCACACATTCAATGAGTGAAACAAATGCACCCAACCACACTAGGCAACTTTGTAGTGCTAAATCTTAATTTCTTAAGTTTTCTTTTTTTGTATTGGAGCAGTAATGCTTGAATGATCTGAAATAAATTGGTAATGTATGGGACAATACACAGGTTGAGGAACTCAATTTATTATATTCAACAAGTGTACAAAAATGTGTTGAAACAAATAAGATTGTCAATTTCTAAATAGCTTGAACAAATTAGATTGTTATTTCAATTGAGAGCTTATAAAAAATGGGCATTACATATGGTATCAGAGCCTAGGTTTCCACACTAGGAACTCTGGAAAAACATTTTTCTCCTAATTAGTTAGTGTTATGTGCTATGCTAGTCACTACAAGGAGGATAGAAAAGAAGTGGAAAGTCTTGAATAAATAATGGAGATAATATATTTTTGTGTGTTTAATTTAAGATCCTAAGGAGTATTTTTCTCATTAAATGAATGATTTATTTTTGGGTAAATTAGTTGAAGCTCTGATGATTCTTATCTTGTTTGGGAGATTTAGCCATGTCTTGTGAAGAAAATAATAAATTTGAATGTTTGAACAAATTTGTGTTGGGTATTCAACTCGAGAAATGGGTTATGGATAGTGTATATAAATTGTCGAATGCATACTCTTGTGTGATAATTGTGTGCTATTATGAACCTTAGGTGTTTCACATTATGATGAACTCCCTATTGAGTGTTGAATATATGTTTATGTGTTATGTGTGGGGTTAGGATGCGGTGGACATCACAAAAAGTATTTATATTGTGAAATGTGGAGAGACCAATAAACCTTGTGTGTGCCTCAAGTATGTGATATAGAGTATCCAACCTGAGAAAAGGGTGATGTGGACACCAAGTACGATCCACCTATGTATACCATTTGTGACATTCATATGTGTTTAGATGCCAAAATGTTAAAACTGGAGTAGTTGTATGTTTATTGATAGGAAATCTTGATCGTGTGTTGTTTTATGTTGGTGTATATCCCTTAGTGTTAACCCCTCCCTTTGGAAGAGCGCCCACTAATGTAACTAGGGGTTGAGAGACACATGTCCATCCATTGTGAAATTACAAGTTCAATATTTTTTCCCTAATCCAGATAAAGGACATATGCCAAAATGTGTGATTTTCCATGGATGTTGATTGTGATCTACTCCCCCACATATGAGAGACACACTTGTTGGTTCATAGTGCAAACCAAACCCTTGAGATTGGTACCCTATGATGAGTCAATATATTAGTTAGTTTTTATATCTTTTATACATTCTTATAGACATTACCAAGACATTTCTCCTATACATGTTCATACATTATGCTATCTTTGATACCTATTATGCAAACCCTGAATTTGGTTTAAATATATGGAAATATAATTATGATGTGATGGTTAATGCATGATTTATGTGTGAATATATATGAATTATGATTGGGTATCTATATTTAGACATGGTTTTTAGTATTGTGTACATGTTTTGTGAACTAACCCCTTGCAGCCAGAGGAGGCACTGTAACTTGCAACAACTATAGGATGTAGCCCATAACTAAAGGAGTTCCTGAGCAGCGAAACAAGGAATGTCTCAAGATAAATTGAACACGATGACTACAACATGGATACATTTAATGAAGAAGATAGTGCATCATTATGACAACTAATAAAGACATTGGAGAAGGAAGAACCCTGTTGTGATTGGGATTCTAAATAGAACCAATTTTGAGTGTTCCACGTTCCATTTTGTTATACCAAAGTCACAATCCAATTTGGACTCTTCTTCTTTTCTAGTTGCATTTAGAGATAAGTGAATTTTTTTCACCCTCTGAAATCTAGGGAGTGGTCATTAAAGGTTTCAATTTAGAGTCCTATTTTGAATAAGCTCCCTCATGCCTATATGTACAACATGTTGTTTGAGTCCTAGATTAGCTGCTCAATTTTCAGTCAATTAGTTCTTAGCAATTATAAGGCACTCTTTTAGTTTTCAATTGAAATACATACTATGTTTATTGTGCAATTATGATTTCATGAATAAGATCTTTGATCAAAATCTTATGTGATATTTTGGATTTGTGCAATGAATGAAATTGAGTTACTATGATTGTGTTGGATATTAAGAGATAGATTTAGTTTTAGATTAAGTGAAGACAACTACTTGAGTAAGGGCCACTCAAGGTAACTGTCCTTCACTCTTTTCTTTTTAGTTGTTTCATTCTATTTGTAACTATTACTTTATAAATGCAATTCGTGTTAACAGATTCTCTATGTTTAATCATTGATGAATGCATGAACAAATTTGGTTTCATAATCATACTATGATTACTAGAGTTGTACTCTGGAGTGTATAATAGGTTTAATCATCATTTCAATCATTTTCAACATTATTCTGAACATTAGTTAGCTACACTCTTATACTGTAGGTACTTGTAGCCAAAGAGACAAAAAAAATTTCCTTATTGTTTTCCAATTTATGATTTCCCAACAAGTGCAATATCTTTACTAGATCGATTTAGGTAGTTTCCAGTCTTTGGAAGCACATACAGTGTCAGTAACATCACAAGAATACTAGCCATGGTCGATAATTCAATGAAGGTCTTTCCAAATGTTAAGTGGACTATTCAACTAGGTTTTCCCTCTGAATTGTGTGATCACCACCAAGTTTTCTAGAGACTAGTAGAGACTACATTGTTAGCACCATTGTCAGGGATGGTCCTACTCTCAAAGATTGGTTTCTTTCATTTTCAAGCTTTCCTAGTTTAGAAATTTCTTTCATTATTAGGACTGTTAATTTTAATCTTATCAAATACCAAAGTATTCTACTAATATTGTGCAAGATTTGTTTTCATACAAAATTATATCTATTGTATAAGGATGCAGAGAGACTCTTTGGGAAGATTCCTCCCCTTAACAAGCCAACAAGCTAGAGAAGATATTGGTGACTACATTTATCAGAGTGAGGGTACTACTAAAGAAGAATCTTCCCTTTCACCAACATCTATTGAAAATATAGAGGGGACCTTCCAAACAATGGGTGATGCAACAACGGATGATCCACTTGAACATGTGACCTTTGAATTTCCAATTACTGACCAAGAAAGGGCTATTGTGCTAAACAATATCCCTCCTTTACCATTACCAGTCTTCTATGGGTTAGTGAATGAAGATCCAAACACATTCTTGTTCGAGTTTGATGTCTTATGCAGGAGCTATGACTACACAACTGATGCTCATAAGCTCAAGTTATTCCCTTCTACTCTAAAATATGTTGCCCTAAGATGGTTTATGGGATTAGACAAAGATGCTTTTCCAGATTGGGACACCATGAAAATTGAATTCTTGGATAAATACCAAGATTATTGTAGAGGATTTGATAGGAGAAGATATGATATCTTCCAGATGACTCAGGAGGATGAACCATTGGAAGAGTATGTAGAAAGTTTTCAATTTTTCTTGAAGAATAACCCACAAAAAAAGCTCTCAGAAGAATCATTGAAGCTTTTGTTCTTAAGAGGAATTAATGAAGATTGCATGGATTCCCTCAATCTTATTGGGCAAGCTGATGTGTCTCAATTACCCTTTGAAGAGATCTACGGGGTTTGCAGAAACTACTCTAGGACCTTTGCCAAAAGGTCAAGAGGAGAAAGAACATCCACCATTGGCAAGGCATCTAATGGGGTTTCAAGAGTAGAGTTAAATAACCTATTTTCCAACATGAATGAGGATATCATAAGTCACCTAGCTACTCAGTTGGACACTCTACATATAAAGAAGAAACAAGAAGAGGTTGAAGCAATGCTCACTTAATACTGCCCCAATTAGAGACAAAGGAAAGAAAACTACAAGTGCAAGAGGGTTGCTAGTATTATAGAGGAAAAGTCAAAAAAACCAAATTTTCAACCACTTGAAGGAGAATATGGACAACTATTTTACATTTCTCAAAGAAGGCCATGGCAACCAAGACAAGGTATGCCACAAGACCCTCTTAATTTCAATGCATCTTTTCCTATTGGTAATAAAAAATTTTCTACTTGGAATTCTTAGCCCTAGCCAAATAACCATAACAATGGAAAAACCCTCAGCAAAACTAGAACCAACAACAACCAAAAGCATGGTCACAGCCAAATTTTCAAGGTGCCAATTATAACCCTCAATGGCCATTGCAAGAAAATTAGTGGCAACCACAATGGCAGAAAGGTCAGTAGTGGCAGCAAGAAAAATTGAATTACCAATAGCCCTTACTATCTTCTTAGCCACAACAATAGACTATCATGCCTAATCCCCCAAACACATCTCAACAACCTAGAGCACCACAATTTCCTGTGCAACCCGCACCTAATCCTAGCAACAAGCATGTCCAACATGCTTATACTAACAAGGCTATACAATACCCCACTTATGGGGTACATGTGAGTGATGTCCACCTCATGTTAGAGAAGACACTAGCTGGACCTTCATCTCCCCAAGTCACTGAAATGGGGGATGAGGAACCTGTAGTTGAAGCTTCACATAATTCACCTCTGGAACCTAGGTCAAATCAAGTAAACCATAATACCTCAACTCCAAAGCCTCCTTTCCCTAAGTGTTTAGCCATCCAAAAACATCATTCCCAAGTTGAGACAAATCTATTGGGTCAGCTTAAGGATGTCAGTATCAAGATTACCCTCATCCAAGCTATCAAGGATATCCCAATCTATACTAAGACATTAAGGGACCTATGTCTTAAGAAACTAGGGAGAAAACAGAAGGACCCTTAGACAATTCATGTCCTAGGAAACCTTGTTGATATTATGCTAGGGAATATAATTGTCCCTAAATACACAAAACCTAGAAGTCTAGTAGTGGATGTTAAGATTAATGGGACCCTTATCAAGAACACTTTGATTGACTTAGGGGTAGCAATTAATGTCATGACTAAGGAGACAATGTTGATACTTTAGTTAGCTGACCTTAGACCTACACCAACTGTTTTACAATTGGAAGATAGGTCAACATTAAAGCCTAGGGATATCATTGAGGATTTAGTAATTGCCTTATATTCATGGGAGTATCTTGCAGAATTTATAATCTTGCATCAAAAGGTCAACCTTGTAGGATATCCACTCATTTTAGGCAGACCATGGTTAGCTACAATTGATGTATTCATAGGTTATAAGTCTGGGAACATGATAATATCCAATTTTCCACACCAATGTGCTCCCAACATTAGTGACTTTGATCTCTCATCTATGCAATCAAAATCCAAAAAATGGGAGATTATGTGAGGTAAAACCCTGAACATCAACAATGGATTAACTGACGACCAGTAGAGTTCCCTGAACACTCTACTACAATCACACGCAACAACCTTTGCATGGGATTACCATGATATGAAAGGAATTGATCCATAAATTTGTATGCATAGGATCTATATAAATGATGGTTTCAATCCAATTAGATAGCCCCAAAGGAGAATGAACGTCACCTTAAGAGAAATAGTCAATACTGAGTTGCAAAAGCTACTTGATACAGGCTTCATTTATCCCATTTTTGATAGCCAATGGGTGTCACCATTATTCATTATTCCTAAGAAAGGAGGAAAATAGAGGGTATATGTGGACTATAGGGAGTTGAACACAACCACAAGAAATGATCACTTCCCCCTACCTTTCATTGACCAAGTGCTTGATTCCTTAGCAGGGAAAAATAAATTCTCTTTCCTAGATGGGTTTAGTGGCTATAACCAGATAAATATAGCTCCAAAGGACTAGGATAAGACTACATTTACATGCCCTTGGGGTACCTATTCCTATTTTTTTCTTCCCTTTGGACTATGTAATACCCCAACAACTTTTTAGAGGGCAGTGTTAAGTATCTTTTCAAAATATGCTCATAATTCCATGGAAATCTACATGGATGACTTCACTACATATGGAGACACCTATGAAGAAGCACTCAACAATCTAGAAAATGTTTTGAAAAGGTGTAAAGAACATAACCTATCATTCAGTCATGAAAAAATTTTCATGATGATGACTCAAGGGATTGTTCTAGGACACTTTATCTCAAGTGAAGGAATTCAGGCGGATCCCAACAAGATTGAGATCATTTCTACACTTCCTATGCCACAAAAGAAAAAAGATGTCAAGAGCCTTCTGGGCCATGGAGGGTACTATAGGAGATTCATCCAAGATTTCAATAAAATTGCAGCACCATTTTTTATCTTACTCGCCAAAGATATAGAATTTGAATGGATTGTAGAATGTCAACATTCCTTTAAAGCACTTAAGACAACTTTGACACAAGCACCAATCTTAAGAGGGCCAAATTGGACACTTCCTTTCCATATACACACTGATGCTTCAGATTTTGCAATACGAGCAATCCTAGCAAAAAAAGAAGGGAACAAAGAATATGCCATCTAGTATATTAGCAAGAATTTGCAAGGAGTTGAGCTTAACTACACTATCACTGAGAAAGAGATGTTGGAAGTTGTTTATGCTATCAACAAGTTTAGGCATTATATCATTGGTTATCAAGTCTTCATTCACAAAAATCATACAGCCATAAGATACTTGATGAACAAACCTATAGTTGGGGGGAGACTAGTCAGATGGTTGCTCTTACTATAGGAGTTTGATATAACAATAGTGGATAAGCCAGGGAAAGCTAATGTGGTGGAAATTTTTTTGTCTAGGTTGTCTACACAAATAGATGAAGGTGTTGTGGATGAATCTTTTCCAAATGAGCATATGTTTTCTCTTACATTACACACCATGGTTTTTTGATATTGAAAATTACCTAGTGGTAGGGCAGATTCCATCACATTTCTCTTCTAGAGAAAAGAGATAGTTGGTGCATAAAAGCTTTCCATATTCTTGGGTAGTTGGTTACTTATTTTACATCGGTCTAGATAATATCATGAGTAGATGTATAAGAGAAGATAAGGTCTTTGAAATTTTAAAGGTTTTCCATGATGAGACCTATGGGGGCCACTTTGTAGCCAAAAGGACAACATTTAAGATCTTGATAGCAGATTACTATTGACCAACTCTTCACAAGGATTTAGTAAAGTATACCAGAAGTTGTCATAGATGTCAAAGGATGAGAAAACTAACAAGGTTAGATGAAATATCTTTGCATCCACATATAGCACTAGCACCATTTGACAAATGGGGGCTTGACTTCATTGGCCCAATTTCACCAACCTCTAATAATAAAGAGTATATCTTGGTTTATACAGACTATTTGAAAAAAAGGGTTAAAGTCAAAGCATTACAATTTGCAAGATATGGGAACGTAGTTAAGTTTTTGTATAAAGATATCTTTACCAGGTATGGAGTACCTAGATAAATTTTCATTGATCAAGGTCCTCAGTTCACTTCTAACTTTATTTATCAGTTCGTTAAATAATATTCAATAAGATAGAAAATCCACACTTTATCATCCCCAAGCCAATGGGTAGGTGGAGGTTACAAACAAAGAGATTGAGAATATTCTAACCAAAACAGTGCAAATTCACAAAAATGATTGGGCATCAAGATTACCTAAAGTAGTGTGGCCCTACAGAACACCATGGAAAAATACTATAGGTTTCACACCTTATGAGTTAGTCTACGGTAAAACAATAGTGATTCCAATATAGTTTGAGTACAAGATAGTTAGGACAACAGTGGATTTAGGCATGGATTTGACATAAGCATAGAAAGAAAGGTTACATAGTCTAAATGGATTGGATGAAATCAAAATGGAGGCAATGCATCATACAGAGATCATTCAGAAATAAAGAACCAAATTGCATAATTAGTTTATAAAGTCCAAAGAGTTCATTGTAGGTGATTGGGCTTTACTATATGATTCTAAGTACAAAGACCACAAGAGTAAGTTACAGTCAAGATGGTTGGGACCCTATGAAATTCAACAAGTATTTCCCAATGGAGTAGGTAAGTTACAAACTATAGATGCAGTAAGATTTACATTGCTGGTGAATGCACATAGATTGAAGATGTATAAACAGCCGGCTCAGAAAGATGATTTTCTTCTTTCATTAATGCATCTATATGGTCAAAATAATTGTTCAGATACATACAATCAATCACAGGATAACACCTCAATAGCAAATACTATCGGTTTTCATAGTGCCTTAGTAGATGACCTACATAGTTCATCTCCTAAGGTTACTCAAGAATAATTTACTATCCCACAATTTCATGCACACACAACACAGTTACAATGATTCAAAATCTTCTTCCAAAAATACTTCATACTATTGAAGGAACCTATAGCTTCATGTATTAAAGCTACTATAATCTAGTTTGGGCCCTATTGCAATAGGAACTTGTAGCTTAATACATGTGAGTTGTCACACTTTATTTCGAGACCTATTGCAGAAGGTACCCGCAACACTATCTGTCAGAGCATTTCAAAGTTTGTGCTACATTAATTGTAGTTCATCACCTTTCATTTCCTATCATATTAAGTACATGCAACATGCTCATTCCATTCCACAATCCCAATTCAAATTTCAAGTATTCAAATTGTCACTTCATATCTTGTCATCCATACATTCCGCTTCATTTCATTACATGTGTCACCCTGTCATTCAATTAACCATAGACTGCAATTAACTCTTGTCAAATCAATATCAAATTGTGGATGCTCTTCAATCAGCCTCACACATGTGGCATTCAGTTAATTGCATCTAACAAGTACGCATACTACACTACCATCATTAACATGGATTTCCAAAAGCTTTCATTATGTATTTATATTAAATTTATAATTCTATCTATTCATTACATTCATTTCCATATTCTACAATCATACCCTTCACCTATTTCACGTGAGTTGAAGTGAGGTCACTTCAAACCTTAAGTTGGGGGGGTAATATATCAGCCAATTTTTTTTGTTTTCCACCACCAAAAGCCAAATGCAGAAACAGACATGCAAACCCTTTTTGTCTTAATAATTTTTGCACCTGTAACTGTGTCGCCAAAAAGTGTAGCCTTTGACACTTTCCAATCATTTGGACCCTTGCCTATGGATTTTGGACCTTTTTCAGCCTATTTTTATCCTTTCCAAGCCTTGTGCCAAGGTGTTGTAAGGTGTTGTAAAACATTTTCACACTTTCCTAGGCTTGTCATCACTGAATCAACCCTTTCTCATGTTATAATGACCCCTTAATACACATATAAGTCTTATATTAGTGTGTTTTCATGAGACAATCCCGACAACCAATGAAAAATGCCTAGGTGGACTAGGTCGCCACCTTGGGCGACCTAGTCCCATGTGGCATAAAATTCAAATTTAACTTAATATTATTTCGGGATTTTGTCTCTAAAACCCTAAGGTCGGCCTGTACGGTGTTATTTCAGGAAAATTAGGGCATAACTTCTATAAATAAGGGTTTTTCCCCTCATTTTGACCTAATTCCATTCATTCTAAACCCTAATTCCTCTTCTCAATCACTCTTCTCCCCTTCTTCTCAAGCAAGCTAGGGTTTGAGCATTCCAAGTCAACAAGACATCTTTTTTTGAAGCATTCAAGGGTTGATTGCTGCAACAACACAATATCTCTCATCATGGCACGGTAACTCACTCCATTACTCCATGTTTCATGTTTCATTACATTATTTCTATTCATTTTGGTTTAGTTACCTAAAAGGGGTTTGACTAAGGCAAATCCCTAATCCCTAACAATCAACATTTTTATCTTTCTCTCCTTGTGTGTTTGCAGATTTAGGTACATTGAAGATCATTGGAGATATTTGAAGACTTGTTGAATACTTCTCCTTGCTTGCAAAGTCCAAACATCCACCAAAATTCACTTTCAAGCTTGAATATCAGAGTTTTAGAAGCAGACAACTATGAAGAACCAAGGTGCAAACCGGGGGCTTTCGTCTCCCCTTCAGAAATTCTAGAAATCCTAAAGAGGACTAAGTCGCCAACAATGGTGACCTAGTCCCACTGGATAGGTCTTTCTGTGATTTTCACATTTTCAGACACCCATTTGGCAAAAATGAGCTCCGAACCAGTTTTCTCAAATCTGGGACTAGATTGCCCAGATTGGCACAAGTGTCCCTTTCAGCTTCTGGAACATTTTCATCAGCATTCCAGACCTCCACCAAATCCTTCTTTAAATTCCAAGTGCACACATTCTATCTCCTTCATTTATGTTTAATTTAGTGTACATTCTTAGGTCATTTTGTATATGTTTGCGTATCATTATGTGCTTTCTAGCACTTTACATTTCTATAGTTTAGCATTAATAAATCATTCTACTTTCAGTTTATTGCACTTAGACACACTTCATCACACACATCACAAACCCAATCTTTAATCCTTTGAATTAACTCACCCAAAAATGTATATCATTAACTGGAAAGAGAGTTCATTTCCTAAACCAAGTGCTCTTTAGGTGAAAAACCCTAAGGGACTAGTAAAGGGGAATCCTCTTTCCCTTTTAGCATATCATCATTTTTGGTGGTTTGGTAACCTTTTGTTGTTAATATCAGTTGTCAATTCCCTTGATCCTAGATTTTGAGCTAATGTGAACCCAATTTAAGTTGAATTAAGTTGATATAGAGGAGAAAGGAATGTAACAGGAGAGTTACAGTGCACATATAGTGGAAAAGTGCATGTGAGAATAGCAGAATAGGGAGGGTTTGAAGGTGGTTGAGTTAAAATTGATCTAAATTTCTTGAACATTGAGTAGAGGTAGAGTATTTCACCATGGGAGGTGACATTAATCAAAGAGAGCCATCAACCCACAAACAAATATTGGAGGACACATTATGTTTTCCCATTTTTACAAGGGTTGGTTGGTTGGATTACTTCCTAAAACTGACTAAGTACAATGAGGAAATGACGAGGAAATTTGTAACCACATTACAATTTGATGAGGCCACAATCAAGGGGTTGAAGGTGGATGCTTTAGAGGTCACAATTGCACAAGTATCAGGTCTACCTAGGGTTGGAGCTGAGTTTTTGGCTCGAGCAAATGTAGTTGCAGCTAGGGATGAGTTTAGGGAACCAGGAGAGAGCCTTGACTCCTCATCACAAGGTACTAAATGACTGTCATTGCCATGGGTATGTGCCTCATGTGCCCCTTATATCATTAATTACATTGCATGTGATGGTAGGTTATCTCTATTGTGTTAGATTTGAGAATAACACAAGCCACAAGATCAAACAATGAATAAAAAACCTTCTACTCAAGAGCTCTGCAAAACAAAGATTTGTTATTCCTCAAAAAGAAAATACTTAAAAAATGAATAATTACAAGAGAGAATGAATGCTTTTATAAGAGCAACCCTAATGGTAAAGGGATTAGATCATGAAAACTGTCAACATCGTATGTGATGAGATGAATTGATCTAGTACTAGCTATGTAGTTAACATAAATAAATCGTTGAGTTAACTAATAAAGAAAACCTAAGTTTAGCTTAAGTGCATGAGAATTAGAATAATAATTAATTTAATTAATTAATTATTCTCTCATACATGATAACTCGAACACCCCCCTTAATTGTAACTTAGGGAGTAGTTAAACAACTCTAAAAATTGATGTATAAAAAAAAAAAGCATGAATGGGTCCCGACAACTACGCCTAATGAGGTACCCAATACAACTAAAAGATCTCTGAAAAGTGGAGAAATGGAGAAAACCTCATGGGAAAAACTCCACTCCAAAAAGAGATGAAAGCATATAAAAAGACATGAAGGAAGGAAGGCCTCATGAAGACCCCCCAAGGACAACTTCCTTCACCCCAGGCATCAATTGGAGCTGAAGATAGCGATGCGATGCCAAAGGTTTGATGAAGATGTCTACAACCTGCTCCTCTATAGGCATGTACTTCAAGGTGTGAAAAACATCCTAAATCAGTTGTCATATGAAGTGCATGTGGATCTTTATGTTCTTAGTGCACTGATGCTCCATTGGATTGTGAGAGATGTGAATGGCACTCTAATTGTCACACCAAAGAATAGTGGGATTATCAAGAGGAAAACCAAACTCAGTCAAAGACTATCGAAGCCACAAAACCTCCTGACTGGCCAAAACTGTTGCATGATACTTAGCCTTTGTGGATGATAATGCAATAGCATATTGCTTCTTCCAAGACCATGTAATGAGGCCAGAACCAAGGCAAAAAACAATCCGAGAAGTGGACTTCCTATCATTGGCATCACCAGCCCAATCTGAGCCAGTGAAGCCAATAATATGAGGATCTATTGATGCATAGTGAATACCATAATGCGAGGTGCCTTGAATATATCTCAAAATTCATTTGGAAGCTTGCACTGGAAAAGACCTCACCATTGTATTCAGAGCTATTGAGAAAGTTAGATTTGGTGCATTTTTTTATCAAAATGGCCAATATCTTTTGCTACGTGTATTTTTGAGAAAAATATTTTTTGGATTTTGTTCAAAATCATGAAATACCATCTAGGTATTTGCTATATTTTGAAGATAGTAACCTTGCAAAAACGGTTGTCAAAATAGCCCAACGCATCTATTTTTCCTGTAGGTGAAGTTTTTGTTTTTGACCAAATTGCATGTTTTGCTTTTTGGATTCAAAAACGCTATTTGAATTTTGTTAGTCACACTAGAATATTTTTTGGGTATCCATTAGTTTTTGCATGAAATGAGCAAATTTTTCAGAAATCAAATCATAATGGTCGTGTCTGCTGACTATTGGCTAGCAAAAAATATATATATTTTTTTATTAAAAAATATAATAGTTTTTAATATTTTTTAAACTTAAAATAAAAAAATGCTTTTTTATATGTTTTTAAATATATATATATATATATATATATATATATATATAAAGTTTTTTTGTTGTTTTTTCTTTAAAAATAAAAACATGCAATTTTTTGCAATATATTTTTTTTGCAAAATAAAATCACATGAAACCTACCTGGAGGATTTTTTTTATCAACACGCTAAATTTTGTGGACCTTTATTTCGGAAGTATTTTTGACAAATTTGGTGAGGGATTTTTTTTTTTCCCTATTTAGCCCCTCTTTGTTGGGCTTTTTAGTTTTGCACCTAATATTCCAGAGGCCATATCTTAGCCATACGGTGGTCTTTTCCAATGCAAATTTTTTTGGAACAGGATAGAATTTCGAGCTCTTCATAGTGGTGCAATTATTTTTCAATTTTGACTTCTGGTTTTTCTCCAAAATTATGTTTATCAGTGTTGTTGTTGCTCAATTCTCATTTTGGAGACTTCAACGAGCCATATCTTCTGCATCCGAACTCCTTTTTGGGTGTTCTTTTTTTAAAGTGCATGTTTTTTCGTGTACTTCATCATGGTGCTATTAGTTTTCTCTTTTTTTTCAGAGAATTGTATTTTCAGCATGTAGTCCTTTTTTGGACATTATGGACTTCCATTATTTTCACTTCTTATTATGTAGACGCACTAAGATAAAGTGTCATTCTAGTGTTATTTTTTTGGGATTTTGCACATCCTGTTGTGCCTTTTGTATTCACACTATGATATAAAGTGCCATGGGTGTTGATGTTTGTCTTTGGTTTTCCATCATACCTTTGTCAAGTGAGTGTCCCTTCCATGACAATAATGAATCTTAGTGATTATTGCCTCATGCATGTGTGCCTTAGATTGCAAACCCTTTTATTTGTAGGTTGTTTCTCCTACATGCACTTCTTGGTATCACATAGTTCCACTGTACTTGTCATGGCTCTCCCTTTTTAGCATTATGGGGGGTTTCTATGTACTTTTAGATGCAACATACATGCATTTCAATGAGTTGGAGCATTTACCATATGGAAATTCTTACATTCATGTTTTTGGGGGTGACCTTCCATCTTTATTTGATCAGAGACTACTAGGTACTTGTATTTTCAACTTGCATCTTGCATGTTGAGCCGTGTCATTTTTGGTCACTCATACAGATTCATGTATCCTTTGTATCTTTGAGTTACAAATGTTTTCCTTTGTTTTCCATCTAATTCGATTAGTGTCATTGGGGACACTCATGCAAATTATTGTCTCTCTCGTGATTAGTGTTCTTCAGATTATTTGGTACCTACATTTTCTACTTGCATGTTGAGTAGTGTCCTTGGGGTCACTTATGTAGATTTGTGTACCACCTATATCTTTGACTCATAGATGTTTGCCTTTGTTTTCTATGTGATTCAAATAGTCTCATTGGGGGCACTCATGTATATTATAGTCTCCTTTGATCTTGGCATTTGAGTAGTGTCATTAGGGGCACTCATGTATTATAGTCTCCTTGATCTTGACATTTGTATCTTTGATTCTAGATGTTTGCCTTTATTTTCCATCTAACTTGAGTAGTGTTGTTGTAGGCACTCATGCAGATTATTGCTATCTTGATCCTGATCATCATTTGTTTTAGAGGAGGCTCTTCATTTTAACACCATATCATTCATCGTTCGACAGTTGTCTATAGCTTCTTCATGCTTTTGTGATGTTCTACATGTTCCTCTTTTTCAAGACATAGTTTTGGTTGGAGGCTTCTTAGTCCTTCACCTTGATTTGGAGGCTTCTTCAATCCTTCATTCGCCTCTCTTTTGGAGAGGATTTTTCTCCCACTGTGGTTTTCTCCTTTTTTCCAATTTTGAGAGATCTTTTATTTGTACATGGGTACCTCACCTGGCCTTGTTTATTAACCCGTGGTGTTTCAAAGGCCCAGACCCTGTTTTATACCTCTCCATGGAAGTATTTATGGAATCAAACAAGAATTTCGACATATTAACCCTAAGGGCTGGGTCCTTTCCGTGGCGTAGATGGGTCAACATACAAAAGGAAGGCCCTACAACTGTGGTAAGCTGACCTTCACAAGTAAATTGATCCTAAGGTCCAAGGTCTGCACTTCCTTCTTCTCAGATCACTGGTCTTGAAACTTCTAGATCTAGTTTGAAACCGGTTTTGAGGATTCCATTCCGATCTCGGTACCACTTGTCTCTTCGTTGGTCTTTTGGGTTTTCTCTTTGTTGTAAGATAACAAGCTGGAATACTTTAATTATGAATGTATGGAAAATATATATCTAGTGTTTCCTCTACTCTACCTTCTATTTCAACGTAGTTCATATTAATGGCCCAAGTTCATTTGATCAAATATAAGTGTAGACCTCCGAACAAGAACTTGTGAAAAGTGCATGAGTCTAACCACGAGGCAATACTCGACACAATAAAGAGTAGAGCAGACCCAGATGGTTCCCTAGATTGATTTGTAAGTGTGCACATTGAATTTGTAAAGCCATGTTATTGATCGCTCTTTTGGACCAACACCTTAGATCCCACCACATTAGTGGACATTGCCAAATTATTTAAAAAATTCTTACACTTGCATATATTCCATCATCTAAATTTCAAATTAGCTTTATTATATTATTTGAATTAATTCCTAATCTTAAATTCAAATATATTTGTTATTCATTTAGTCTCAAATCTTAATTATTCAATGTAAGGATCAAATTGTACCTTATCACTCCCCACCATTGGCATAATCCAGAGATATTTACCAGGCTATTTGTATGAAATTAAGGAGTTGGCCCCTGAAGGCAGGTCTACGTTGTCATTTTAATATATTAATATCATTTTGGGCCCCCATAAACAACCAATTCAAATTTGCATAAAAAATCAAACCACAAGGAATGGCCCCAGGCCACCCCAAAAAGAAAAACCTACACTTTCCTCTATCATAGGTGTTTGTCTAATAGTAAGTATTGTACCTCAAGCTATCTAAGTTAACCTATTAACTTAAGTTTTGGTTTGTTACTTGACTTAATGCCTTCATTTCCATCCTAGTATTTAGTAACTAGTACAATCTTATTCTCCATATATAGAGATCATGTCACCACCCATTTTCTCTCCCAACACATAATTTTTTAGACAGAATAGCAGAGCTAGAGGTAATTCAAAATGCCAATGGGAAGAACACACTCCCCAAATATCGACACCACCATACCATAACACACATAATTATTTTGAGAATAAGTGAAACGAGAATCATGTAGCTTGTATGAGTTGCTCTGCAAGTACATATTATAAGCTGAAAGAGACCTTGATTCTTGCCATGTGTGAATAACTTAATGGATCAATAGGAACTTGCATTTATAACCTAATGGTCCATTGGATAACTGGAAGAATCTTTTGCTTGATTATGGATGTAATATTGATTGGATGTAATATTTTTCTCTATTCGGGGCCTAGGAAGAGAGAGAAAACTTTCCACAAATAGGGAAGTGACTCATAATGGGGGTTGGGGCCTAGGAAGGTCTGTTAGGGTAACCCATGCAGCTTGAGGTGATGCTTCTCCTATGACAATTTACTTTCCTCTCACTCTCACTCTCGCACTCTCTCCCTATAGCTAATCCCTCTCTCCCTAAACCCTCTCTCTCTCTCCCTCTTACTCTCGCACTCTCTCCCTAAACCCTAAACCCTCTCTCTCTCTGTATATATATATATATATATATATCTCCCTCCCCCTCCTTCTCCCTCTTTGTCTCTCTCTCTCACTCTCCCATTCCCTCTCCCTCTCACTCTCTCTCCCACTCTCCCCCTCTCCCTCAACCCTAAACCCTCTCTCTCTCATTATATCTCTTTGTCTCCCTCTCCATCTCTCTATTTCTCTATTTCTCTTTCTCGCTGTCTCTATATCTCTATTTCTATCTTTTTTCTCTCTTCTCTGATTTTGTATCTCCCTCTCCCTCTCTCTATCCATCTATTTCTCTCTCTCTCTCTCTCTCTCTCTCTCTCTCTCTCTCTCTCTCTCTCTCTCTCTCTCTCTTTCTCTCTCTCTCTCTTTATCTCTCTTTTTCTATTTGCATCTCTCCTCCTTTGTCTCATTTGCTCCCCCTCTCTTTATCTCTTCTTTTCTTTCTATTTTTTCTCTATTTGCCTCCCCCTCTCCCTCTCCCTCTCCCTCTATCCATTTTCCTCCTTAAGTGTGCATATTCCTTGGTAAATGATTCAAACTTCTCTAACAAATTCATTGTAAGATCCTTGTATTTTGATAATTTGTTAGAGAAGTTTGATATAAGAACTGACTAAATTTAGACACAAGTTTTAAAAGGTGAGCTCGAGTGTTCTTAGTTGTCAGCTTAGGAAAGGTACCATATTTTAAATAATTAAATATTGGATCATACCATTCACTAGAGTTATCCATGTTTGTTGATAACACTTCTATTTTATCTTTCATTGATGGTTTCATAACTATATGCATAGTAAATGTGAAATCTTTAGAAGGATCTTGAAGAGATAGCAAAGAAGCCACACTCTCCATTACATTTGCATGCTGATTATCCTTTTGTGGTATGTTATCAATGGTAAATTATTCAAAATTCTCTAACAAATTCATTGTAAGATCCTTGTATTTTGATAATTTGTTAGGTCACTTATTTTTAGGGTTTTTAGCTACTCCCTAAGTTTATCTTAAGGGGGGTGTTAGAGTAATCATGCATTAACTAATAATTAATTACTCTAATTTTCTCTCATGCATTTAAGCTAAACTTAGGATTGCCTTTATGCTTTTAGGGTTTTTCTCCTATATAGCACTCAAACCTCATTATAATTATCACTCTAGCTTTCATATTTTTTTGATAGTCTCTTGCTTATATAGATTTTTCTTGTTGAGGAATATAGAAATTCTTTGTTTGCAAGTCTCTTGTGTGGAAGGTGTATTAATTGTTTGTTGTTTGATCCTGTGGCTCGTGGTTTTGTGGTTTTTCACAATTCTAATATATTGTATAGTTTTCATTTCAGGTTGTAAAGTCATCTCCATAAAAATCTATTGGTCAATGTGCCCAATTATCTTTATAATTTTCTCAAAAGAATGGGGTTAGAATATTAGAGGAAGCCAAATCATTCAGCCTTATCACATTATTTTCTGATAACCTTGTTAGTAAAAATGAGTCTTAGAATCCATCATCCCCAAGTTTCTTGGGAGAATTTTGTAACTTTTCAATACATTAATCAAATCCTTTAGGAACCTGCAGTGCTAGAGGCCCTAGAATCACCTGTTAGGTCTATAAGAGAAACCCCTCCTACTTCACCTATGGCTTCACATACCCACAACCAAGGTGAACCTGAGGAACAAAATGATTAGGACTTACCACATACAGACTCTAGCCAACCTGCAACAAAAGAGACTCCATCTTCCTCTAAAACACCTAGAATAAGGAAAAAGAAAGGTAGTTCATCCACACCTTCTAAGGTACAGAAGAAAAAGAAGGATACACAAGAAAGGAAATCTACCCCACCTAGGTGTTCAGGTCATTTGAAGAAGAAAGGTGTTATGAGAGGAAGTGTAGAGAAACCAGAAGAGGAAACAAGGGACAAAGGACAACATGAAGAAAATATTATGATGGTTGATCCTAGTTCAAAAATAAAAGGAAATGCCTCTAAGAATGTATATGTTCCTACAAAGAGAAAGTGGTATATATCCACCACCTTTGAGTCAGATTCAAAGGATGTATTTGTTTCCAATAAGACAAGCAAGAAAACCCCAGTTAGCCCTAGTAATGAGGGTTATGATTATATAAGGGGTTGTGATGAGCATTTTTTAGAAGATAAAATGTTTTTGGAAGATAGAAATGTTAAGGAGATATAGAAAGCTCTAGAAAGGGTCAAACACCTAGAGGAACTGGTTCAAACCTATGAGAAGAAGGATTAAAAAAGGGAGATAAAGATACAAGAGTTGGAAGAAAAACTACAAACATATGGACATGGGGAAAAATTGGACATGTTGGCACAGCTTGCCATGGCCAAAACAGGGAGTAGTGAACTTGCAGTTAAAAATCATAGACCCCCTACTACAAAAACCCCAATTTATCATACAACTCTATCCCTTGGGTACCAACTATGGAAGATAGCTCAAGAATTTTCTCAACAGAAGGAGAATTGGGAAAAGGAAAAGGAAGAAATTATGGTAGAGCATACAAAGATGCTAGAGGGTGAGGACATTGAGTTGAGGAAGTTAACAGTTAAAGTGGAAGAGGTAGCAGAAAAGGCTACCCAAATTGTTAGATGTAGACCCCCAGCCAGAACTTATGCCTTGTTTCTCCAGCAAATGTTTTTGAGTCTCCAATTCAGTAGGTTGATAAGCAACCAGCCAGTTTCTATGAGCAAGAAATTTGATTTCCTTAACATTTTTGTTGATTCTACACCAAATGAGTAGGACCAACTTTGTGAATATTATTTGCATAACTATGTAGTGCCAAAGGAGACTGAATGGAACCCTTTGATGTTTTTGGGGGATTTATAGGTAAGGGCACTACCATCCTACTTTAGAAATTAAAAATTCAAGGGTGAACTCATGGAGGAGTATGATGAGAGAGAAAAATCAATTGTTCTCCCAGTGAGAAAAGAATCCAAGGAACCTGAACAATCATAAATTAATGGTTACAACTTGTGGACCACAAGGGACCAAGAGGAAATATCATGAAATTAAGGATGCAGGATTACAAAAAAATGTGGACATTGATAGTTGGATTGGTTCATCATTGTTACAAGTATGTGCAAGAGAGATGGGATAGTTTGACTCTATAATTACAAAGGAAAGAGCCATATTCAGTGTATAACTTTTGAACACATAGAATACTAAGAGGGGGGTGAATCAATATTCTACTAAACCATCCAATTATCAAACAACCAATTTTTGAAGCGTATTTAACAATCATAAGAAACGTAAGCATAAATAACCTAAAACATACACAACACATGAACACTAGGATTTTTACATGGAAAACCCAAAAAGGGAAAAACCTCAGTGAGGATTAACTCACAATGTGTTATAACCAGTTATAAGATATTACACAAAGTCTCACTACCAAGAGGAATCAGTGTCCAAGTGAACTCACTATTCATAGAAAAAGAAAAGACACTAAGAGAAGTGGCTTCATGGCCAGAGTTTGAACTGAGAGAAATGCATGTAACTTATGATGAATTAAGTTCCTTTGAAGCTCATTACATATATTGCAATCAACTCAGATGACCAGCCTTTGTTCTTCTTTGTCTTCACACATCAATCACTCAATACTCAGCCTATTTGCACAATTCTACAATATTCGCATCACTACTGGCATTTGAATCATATCATACTCTTGTCTCTCTCTATCGAACACAAACCAACCTTATATATCAGCCTTCACTACAAACTTCAATTAGGTCGATCTAATTAGATGTAGCCTCGAATTATACAAAATGTGCCTTGTCAACACCCAATTCAAACAAAAATTCCTCCACTCTAAAAACATTAGCAATATAGGTTGGCATGGACCTATAACAACTCCTCTTTCCATTTGCATCAATTATTTAACCTTCTCCATACTTCTCATACCTTGAGTTGGCCAAGCATAGATCCAAATGGTAAAGAACTCCAACTAATTAACACCAAGAATTATACAGACCACAAAATTTTGTGCCAATTGAAATATACAATGTACTAACATCTGTAAACCTTCCCTCAAAACCACAACATCTAACTTAAATCTGCGAAGGAATGTGAACCAGTTAGGTAAGGTCTAGTACACATAAAACTATGTAAACCATATCTGCCAAACTGTTGTTACTTGCAAATCTCAAACCACTTAACCAAAAAAGCTAAAACTCTGAATTAAGATTCCAAAGATATCTATGAAAATCATATTAGAACCACATAGGCATGTCTAAAAAGATGATCAAATGTGAACTAAAATACCAGAGGGCACTGAATGTAGAGACTACCGTTATGAACACTTAGCCAAAAAACCTTTGCAAAATACTTTTCTATAGATATCCATCATACTGATTTACATTCATTATGAGGTGTAGATGTGGTGCTGACATCAATGACAACTCATTAATGACAACCTTCTTCATTCTTTCAACAATCTCCCCCTTTGTCATTGATGGCAACATGTGCCAAAACAAAATTTCTCTCCAACTATCTCTCCCCCTTTGACAGCAAGGGCAAAGGGTGCTAAGCCACACACATATGTACAAACTGAAGTGGCTCCCCCTTAGGAAGCTAACCAAAAACTTCTAAAATGTTTGCATATGTACAACAAAATCTGGAAACATAAAAACTAAAAAAGTGCATAAAGATAGAAATTATCAACCCAAAGATGTTGACTCCTAAAGCTTTTGAAGAATGTCTTGCTAGGTAGGCTTTCCTTCTTCCCAACTCTTCTTCGCTGCTACAATCAATCTGTCAAGAAACTCAAGCTTGGGCATCAAGCATGGCAATGTAATGAAGGATATGATTCTACTTCACATGGAGGAGAAATAAGAGCTCAATTGGTCCAAGAGGATGACAATGAGAGTGTAAGTTCTCCATCAAAACATGTTTCTCTAGAGGTTGGTGAATCACTCAGGGTAAGGAGAACTCTCATCAAAGCATCAGTAGAGAAGGAGCCACCACAAAGGAAGACTCTATTCAAGACAACTTTTAAGTTCTTGGGTAAGGTATGTAAAGTTTTAATTGATTTATGGAGTACAAATAATATAGTTTTAGTTGAGATGGTGGATAAACTTAAGTTGCCTAGAATACCACATGATACTCCCTATAAAGTTTCTTGGTTGAATGAGCATCAATATGTTTTGGTAAATGAACAAAGTTGGGTGGAGTTCAACATAGGAGGGTATAAGGACAAAATTCTATGTGATATACTACCTATGGATGTGTGTCATTTGCTGCTAGGGAGGCCTTGGCAATTTGATAGGCATGCTATGTATGATGGAAGGAGGAATACTTATGAGATAGAGAAAGATGGGGTCTTCTACACCTTAACACCATTGGTAGAGGAAGATAAAGGACAAACCAAGAGAGTTAATGTGATGATGTTAGGAATAAAGGAGTTCATAAAGATAGAAGAAGAGAAGCCTATGGAGTTTGCAGCCACTCCTAAATCTGAAAACATTATGACAGCAGAAGTAAAGAATGACTTGGTTGTGGAGATCCAAGATTGGTGTAAGAAGTATGTTGCCATGATGATTGGATAAGTGTTTCACTCATTGCTTAAAAAATGGGATATTGTTCATTCAATTCTTGCCATGCCAGAGATTAGTACACCTGATAAATCAGCAAACATAAGGGCACCACAACATATGGAAGAGATGGGAAGCAAAGGTGAGAAGGTCAAGGATGAATTGCAAGGGAAAGTGGGCAAGTTCAAGCACACAATTGAAGTGAAGAAGAAGGAGGTTCATTACAAGGATGGAGGATAAATGGTAGTAGATGATGATTTTGGTTCAACAACATTCTCAAATGAAGCACAAGTCATAGATCATCTATCAAACAGGTCTTTGAAGTTGGAATATACCCAAGGTGCCAAAGAATTCACAAAGACAAAGAATGATGCCTATTATCAATATTTGGTTCATTGGAAGGCATTTCCAAATGAATATGTCACTTGGAGGTCAGAGTATGATATGATCAATAATGATTCTATTGTTTCAACACTTTCCTCAAGGGGACTTGAGTCTATTTTGCTCGGGGAGTATGGTGCAGGGCACCATAGGTCTTTACTCAAAACTATTACAAAATGTTAAGCATTTTGGTGTTTTTGTGTTTAAGTCGTGATTTTGTGTGTAATAAGGTCTTTTAAGACCATTTGTGATGTTTTTGGAGTTGTTAGAATTGGCTATGGATGCCAAGATCTATGGACCAAATAGAAAGTACAAAGAAGAGAGAAAATAATATGACAAGAATAAACTGTATTCAATGTCAATGATAATGCTTCAATGTGTGTACAATGAGAGACCCCTTGGTTATATAGCCAAGGTGAGAACATAGGAGTGCATAAGATTATGACAAGTGTCGTAATCTTATGACATGAGACAACAATGAAAAGCTATCACTCCACCTAAAGTGGAAAGGTGATAATGTGATAACCACCACAAATAGTGGATCTACCACAAAAGGTGGAACCCTAATCACATGATATGTCCATGAAAGGTGGAGGTGATAGAGTGATAACATGATAAGTCCACCAAAGGTGGAAATTCTCCAACAACTCCTATGTGGTCCCTAAGTAAACTTAACTAAGGTGTAATTATGACCTAGGACAAGGTACAAAACATTTAATTACACCAACACCCCCCCTTAAGTGCAACTTAGGGAGAATGTACACAAATGCAAACAATGCAAGATGGGTCCCGACAACTAGGCCATGTTAGGTACCCATGTACAAATGCAATGCAATCTCTCACAAATGGAGAAAAGGAGAAAACCCAGTGGAAAAAAACTCCTCCCCAAAAGAGAGATGAAATACAATAAAGAAATGCTCTCAATGATGAATGAGAAGGTAAAAACCCCATGTGAGGAAAAAGACCCCCCCATAAGAGAGAAGTAGAAGAGAGACAAGGCAGCCCCCCCTCAATGTTGAGTCTCCTGCAATGATGGTAGAAGCTCGACATTGAATGCTGAAGATGATCCAATCTCGCCGAACAACGTTCCTCCCCTTAGGAAGAAACAAAACCAAGGATGTATGCAGGATATATGATGTCTCTGAAGCATACTCAAGTGTCTCCACGTTGATGTCGAAAAATAACACACTCCAAATAGGCGTTCTAGGACACACTGCTAAAGAGTACAATCCAACATCTAGTAGAGAAGAATGTAGAACATGATCCAAAGAGAATGATATCCCCTCTAAAGAAAAAGAAGCCTCCTCCAAATGCTGTCCAAAAGTATCCACACTCATGTCAAACTGAAAGGAATGATCATGTAGAGAATGAACAAGAGGGTCAGAGTGTTCCCTCGCAAAAACTGAAGAACGAGCATCTTCATCAAAGAGAAGATGGATGTCATCAATGATGTCCCCCAAATTTTCAATACCTATCAAGAAGCCATCCAAAGTAGCCATATCTGGAAGACTATGTATGTCCTACTGCACTGAATCACAAGGAACCCAAACTATGGAATCACAAGCATCATCAACTGCAACAGTAGATGGAGGAGATGAAATGCATGGCTCAAGTATTGGATCTGATGTGAGAACTCCCAAGTTCAAGTAGCCAAATGTCTCCTCTGAATTATGGTTCACACTAGGAGTGTGATGAACAATCGAAGGAACAATGTCACCATCAGAAGAAAAATCTGCAAAGGTATACAACCGAGATGAATGATCAACCACCCCAGTAGCAATGATCTCTCTACTCTCCAAGTCTCGAATGATGACTGAATCAGGTGTGAACTCCATAGTTCTCCCATTTCCACCATGTGTAATCTGATATATGGAAAGAAGATTGTTCGTCAAATGAGGAACACACAAAAGATCCTGGAAAGTGTTGTCCCCAAAACTAATAGATCCCTTCCCTATTACACTCATGTATGTATTGTTTCCCATCAAGATAGGAGACATAGAACAAGGCTGAAATGAGGAGAATATAGATTGTGAAGATGCCATATGATGTGATGCTCCTGAATCTAGAAGCCATCTACCTGATCCTGGACTTGAAAATGCACAAAGAGCTTGACCTTTATATCCTGATGTAGATGAAAAATCTGCATGACCTTTTCCCTTAGACTGTTTTGAAGAAGGAGAAGAAGATTCAGACATTCTAGAAGGCAAATCAATTTAATTCTTTTTGAGAAGATTCTTCAACTCATCAATGTCCTTCTTATAACAATAGTGTTCTTCATGTCCATCCTTCTTGCAATATGCACAAAAATGTCTCTCCTTCTTAAATGATTTCTCTTTTGAATATGAATCTTTATGTTCTTCTATGGAATTAGATGTGGATTGTGTGTTCTTCTTAGGCTTGTTCTTTTTATTTCCTTTGCCACATGAAGACTTCTCATCTTTTACAACCAAGGCATGTTATTTGGAAGACTTCAAAGTACCCATTTGAATAAGCTTATCTTGCTCCCTAGTGAGTTGCATAGAAAAATCTTCAAAGGAAGGCATCTTAAACTCACTCCCAAAGGCATTCTTTGTAGCATAGAAAGTAGACACAAACACTGAATATTCAGGTCCTAGCTTTGAAAGAACACTTAAGATCAATTGTGTATCTGTTTTCTCAATTTTACAATCCTTCAATTGTGTTCTTAGTGACTTGAATTTGGTGATGAAGTCTTGTATGTTATCAAAATTACATGGATTGAGACTGATTAATTCATTCTCCAATAAATGTCCCTGAATTTCATCTGTTTTCCCAAATAAGTTTGACAATGTAGTCCACATATCCATAGGTGTATCCAAGTGCTCAATGTGAAACAACAACTCGGGAGAGACATACAAGCACAAATAGCCAATAGCTTCTTCACAACTATTCAACCACTTATTCTTTTTAGGTTCATCATCTTGTGGTTCACCATCAAGCCCATGAACTATCCTATACAATCTTTTTACTCTTAGCAATTTGTTCATTTCTGATTTCCATTTAGGATAGTTGTAAGGTGTTAGAAGTGGAATTGTAGATGGCTCCATGATGAAACAAGAACACAAATCAAGAGGAATACAACCACAACCACAAGAAGAATCCCCCCCAAATTCACTCAATCAAAGAACCCCCCCAACAATATTTGATTTGGCACTTTATACTTAGTGCGTTTACAATTTCCACTACCAAAAAAGCAAAGTGGACTTTGATTTTGGTACATGCAAATTGCCAAAATAGGCCACAAACTCATAGTGAAAAATTTATAGTAGATGAGATAATTATGATCACACCATTGGAAAGTACAAGAAAAATCATGCACTTTCAAAAAAAATGGCACTCAAAAATGTTACCGCAGGAGCAAGTTATGGGCTCCCAAAGTTCCCAAAATGAGGACGAAGCAGCAACACCTATAAGAATCTACAATTTCTGGAAAAACCAGAAGCCAAAACCAAAAACTGATTGTACCACTGTGTAGAGCATGAAAAATTAGCCCAAATCAAAAAAAATTGCTCGAAAAGAGGAGCCAAATTGAGCAAGATATGGAGCTTCAAAGTCGGACTACAAAATCAAAAAGCTCAATGGTGAAGGGGCCCAAAAAATTGCTGATGTGGATCTGATCTAGAAAATGCTATGTCTAAAATTGAATGTCGTTTGACCGTCACCGACGTCGTGTCCTGTTTGTCAGGAATGGATGCGGGTTGACAGTGATGTGAGGGGGCTTGAGAGGCAAATAGAAGCCCGCCAAGTGGCAGCTTCTCGTACCACCTGTGCAGCCAAGGGTACCGCGGGTACTCTGCGGACTATGCAGTACCCGCAGGTACACTAATTTTTATTTTTTATTTTTTTTTTTCGAAAAAAATTCAATAAATTTGTTTAAAATGATTTTTTTTTTCAAAAAAATTTTGACGGATTGAAAAAAAATTTTAAATTTTTTTTCGTACCGTCGCAATAATGGCACTTGGGGGGCCGTACGGCTTTTCGGGCAAAAGATTTTTTCTTCACCAGATGACTTGCTCCAATTTGGATGATTAGACAGTCGATCTTAAGGTTTTTGGCCCTTCTAGACGCAATGGCAGTGTCCTTTTGGCTGAAAATGCTCCAAAAATATGGCTACCTCCTGGATCTGGCAACCACCTCCGATCTTCAAACCCTCTTAGATTTGGCCTCGTATGTCCAATTTGGACGAAACAAAAGGCAAAATCGACTTTCTCAAACCTTTCGGATGCAATGGTGAGCTTAGATTTGCACTAGCAAGCTCCGATATAAATCTGCAATAAAGAGCCAAAAATGGAACCTCCCCAAATTTGGTACCTCTCTTCAGAAATAGACTCTCCAATGGCACCCAACCCGCTCTGATACCATGTTAGAATTGGCTATGGATGCCAAGATCTATGGACCAAATAGAAAGTACAAAGAAGAGAGAAAATAATATGACAAGAATAAACTGTATTCAATGTCAATGATAATGCTTCAATGTGTGTACAATGAGAGACCCCTTGGTTATATAGCCAAGGTGAGAACATAGGAGTGCATAAGATTATGACAAGTGTCGTAATCTTATGACATGAGACAACAATGAAAAGCTATCACTCCACCTAAAGTGGAAAGGTGATAATGTGATAACCACCACAAATAGTGGATCTACCACAAAAGGTGGAACCCTAATCACATGATATGTGCATGAAAGGTGGAGGTGATAGAGTGATAATATGATAAGTCCACCAAAGGTGGAAATTCTCCAACAACTCCTATGTGGTCCCTAAGTAAACTTAACTAAGGTGTAATTATGACCTAGGACAAGGTACAAAGCATTTAATTACACCAATAGGAATCAATTTACATTATAAGGTGGTTGGGTGTGTCAAGTGGGATAAGTTGTCAAATTTTGCAAAAAGTTGCAAAAATTGTAAAAGCAACTTTGCAATTTTGAATTTTTGAGGAAGTTGAAAGGTTGGGAAGTTGAAATTCAATTGTATTGAGCTGGTTTTGGCTTTTAAAAGCTTAAATAATCCTTTTGAAGTCGAAGACAGGGTTCTAGAGATCATTTTGAAGATTGAACATCAATAAAACACTGTTTTCTACATTTTTAAAGAATAACTTGCTGCTATAATGACTTGTACGGCCTAGTACGACCTCAAAATGGTATTATTTTCATTGAATTTGATCTGGAATTGAATCTTCTAACTTCTATTTTTGGTTTCATTTGATTTCATTAAGATTTGAGGAAGTTAGAGTAGATTTACTGAAAACTAGTTGAAACCCTCTTTTTTGTGAGTTTTGATAGAAAATCATGGATTTCCCCTCATTCCACTGTTGAATAAATCTTAAAAATGGTGGAATGAGGGTAGAAATGTTTTATTTTTTGTTCTTGAAGGTTGCAAGAGTAGAGGAGGAAGATTAGTGAAGATTTGTTGATGCCCTAGGCTGAAATTTCATGTTTTTGGGGCATAGAATGTACAAATGAGTTAGGGTTTGTAGAAAAGCTCTTGGGAAATAGTCTGTAATGGTTAGAAATGTTTAGGAAAGATATTTGTGACATTTTTGAGCTATTTTCATGGAGGTTTTAGGTTGGAGTTGTGAAAACCTAGTTGTGAGCCATTCAAACAAGCCTTATTAGGCCTCTTTTAAAGCGTAGCAACATAAATTTGAAGGTTGTGTTCCAAAAAAGCCCCACCTAAAATTGATATATGTTGTTAAAGAGAATAATGGGTATCCAAAACAGTTTTTATTTCATGGGTTTGATTTGTTCCCTTCAAATTATGTCAAAAATATCCCATTTGTTGCTCTACAAGGCATAGTGGAAGATTGTGTAGGAAAATCACTTTTTTTTGTATGTTAAGGTTCTTGAGGTGCAAATTATATTTGATTGAGTGTGTTTTAATTTTTTCCCACCCTGATCTACACCAATTTATTAGATGTATATTTGACAATATGATCATTTCTAATGGGAATGTAATAAAAAAATTGGTCCTCTATCCAGCTGCACAACCTCATGACAACTTGGAATAAACTTGTTTGGCCAAACCTAGAAGATGATGACCAAAATTATCTCTAGAAAATCATGACCATTAGGATTCAATATTTAGGATGGGGATGAAATTATTTCGAATATTATACAAAACTCTTATAGGATGGACCTGCAGCAAGACCAATGTCTATCATGTTTGAATTTATCATTACATGATATTATACCAATAAAATCCTTTGAATCTACCTCACAGTTATTCCATACATTACTTCCGCACAATTGTAATCTTAATTTATTAAGGCTAGATGTTCCTTTGTCATGACTTTTGTAATACTAATCTTGAAATTCAATGTATATAACAAGGATTGTCTTCCATCATAGGTCAAGTATTTAATAACATATGCAGCGACTGAGGCCCAAAGCCAAGGTAGAGAAATGTGTTTCATACCTTGTAAAGAAGAATCTAAATTCTCTCATGGTAATGAAAATTCATTTCTAGTTGCAATGACATCCGCTCTAAATGGGAATTATTCTCCTACTCTCGGTAGACTTGATACATCCACTAACCTACCTACTGGAAGATGGGAAAACATTACCTATCTTCTAGCAGCAAATTATGAGTTGTGGGCTCTCTTATTATAATTTCATCTCCCGTTATAATTTAACCAACTATGTTTCTACTTGTTCTTGAATGATCAACCAATTCAACTTTGCATACTTATGCTCCGCTCTAAACTATCATTTCCTTGGTAATAGGTAGAAAATTAAAAATAATGAAAACAACAAAGCCCTTTGGTTACCCCTCCCCCAATAAAGGAAGTGATTTGTCCTCAAATAGTAGGTATAGAAAGGGAATGGGTAATAAATTTTAAGAATTTAGATTATAAAACATGAAGTTTAAATGTGTGTAGAATTATTAATCTATACAAATTAGCAAGCTTAAATGTTAAATATGATAGTTAATGCGAGAAGTCCTTGTTTGCATGTTGTGAAGTGAAAGTTGGTGAGTGTGAAGTTTCCTGAATATCTCCATGCAACATGGGGAAATATTTGAAATGATAGGAGTTGATGGAGAAGCATTATGGGTGGTCATGGAGAAAAGGTAACTCAACATGAGCATAACACGTGGGAAGGAAGTGGAAGTAGTGAGAAAAAGGTTGTCAAAAGTACGTGATGGATAAGTGTAATTTATTGCATTATACGGGTGATATGAAAAGTGGATTTGATTGCTATATGTTATGGTATGAAGAAGCTACATGAAATAAAAATAAATAACGGTTGTTATAGGCACAAGTGAAATGATGGTTGTGCAAGTGCTACAGATTGTTGAAGAAACAAGTCTCTTCTAAATAATGTGCCTCGGGGTGTGATGTTGCAAGTTCCATGAATGAAGACTTCCAAGTGTCACCTATGCATGTGTGTGAATGAGATAAGTGTTGTAGAATTATACTTGGGTGATAGTAGTAGGCGAGCTAGGTAGCTTGTCTATTGATACTTTTGATGTAGTGCCAGTGACTGTTGATGAATTATATAACTCTGGTCCTAATTGATGTTGTAATATTTGTAGGAAATAATACTTTTGTAGTGGCCTCTTGTAAAGCTTCAATCGATGGCCATTGACTAAGAGTGAAAACCTTACAACATCAATGGTTGTCAGCTAAACTTTCCATTGGGAAAAATAGTCTAAATTTCATATGGGCTGAACCATCTTGTTTGTAATTTTCCCTTGTAATCTTTATACTTGGATTCATAGAGTAAGGCCCAATCACCTATATTAAACTATTTGGTCTTGATGAATTGATTGTTGGAAAATGTGCCTCAATTTATTGGCTTGGACCTCTAAGAGAGGCTTGACTAATTTATGCCCTTATCGCTTTACCATGGTGTTCTCATTTGGTCGACTTGACCCTTTGGTCGCTGAGACTTAGTCTAATCGGCGGGACTCCGAGGGTTGTCACAGCGATGGGCCGATGGGTGTGGAGTTGGCAGAATGATGGTTGGCATCAGTTTCATCAGCGGATCGGTCGCTCATCAATGGGAGGCAATGTTGTGCCTCACCGATGTGCCGATGATTTGCATCAACGGCTACTATCAGCTTCATCTGACTGTGTTGGCTGCATTTTGTGGCATCCTAAAGTAGGTACACTTGAAAACCTTTTTGTCGAGTGGAATTGCTTTAGCGCTCGACACATGGCGACTTGATAAAGCGGTGGGAACAGTGAAGAGGAGGTGGGCCCCTAGTTGCTTTATGTGAAGGGTTGTCTAGTTGTGGACACTTGTCTACACCTCGAGAGCTCCCTAGGGAATCTAGCAAATGTCGCTAGAGATTCCCCGAAGGAGCTCCAGTGGCTTCCCCATAAGCCAAGCGGAGAGTGCGAACAGTGGACACGTGGCAGCCTCAGAAGCTCATTCCGGGCGAGCTCATGGGAATCTAGGAGATTCCCTCTTGGTTGCTCTAGAACCTCCTAAGCAGTGGACACATGACATGTGGGACCCGATAGATCTAGCGGTTGGTGTTTTGGCGATAGCGGATTATTGTCAGCCTGGAATGTGATGAAATGGTTAGTGATAGCAAAGGGATTTTGGAGCC
This sequence comes from Sequoiadendron giganteum, assembly GCA_007115665.2. NCBI lineage: Eukaryota > Viridiplantae > Streptophyta > Pinopsida > Cupressales > Cupressaceae > Sequoiadendron > Sequoiadendron giganteum. The sequence goes on along the minus strand of CM021102.1, from coordinate 48,005,553 downwards.
CGATGATAGTTGATCGATCACTGCTCGGTCAAGCAGCAAAACGAATAGCAATGCGACACGTGGAATTTTTTTATTGGTTTTTTTTGCACTGTTGTTGCAAAACAACATTTATTGCCAGAATCTGGATTGGTGAAAAGCGATATATTATGCAATCATATGAGATCGGATTTTGGCAGTTGGCAAAGCTTGAATTTAGTATTTTCTCTGCAACGAATTTATTGTGGGCTGGCTCGATGCATGATTGTAGGTGGATCCGATCTAAGATCGATTTGGCGTGTCAGTGACAAATGGAAATTAATGCACCCTAATTGGTGGTTGATGAGAGACTTGTAATAGTCGATTTAGATGAGAAGTCGAACAATCTAGAAAAATAGAATACCGAGAGGTTGTGAGTCTAGGGTTGATGAGTTTGTATTCACTGTATGCCAAAATAGCATTGTAACAGTGAGTGCATGAAAACTTAAGTGTTGTTGTGAGCTAACTATTTGAGAGTGAGGACTGTAACTTTGTATGTAATCTTTTGCTTACTATAATACAAAGTGTCTTTCTCTTGGTGTGGTGGTTTTTTTCCCGAAAAGGTTTTCCCAAGTAAATTTGGTGTTATCTCTGTAATCATTTTATTTATGTTACTCTTGTTACCCTGTATGTGTTCATCTTAAGTGTTTTAATATTTTAAAACTGGTCTTTCCATGTCTCCTCTATGGTTTTAGCGTTAGGAAAATGTTTTTGCACTGTTGCTTTTCCTTACAAGTGGTATCAGAGCCTGGCCAGTTGTGTTATCCTTGTTAGTAGGGATGGTTTTTGTGCTAATACTGTTCCAGTGGGAGTCTTGCAAAGTTAGGACCAAGTTCTTTCTAAGATGGCAAGTACATCAGGAAGAGTTGATATTGATAGATTCAATGGCGGCAACTTTGAGTTGTGGAAACTCAAAGTGGAAGACCTGTTAGTGGATAGAGACCTCTAGGTAGCAATGTCTAGAACTATGCCACAAGGTATGAAGCAAGAAGAATGGGACCTCATAGATAGGAAAGCGAGAGGTCTGCTAAGACTTTTTCTAGCAAATTTTGTACTCCTGAATGTCCATGAGGAGAAGTCTGCAGCTTCGTTATGGAAGAAGCTTGGCGATATTTATCAGGGAAAGTCTCTAGTAAATAAGTTATTCTTGAGGAAGAAGTTGTACTCCTTGAAGATGAAAGAAGGTGCATCTTTTGTAGACCATATGAACTCGTTTAATATGAGTATTTCTCAGTTGGCATCTGTGGGTGTAAAGATTGAGGAGGAGGATCATTGCATGCTCCTTTTATGTTCGTTATCTGACACTTGGGGATCATCTGGTGATGGCTATTGGAAGTACGACTGTTACTTTCAAGATGGAAGACATGGTTGCTTCGCTACTATCTGAAGAGATGCGAAGGAAGTCTTTTGAGATGGCCAAAGAAGCCCTTGTTGTTCGAGGAAGACCAGAGGATAAAGGCAAGAAGAAGGATAAGAATTCCAAATCTAAATCTGTAGTGAGATCAAAGTCTCCTGGTAAAAAGTCCAAGGTAAAATGTTGGAACTGTGGGTAGTCTGGTCATATCCGAAAAGACTGTAAGGAGAAGAAGAAGTAGTAGAAGGGTAACTCTTCAGACTATGACTCTTCTAAGAGTGATACAGATGCCTTCGTTGCAGCCTTGGCAACTCAGGTAATAAATGATGTCTGGTTGATTGACTCGGGTGCATCTTTCCACATGACATCTCATAGAGAATGGTTCATTAAGTATGGAAAGCATGATGGTGGAAAGATGTACCTGGCAAGTGACTCAATGTTGGAGATCATTGGTCAAGGTAGAGTCAAAATGCAATTCCCTAATGGAAGAACAAAAGGGATTGGTGATGTACTTCACATACCAGGTTTGGCTCATAACTTACTTTCTATCAGTAAGCTTAATGATGTTGGTGTGGAAGTTTATTTCTCGAGTAAAAGATGTAAGATGGCTAGAGGTGCTATGGTGCTAGCTAAGGGTGTACGTACTGGCACTCTGTACAAGTTGGATGCATGTCATGTTCAATGTAACATCTCTCTAAAGTCAAGCAAAGTTGCTCCTGTAGAGAAGGATGATGAAGCTCCTCCGGGTGAAAATGCCTTGGAGGTGAAACTCCCTGCTAAGAAAACCATGTTGTTGCATCATAGACTCAGTCACATAGGTGAGAAAGGTTTAAAAACATTGAAAAATAAAAATCTTGTTGAAGGGATTGTAGATTGTAATCTTGAGTTCGATTTTTGCGAACACTGCATTTGTGGAAAGCAACAGCGTGTTTCTTTTTCCTCAAGTTCTCATAAATCTTCTAGTGTACTGGACTATGTTCATTCTGATGTGTTTGGTCTAGTGAATGTTCCTTCGTTATCAAAGTCTAGATATTATGTTTCTTTTATTGATGACTATTCGAGAAGGGCATTTATATACTTTCGTAAAAGTAAATCAGAAGTGTTTAGTCATTTTAAAGAGTTTGAAAACTTGGTAGAGAATCAGACTGGAAGGAAAATCAAATGTTTGAGGACGGATAATGGAAGTGAGTTTTGTTCTGCAGATTTTGATAGATACTGTAAAGACCATGGGATTAAAGGGCATAAAACTACACCTTATACTCCACAATAGAATGGAGTTATTGAAAGGTTGAACAGGACGTTGATAGAAAAGGCAAGGAGTATGTTGAGTAGTGCTGGTCTGGAGCAGAAGTTCTAGGCTGAGGCCATAGCTACAACATGTTACCTATTAAATGGTTCTCCTTGCTCTGCTCTTGTTGATAAGACAACTTTGGAAGTGTGGTCTGGAAAGAATCCCTCTCTGAGACATGTTCATGTCTTTGGTTGTGAGGCATATGCATATGTGCCAAATGAGAAAAGATCTAAGCTGGAGAACAAGGTTGTTAAATGTATCTTCATCGGCTATGGCATTGGTGTGAAGGGATACAAGCTTTGGAACCCAATTACTGAGAAGGTTTTGTACAAAAGTGTAGTTTTTCGCGACCTGAAACCTTCAACAGTTGATCCACAACTAGAGACAGAGCAAAGAGAAAAGAAGAATGATGAAGTTGAGATTCGCCAAACTCCAGAAAAGGGAGAACTGCATGGTGTACCTGAAACTGAGGAGAGCTCTAGTAGCTCTGAAAGTTTTGAAGATGAAGAACCACAACCTTAGCCAACAAGAAGGTCTACACGTGAAAAATGAAAACCTGATAGGTATGGTTTCTCTATGTTAGATTTGAACTGTGCCTATGCTTTAATTACTAGCACTAAGGAGCCTTGGACTATTAAAGAGGCAATTAATATGCCCAATGCAAATTCCTGGTTGGAAGCCATGAATGAAGAAATGGAATCATAGAAAAAGAATGAAACCTGGGATTTGGTACCTTTGCCTGAAGGAAGAAAGTCTATTGATTGTAAATGGGTATTCAAAAAGAAGAATGGTCTTGAGGGTAGTGCTGAGAAGTATAAAGCAAGATTGGTTGCAAAAGGGTATTCCCAGGTAGAGGGAATTGATTATGGAGAAATATTTTCCCCTATAGCTAAGCTGGCATCTATCAGATTTTTGTTGTCACTTGCAGCCACATATGACTTAAAGATCGAGTAGATGGATGTGAAGACAAAGTTTCTCCATGGAGAGCTGGAAGAATAAATTTACATGTCCCAGCCTGAGCACTTCATTGAAAAAGGTAAAGAAAGCCTGGTCTGCAAATTAAAGAAATCTTTGTATGGTTTGAAGTAGTCTCCTAGAATGTGGTACCAGAAGTTTGACACCTTTGTGTTATCTATCAGATTTGTGAGATTAAAATCTGATCATTGTGTGTATTATAAATCTGAAAATGATCATGTGCTTATTATTACCCTGTACGTGGATGATATGTTGTTAATAGGAAATAGTAAGTCTATGATTTCTGATCTTAAATCTCAGTTGTCTGCAAAGTTCGAAATGAAAGATCTGGGTGCAGTAAGGTATATTCTGAGGATGGAAATAACCAAGGACAAAAAGGGCAGAAAGCTTTGGGTTAGCCAGAGAAAGTATGTCAGCACAGTTTTGGAAAGATTTGGTATGAATGATTGCAAGCAGCTAGTTGTTCTAGTTATGCAAGGAACAAAGCTATCTAATGAAGATTGTCCAAAATCTACTACTGAGATGGAGGACATGACTAGGGTGCCTTATGCAAGTGTTTTTGGAAGTTTAATGTATGCGATGGTTTGTAAAAGACTAGACATTGCCCAAGCAATGGGAGTACTCAGCTGATTTATGGTAAATCTAGGAAGGACGCATTGGGGTGTTGTAAAGAGAGTGTTTAGATATCTGAGAGGTACCTCAGAATGTGCTTTGTGTTACCATGGCAATTTGGTTGGATCACAGATAACTCTCAGCATTCATGGATATGTGGACTCTGATTGGGCAGGGGACATTGATAGCAGAAGATCCACCAAAGGATATACTTTCATGTTAAATGGTGGTGCAATCAGTTGGATGAGCAAGCAACAGGTTGTAGTCGCTTTGTCCACTACGGAAGCATAATAGATGGCAGCAACTCATGCCTACAAAGAAGTTTTTTGGATGAGTCATTTGTGTTCTGATATTGGTTTTGATGCAGGGCAGATTACTATTTGTTGTGACAGTCAGAGTGCCATTTGTTTGGCAAAAAATCCAACTTTCCATGCCAGGACGAAACATATCGATGTGCAGTATCACTTCGTGAGAGATATGGTGGAGGATGGAAATGTTTCTTTAGAGAATGTGGATATACTGAAGAATATTGTTGATGCATTGACAAAGCTAGTAAGTATGGACAAGTTCATATGGTGTGAAGGTTTGATGGGCCTTAGGGCCTATAATCATCAATAAATTTGAAGTCTGGAGGAAGCCAGTAAGTCTTCGTCAAGTGGGAGCTTGTTGGAAAATTGCCTCAATTTACTGGCTTGGACCTCTAAGAGAGGCTTGACGAATTTATGCCCTTATCACTTTACCACGGTGTTCTCATTTGGTCAGCTTGACCCTTTGGTCACTGAGACTTAGTCTGATTGGCGGGACTCCAAGGGTTCTCACAGTGATGGGTCGACAGGCGTGGAATTGGCGGAATGATGGTTGGCATCGGTTTCATCGACAGATTGATTGCTCATCGTCGGGAGGCAATGTTGTGCCTTGCCAATGTGTTGACGATTTGCATCAATGGTTGTTATCAGCTTCATCTAACCGTGTTGGATGCGTTCCATGGCATCCTAAAGTAGGTATAGCCGAAAACCTTTTCACTGAGCGAAATTGCTTTAGCGCTCGACACGTGGCGGCTTGATAAAGCAGTGAGCGTAGTGAAGAGGAGGTGGGCCCCTAGTTTCTTTATGCAAAGGGTTGTCCAGCCATGGACACTTGTCTACACCTCGGGAGTTCCCTGGGGAGTCTAGCGGATGCCGCTAGAGATTCCCAGAAAGAGCTCCAATGGCTTCCACATAAGCCAAGTGGAGAGTGCGAGTGGTGGACACGTGGCAACCTTGGAAGCTCATTTCGGGCGAGCTCATGGGAATCTAGGAGATTCCTTCCTGGTTTCTTTGGAACCTCCTAAGCGGTGGACATGTGGCATGTAGGACACGATAGAGCTGGCGGTCAGTGTTTTGGCGATAGTGGATTATTGTCGGCCTGAAATGTGATGAAATGGTTACCAATAGTGAAGGGATTTCGAAGCCCGGTGATAGTTGACCTATCATTCCTCGATCAAGTAGTAGAACGAATAGCAATGCTACACGTGGCATTTTTTCATTGGTTTTTTGCACCATTGTTGTAAAATAGCATTTATTGCTGAAAGCTGGATTGGTGAAAAGCAATATAGTATGCAATCATATGAGATCGGATTTTTGCAATTGGCAGAGCCCGAATGTAGTATTTTCTCTGCAACGAATTTATTGTGGGGGTGGATCAATGCAGGATTGCAGGTGGATCCAATCTGAGATCGATTTGGTGTGTCGGTGATGGATGGAAGCACCCTAATTGGTGGTTGATGAGAGACTTGTAATAGTCGGTTTAGATGAGAAGTCGAACAATCTAGAAAAATAGAATACCGAGAGTTTGTGAGTCTAGGGTTGATGAGTTTGTATTCACTATATGCCGAAATAGCATTGTAACAGTGAGTGCATGAAAACTCAAGTGTTGTTGTGAGCTAACTATCTAAGAGTGAGGACTATAACTTTGTATTTAATCTTTTGCTTACTGTAATACAAAGTGTCTTTCTCTTAGTGTAGTGGGTTTTTTCCCAAAAGGGTTTTCACACGTAAATTTGGTGTTATCTCTGTAATCATTTTATTTTTGTTACTCTTGTTACCCTGTATGTTTTCATCTTAAGTTTTTTAATGTTTTAAAACTGGTCTTTGCACGTCCCCTCTGTGGTTTTAGCGTTAGGAAAGCATTTCCACACTGTTTTTTTTCCTTACATTGATCATGCCAACATATTTTCTATTTTTGGATGATTTTAATATACTGAATGGCTTCCATAAATATCTCATCTAAAACATTGAGGTTATGCAACCTTTCTTTCTATGTTGCAAATATATCCATGCCCAATTATACTATTATTCTTGGAGTTTTATATTCAAATTCAATTGGAAGAATTGTCTTTCTTCCATACACCAACTCATATGGTGTGAAGCCTATTTTTGTTTTCCAAGTTATCTTGTAGGCCCAAATTGCTTCGAGTAACCTGGTTGTCAATCCTTTGTATGGAGTTGCATTGTCTTTGTAAGAATGTTCTCTATTTCTCTATATGTGACCTCCACTGTACCATTAGCTTGAGGGTGGTAAGGTGTAGATTTACTATGTTTGATCTTATATTCTTGTACTAATTATTGATTAGATCTGAATTAAATTAAGTCCCTTGGTGTGTCACTATTTCACTAGGAAAACTTATAAACATTTGCATCCCTTGAAAATTACAGGTCTTTTACCTCCACCCATTTTGTACGATTTTTAATACAAACCAAGATATATTCCTTATTGTTGGATGTTGGAGATATAGGACCAATAAAATCCAACACACATTTGTCAAATGGTGCAATGACTAATTGTGGCTAAAGTGGCATTTCATCTATTTTAGTAGGCTATCCCATCCTCTGATATCTGTCACACCTCCTTGTGTACTTGACTGCATCCTTGTGAAGTGTTGGCCAATAATAGCCAATGTTTAATATTTTAAGACTTTTCCTCTTAGCTACAAAATTTCCTCCACAAGGTTCATCATGGCATGCCTTGAGAATTTCATAGACTGCATCTTCCCTAATGTACCTCCTCATTATATTATCAAGCCCTATGTAGAATAGATATCCAACTACCCATGAATAAGAAAAACTTCTCTCAACTAAATGTCTATTTTCCCTTGGTGAGATATGTGGTGGTGTTTTACCTGTAACTAGATAATTAGCTATGTCTACATACCAAGGTGTATGCATAGAGAAAATAAGTGTTCATCGGGAAATGAATCATCCACAATATCTTCTTCTGATTTTGTTGGAAGTCTGGAGAGAAATTTTTCTACTACATTATCCTTTCTTGGTTTGTCTATAATGGTAATATCAAACTCCTAGAGTAACAATAACCATCTCACAAGTCTGCCTCCAACCACTGGTCTATTCATCAAGTATTCGATTGATGTATGATTTGTGTGAATGAATATAGAGTACCCTGTGATGTAGTGCTTGAATTTATTGATTGCATAAACTACTGCTAACATCTCCTTTTTAGTGATTGTAATTTAGCTTTGCTCCTTGAAGGTTCTTGTTGACATAATAGATGGCATATTATATATTTCCTTCTTTATGTCCTAACACAACTCCAATTGTAAAATCAAATGCATCAATATGAATATGAAAAGGTAATGTCCAGTTTGGTCCTCTCAAGACTAGGGTCTTAGTAAGTGATGCTTTAAGGGCTTCAAAGGCATGTTGACAAGTAGACATCTAGTCAAACTCCACATCTTTAGATAATATGACAAACAATTGTGTTGTGATTTTTCTGAAGTCTTGTATGCATCTCTTATAGTACCCAACATGGACAAGAAAGCTTCTAGCATCCTTTTGTTTATGAGGTACAAGAAGTGTGGATATTACCTCAATCTCGTTTGGGTCTACTTGGATCCCCCTATTGGACACAAAGTGTCTCAAGACTACTCCTTTAGTCATCATCATGAAACATTTCTCATTACTTAAGGATAGGTGACCTAGTAATCTTGACATCTTTGTAGTAATTTATCCAAGTTATAAAGTGCTTCCTCATAAGTATTCCCGTAGGTTGTAAATTCATCCATGTAAACCTCCATGGAATCATTAGCAAAATCTGAGAATATACTTAATACTACCCTTTGAAATGTGGTAGATGCATTGCATAGCCCAAATGGCAAGATAGAGTAAGCATATGTACCCCAAGGGTAAGTAAAGGTTGTCTTGTCTTGGTCCTCTAGAGATATTTTTATCTAGTTATATCCACTGAACCCATCCAGGAAGGAAAAATGTTGTTTTCCTACTAATGAATCCAACACTTATCAATGAATGAAGGGGGAAGTGGTCTCTTTTGGTTACTATATTTAACTCTTGGTAATCAACACACACACACTCCATTTCCCTCCCTTCTTGGGTATAATTACTAATGGAGACACCCACTGACTATTAGAGATTGGATAAATGAATCTTGCATCTAGTAACTTTTTTAATTTTGTCTTAACTATGTCACCTACAACTGAGTTCATTCTTCTTTGAGGTTGCCTCACCGGTTTGTAGCCATCGTTAATGTAAATTTTGTGCATGCATATGCTTGGGTCTATTCCTTTCATATCATGATAATCCCATACAAATGTGGTTGTGTGTGCTTACAACACATTCAATAGTGAAGACTGTTGTGGAATAGTTAATTGACTGTTTACTTTTAATGTCCTATCCAGTGTAATCTCTATGGTCAAGTCAGATGTTTTAATAGAGGCAATATCAAGGCTTGCTTTATTGTGACTACATTTATGGAGAATAAAGTATGAAAATTTTGAGAGATGGACTCAAATGCATTAGCAAGGATTATGTTTTGCAAAGGGTCATGCAAGCATTTTAAATAATTATATTGTTGTGGTTCCATACTATAAGTTTTTTACATAATGTTTACAAGTATTTTATCTTCATTTTGGGTTTCCAACATAGAACTACATTCAATAGTCATTAATGTTTGTAATGAGTATTGATCATCCTCATCCAATGCAAGCCATACAGCTTTCTCCAAATTTGTATGTGGCTATGCAGGTGGGTAAAGGAATAGCTTTTTGGTCACATTTCCATTGGAAATGATCATGTTACCAGATCTGCAACCTATGAAGGCATCTACAATATCCACCCAAGGTCTCCCTAGATTAGAGGTTATCCTATAAGGTTTTCTTTAGGTTGTAATACCATAAAGTCTCCAGGGTATTCCCATGAGTCTAATGTGATAACCAACTCTTCTATAATTCCCTTTGGTTTTACTGTAGACTATCTACTAATTGTGACATAGTATTTGTAGGTCAAAGCTCCATCAATTGCAATTGATTCATGGTTTCATATGTTTAATAGGCCAACACTGGGGCAAAGAATAAGAAAGATTTAATGCTTTATAATGAATTTCAATTTGGTCTATACATGTCAATCTAGGGGCATAAACTTGTGAGAGGTGTCATGGCTATATACCAATCAAATGGGTGAGAGTGGTGAGATGAGTGGGGATGAAATGCAGCTATGAAAATAAATCTACAACAAATCAAAACAACTCTGACGATAGGAACTGTCACTACCTGGCGACAAGAACAACATCAACAATAATAATTCATGGAAATTAAACTCAACTTGAAAACAAACTAATCTAGAAATCATAAAGTAATATAAAGCATTAACATCTGATCTAGAAAATAATCTCACAATTCATAATCAATTTACAATCAATAAACAACAAACCACACTTGCAGATAATACAAAAATAATACAAATAACACACTGCTAAATAAATAAAAATCACCAGACGTCCCAAGAAGTGGGCCCTACCTCCTTAGTCCGTTGGATAATTAAACATAAGCTTTCCTACACGCGACTAATCATACAAACATTGATTTTACTTATTAGAAAAAAATTTATCAATGATACAGAAGTTTGGCACAAAAATTTGAGTATATATTTAATTTCCTTTGAGCTGATATTACATATGTATTTATAGCACATGGCTACAACAACTAATATCTAAAATAGTGTAAACAAAATAACTTATTTTGGCCCGTGGACAACAAAATAATGGCCCATGTAACAACTGGAAATAGGAAATAGACAAATTGGTAGGTTTCCTTTGTAACGTTCAAATAAAACCACAAAAAAGATTAATCTAATAAAAGCATAATACTAATCTAATCCTATGCTAACAACAAAGAACAAGGAAACTTATAAACATATAAACAAGAATGATCTCATCGAATATCTGTATAAATCCTTGAATGACCTCAATTGCACTTCTCCATTTTTCCTTTGTAATATAGTTGCCCTCAGATTTCTCAAGTATGCAAATATGGCCTTTTGACTATTGACTTAGAAAAATATCAAAGATTATTGAATTCACTTCCGAAAAGTATATAGATTTCAGGAGGAGGAATAATGACGAAGGTCAAGTCAATTTATAGAAAATTGGTTGTCGAACGATCGGCTCAGATTCAAAAAAGAGATCGACGATTGAGATTAATGAATGCCATGTGATAGAGTTATGTTCAATTAATAACACAAGTGAGAAAGCCTACATGATAGATATTAAATTAAATAATAATTTAATCTGGTGTTAAGACTATTCAAAAATCAGAAGAATAAGAATTGCATGTGACAGATAAAGAAGAAACGTTGTGTTTGAACACACAAATGAATGAATTAATTAAATAAAGTTATTTAATTAATAATAATTTGCATGCAGAAGAAAAAGACTGACTGATTAAGGCAGAAGGTTTGTTTGTTAGGAATAACTTAGGAGATAACTGACTAATGAATAATTAGATAACTAAGAAATTGTCTAATCACAGAGGAATATTCGAGGAATAATTATTTTTATGAATTAAATATTTATTTAATTCAATGTTCGAAGTTTGGAAATTAAATTAAATAAATAAAGATTTATTTAATTGACTGTCGAAAAGGTTATTGAATAATTAAATAATTTGAAATGAATATTTAATTATAGTCGAAAATGTGATAAAGAGTAAATTAAATAATAATATATTTAATTTAGAAAGAGAATTAATTAATTAGTGATGTTAATTAAATAAATAACATTTATTTAATTAATCAAGAAAGAATAAAGGTCATAATGAATTAATTAAATAATTAAAGTTGTTTAATTAATAGAGGATAGTTGACTTTAAAAAATTATTAAATAATTAACATTATTTAATCATGACCATGAACATTAGAAAGTGTGTCGAAAATGGTGTCGCAGGCCTAGACCAATTTTCAGTGTCTACAGTTTTCCCCTCCTTGATACAATGTCATTTTAGCTTTTGTGTCAAATAAAATTATTTAAAACATGCCCCAGCCGTGCCCCGGTGTGAAATAGGTTAGGGTATGCCCCCTCGAGAAAAATGATAATTTTTGAAAAAAAATTGAAAAATTTGGAAATTTGCCTGATTAGGTAATTTGATAGTTAGAAGTTTGATGGTGGTGAAAGAAATTGATTTTGAAGTGATTTGGTATGCGAAATGGATGTTAGAAGTTGGCAAATTACGCGTCCAGTATAGAAGGTTGGAGAAAAACCCTTTAAAACCCTAGGTATAAATAGGATTTGGGGTGAAAATTCAATTCATTTGCACCCTAGACAATTTGAAAACCTTGATATTGGCTTTGAGCTCGCAGCGAAGATGTCTCCAATACCATACGCAAAGCATCACGGATACCGCATTCGGACCTTCAAATGCCCAACCAACGTAGGACCCCCGGTATGTACCCTTGAACCACGTTTGAAATTTTGAATTTCATGCTTTTTTAGGCACTTTAAGTTTAATTTACATATGTGTCGTTGTAGAATAAATGCATATGCGTTCATACGCGATGCATGTGCTCGCGGAACAATGCATATGTGCAAAGACGTCTAGGTTGTTTTAGGTAATTTTAGGAAATCAACGCATCTAAATTTTCTTCATTGCATGTGTATGATTGCATTGCATTTTCTATTGCATGTGTCACATATAGGTTCTTGCAACACATATGTATAAATGCACCGCATTTGTATGATAGGTAGGACAGTAATAATGCACCGCATTTGCAAAAAAATGCCGCATATGCATGATAGGTTATGGTGATTGGTTGTGTGACGCATTTGAAGTAGAGCAACGCATATGCATGTTTATACGATGCATTTGACTGTCAAACTTTTGAAAAAAATTGTGATGCAAAAATGAATTTTATGTTTTCTGACACAAAGTATTTTGATGCATTTGCAGGTTGTATTAGATCCGATATACACCCGGGAGTCAAGGTCAGTGACTTATGAGTTGTGAGACGAGTTACAGAGTGCTGAGACATGTTTGATTTGGAGATTAAGGTTGCACCATGTTTGCACCATGCCCACCATTCGGGCGAACAGAGGTATGTTGACTGCTCTTTGTGAGAGGTGGCATTTTGAGACCTCCTCTTTTCATTTTCCTATTGGAGAGGCCACAGTCACTTTAGAGGACATGTATAGGATTTTGAGATTGCCCATTAGGGGTGAGAGGGTGTTATATGATACCCAAAGAGGTTATAGTGAGATCACTCGGTTTTATGTTTATGGTGATATTAGACGACTTGGCATTGAGCATTATGAGATTAGATGGCATGTTTTGGCTGAGAGATATGAGAGGATAGATTGTATGTTATGTACATTGATTGTTGGCATTGTTCTTCCTGACCATCGAGGTCATGGTTTTCCTGTTGGGTGGGGGGAGATGTTGGTGGGGATGTTAGAGCGTGAGGTAGTATATGCATGGGGGCCCTGTTTACTAGCCATGTTATATTTCCATTTACTTTATATTGCATATAGAGATGCACAATCGATGAGCTATGGTATCACCTTGCTTATGATCTGGGCGTGGGAACACATTTTTGTGTTTCATCCCACAGTGACCTCTGATCTTGATGCTAGATTGTCATATATTTTCCGTTATGCAGGGAACATTACCCAGAGTCATGTTGGTGACACTAGTTATTGGAGACATGCACTAGATACACTTGTGTAGTTCATTTGGAGACCGTATATGGATTTTTCCTGATAGACAGATGAGGACAGACATTTTCCCTTTTTCTTGACAAACTCAGTATTTGATTGGAAAGACCGTTTCGAGTATCCACATTATTGAGAGGCACCTTCTGGATTGAGTTTTAAGACAGTTTGGGGAGGTTCAGGATGAGCCTCAGGGGCAAGCTGAGTTTTCTCGATCATCGAGAGAGGTTCCATTATGGGGACCCATGATTCTAGTGGCTATAGTAGAGGCAGATATTTAGGCTTTATAGCCTATGTAGTGGGGATGGAGGGGTGGGGTAGCAAATCCAAGCATGATAGTTGCATATGATGCTTGGTGGGTCATTCACAGGCCTATTCCATATACAAATCCAGATCAGTCAGCTCTTGTTGAGAGATAGGGTATAGGGCATAGGGGTCGGTGTGGTGGTAGGGTTGGGGGTAGAGGAGGTAGAGGTGGTCGATGTGGTGGTGATGATGGTAGAGGTGGAAAATGGGTTCGAGGAGGTAGGAGAGGCGGGAGAGGACATGGATTATCACCCGTCTGTGAGGAGGAGGGTGAGGGATTAGATGTACCGATGTTGGATCTTGGTGGAGGAGGGGAGGTAGAGATTGGGGGTGAGCATGCAGCTGAGGAGGCAGCAGGGGAGAAGCATGCAACAGAGGAGGCTTGTGAGGAGGAGATGGATATTGATGTCCTTGGTATATTGGCAGGTTATGGTGACGAGGAGGAGGAGGAGGTGATGGGGGAGTAGGAGAGGGAGCTCTGGGATAGGATTTTTGAGGATTGGGATGCTGAGGTGGGAGAGAGACCATGACAGGATGAGGAGGCTCCCAAGGATAGTGTTGTGTAGTTACAAGCCCGAGTAGAGGCCTTGGAGGAGAGGGTGAGGGATGTTACTATAGAGCATGATGTGATGCAAATGGAGAGAGATATTGCATATCTTGACAGGGATCAGGCAGTTGCCAGGCAATAGGAGATAGCGGGTAGATTCATTGAGCTAAGGGCCTTATGTAGTGGACCAACTGCATACTTTTCTTGAGATTTAGTCAAAGCAAGTGACCAGGAGAGATATTATAAAGATTTATATGAGGCAAAGGTACCACCTGAGAGACGAGCTCCCAGTTATTCATAGGCACACAATGGCAGTTCTCAGAGCAGGTCCCAGAGCCATACACAGAGTACCAATGATGTGGTGGGACCACCTAGGATAGGACCATATGACAGGCCTCCCTTCGTACAAAGCGTACATCATCGACAGTCACCCCCTCAAACTCCACATGGGAGCAGTGGTAGCACTTGATAGTGAGATGTTTATATCTGCAAACCTTGTATTATGATCATAGAGCCTGTGAGCTCCTTTTAGATTAATACATTCTGACATTGTACTGTGACACATATTATTTTGAGCGATATATATATATATATATATCATTTTTGGTGGTATTTATATGATTTGCAGTTGTTCTATATGATTATGCAGTTATTCTATATGATTATGTTGTTGTTCTATATGATGATGTGTTTATTCCATGTGATGATGAATGCACCATATTTACAAATGTTTATAAATGCATTCTATGTTTATGAAAATGCAATTCAATGTGATGTTATTATTTATAATTCCATGTGGATGTATGTATAATATGTACACTTTGTGAATGTTAAATTCCTATATGTCATGATTACCTAGATGCGATGGATATGCATATTTTTGTATTGTTTTGAAATGTCATATAAATGTATAGACATATGGCAATGTCTACATGATGGTTGTAAAATGAATTCATGTGCAGCTTACCTAATTTTTTTGTGTATCACAAGACTCCATCATTATGCAGGATAGAAGAAATGTTAGCGCGGATTATTCGAAATGTTAGTATTGAAACATGGTTATTAGAAGAATGTATAATCTTTAATATTTTGCCAAATACAAACTCAGCCTTACATTAAATCATCATTAGGTGGGACATGGCACAAATGGATAGTAAACACCATGATATGAGATAGACCAAGGTGTATAAAGTCATCCTCTTGCTAAAACAGACAGTCGTAGACAAGGAGTGTCTAGACTCATACTAAGGGAAAAATTGCCCCAGTCTTTTTGTCCAAATAAACCATAGACAACAATCAAAGAAAAAGACATAGTTAGGATCCATTATTGCTCCTCTAAATCCTTCATGGGACATCCTTGAGAAAGCTAGTAACCTGACTTGAAAACCAAGTTTAAAAGATAGTCGATAGATGGTAGTCAAAGAAAAATAGTCCTGAAATGTCCTTGCTTCTCTAAATCCTTCATGGGACATCCTCGAGAAATCTTAGTAACGGGACTTGAAGACAAAGCCAAATGAAAAGATAAGACTAAATAAGTTATAAAATCAAAAAGACAATAAGAAAATTTTCCAAAATTTGATCTATTGTTGTTTGTTTGATAAGCTAATTGTTTGATAAAGCCTGATATCAGGGATGGCACATACCATATGAGACATTGATTCTAGTTTTGATGTTGTGACTATCTGTGTAAGGCATGACGAAGCCTGGTTTCAGAAAGACACGTACCGTATAAGACATTCAGTCTGATATCATTGATGTGACAAGTTGTATAAGGCTATGATGATTGTTTTCCTAAATGATAATGTCTGTTGTCAATAAGGACACATCTTGTATAAGACATAAGTTGATTGTTTTGGCAGTTCGTTTGATTTGGTTTGATGACATTGTTGACTTGTTTGTCTTGTTGATGTGTGACTTGTCTTGGTGTTTTGATTGTTGTGTATGTGTTGACAGTGTAGGACTTATGTTGATTGACATGATGTACCCTAAAGGACTAACCTAGTGCGGCCTTGGGTGCTCATCGATTGATGGCCTTTCCTACATTATACATGCAGAGACCTCGTAGTTTGACTAGACTTTGACTGACAGAATTGACTAACAAATATGTACTGAACTTGATGATATATGACGTGTGTGTTTGTGAATGTGATAAACCCTAATGAACTGACCTAGTGTGGCCTTGAGGGCTCATCGATTGATGGCCTTCCCTACGTTATACATGCAGAGACCTCGTAGTTCGACACAACCAATGACTTTGGTGTATAAAGAATGAGTCATGATTTTATGTGTGTGATATGTGGCAAACCTAGAAAGACAGACCTAATGCCTTGGGGGCACATTGATAGATGGCCTTTCCTACGTCCAGTCGCAGAGGCAACATAGTTTGACTAATGTCTATGACTGACTTGACACAACTGACTCTGACTTTGTTTTTGGGATTGTTGACATGTTTTGATTTTTTTGTCTTTTTGAAGTTTTATGATGTTTTTAGATTTTTTTAGGATATGTTATGATGTTGGATGAGAGAGTGCAAGGTCCAAATGATGTAGGTTGAGGATTTTCCCCCAGTCAGGTATAAGACCAATAGGATAAAGTGGGGAGATGGAGTAGACTTGATGTCAATCATTCCAAATTATGGTAAGGACAACCATTTATTAGCGATGGTGGAAAAGTCCGATTGGAATGATGGTAGACGAAGGAGCAAAGTCGACTACACATGGCACCTGTTTGCCAGGTTTTCACCATGGTACTTATCCAAAGCACCACCGAAGTGATTTTCACTATTGGACAAATTATTTCTCTTTACTATTTTATTGATTTTTCAATTTTTTTGGTGTTACAAAGATGCCTGTTTGCCAGGTTTTCATCAAGGTAACAATTTTTTTTTTGGCAATTAAGACAAGGTTCTTAGAAGCTATACATAGAACCTCTTTAGATGAAGGCTATTGATAATCAATAATAGTGGTTCTCCTTCAAGGGTAGAGAGTTGATACGCTCTTGATCCAAAGGTTTCTGTAACAATGTAAGGCCCTAACTAGTTTGGTTCAAACTTGCCTGGTTTTTCTCTTTCAGCTTGGTTCTTTGGGTTCTCCATTAAGACCAAGTCACCAATGTCAAAATATCAATTCAGAACTTTCCTGTTATAGTTGCAACGAAGACGGTTTTGATATTCTTGAAGATGGTCTAGTGCCTTTTGTCTTTGTTCATCTAGGAATTCTAACTCATGAAGTCTTGATACATGGTATTCTTCATCATCAATATGACCTTTCAAGGATACCCTTAGGGAAGGAATTTTGACCTCAATAGGTAAGATAGCTTTAGAACCAAATACCAAGGAGTATGGAGTGGCACTAGTGGGAGTACGGATGCTTGTACGGTAAGCCCATAAGGCAGGATTAAGTTGTAAATGATAGTCACGACCAACGTCATTGATAGTCTTTTTGAGGATTTTGATGATTTTTTTGTTAGATGCCTTCGCTTGGCCGTTACCTTGTGGATAATATGGAGTGAAACAGTGGTGTTGGATATGGAATTCTTCACAGAGATGGCGGACTTCTTGGTTTTTAAATGGGTCGTCGTTATCTGTGATGATGGATTGAGGGACATCATATTGACAAATGATGTAATTTAGGATAAACTTGGAAATTTGTGTGTCGGTAATGTAAGTCATAGGAATAGCCTCAATCCACTTTGTGAAATATTCAGTTGCAATTATTATGAACTTATGGCAATTGGAAGATGGAGGATGTATCTTACCTATGAGACCAAGTCCTCATTGGGTAAAAGGCCATGGTGAAGTTATTGGTCGGAGCTCCTGTGTTGGTGTGTGTATCAAGTCTCTATGTACTTGACACTATCGACATTTCTTGAAAAAAACATATGAGTCTTTTTCCATGGTAGGCCAATAATAACCTAGTCTCATAATCTTCTTGGCTAAGGTAGGACTGCTAGAATGGTCTCCACATATACCCTCGTGTATTGCATGTAAGGTTGCTTGTGCTTCTTTAGCATCGAGACATCTCAACAAGGTATTATCTAAGGAATGTCTATAAAGGGTATCTTCGATGATGGTATATTTGGAAGACTTACAGATAAATATCCTACATTGGTTATTCGACAAGTCTAAGGGTAGGATTTGGGCATGCAGGTAGTCATATATTTCCTTGTACCATGGGGAAGTGGGACCAACAAGCTCACACACAATCATAGAATCTGGGACGTCATAGGTAAGGACCAAAAGTTGTTCGACCAAAAACTCAAATTTAGGCACGTTGCTAGGTATATCCAATAATGAACCAACGGTTGCCCTGTTATGAATGTGGGGTATTTGTTTAAAGCTGATGTTATCAAAATATTGCTTAAAATTGTTTGCCATGCACTTGTATGGGGCAAGTTTCTCATCTTTAGTTTCATACTTGTCATTAACTTGTCGGTCTACCAGCTAAGAGTCTCCATAAACATGTAAATGCATAATCTTCCATTGGACTACCATTTTTAGTCCTATTACAAGGGCTTCATATTCCACTATGTTGTTTGTGCAAGGGAAAGCAATTTTGAATGACTTAGGAATAGTTTCACCTTGTGGTGTAACAAACAATATACCTGCTCCTGAACCATGATTAGTATGGGACCCATCAAAGTATAACTTCCATGTTTTTCTTTTGTCAATGGTGAAGATGAACTCATCAGGAAAATCTATAACTAGAGGATGGTCGGGCTTAATTGGTACGTCTGCCAACTGATCTACAATAACTTTCCCTTTTATAGCTTTTCTTTCCACATATTGGATGTCATATTCACTAAGTATCATTACTCATTTACCCAATCGGCCTGTTAGTGTTGCTTTACTTAGGATATATTTCAAAGGATCTATATTTGCGACTAGCATGGTTTGGCAATTTAGCATGTAGTGCCTAAGTTTTTGAGTAGCAAAAACTACTGCAAGACAAGCATGTTCTATATGACTGTAGTTTAGCTCATATCCCACCAAAGTATGGCTGATATAGTACACTGATCTTTCATGTCCATCATCATTTTATGCAAGTAAGGCTCCTAGTGTTGATTGGGTCACTAAAATATAGAGTATCAAAGGTTAGGTATCTGTAGGTGGAATTAACACAGGTGGTGTAATCAGGTAATCCTTGATCTTTTGAAAAGCTTCTCGGCATTTGGCTATCCATACAAATGGTACCCCCTTTTTGAGTAAGTGTTGGAATAGATGTATCTTATTTGCTAATTGTACTATGAAGCGCCTGATAGACTGTAGTCTCCCTTGTAGTGTTCTTAGCTGATTGATGTTGGTTGGTGGAGGCATGTCCATTATAGCCTTTACTTTTGTGGGGTCCACTTCAATTCCTCACCTAGAAATGATGTATCCTAGAAGTTTTCCTGATTGAATGTCGAAGACACATTTTTTTGGATTTAGCCTTACTTTGTATGCTTCTATTCTTTGAAATATCTTATCTAGGACTTGCAAGTGATCAGCTCTTGTCAATTATTTGGCTATCAGATCATCCACATAGGCTTTCATGAGAGTGTGTACAAGGTCATGGAATATAGTTGTCATGGCACATTGGTATGTAGCTCCATCATTTTTGAGCCCAAAAGGCATGACGTTCCAACAATATGTTCCCCATAGACATGTAAAATTTGTCTTGTGTTGGTCCTCAGGTGTGATCTTGATTTGATTATATCCAGAGAAACCATCCATGACGGATAGCATCTCATATCCTACTATAAGGTCCACTATCATGTCAATGTTTGGCAGAGGGAAGTCATCCTTAGGACATGCCTTGTTGATATATCTGAAGTTTGTACAAATGTGGATGCCCTTAGATGGTTTAGTCACTAGCACTAGATTAGAAATCCATTCTGCATAGTCTATTGATCTGATGAAACCGACATCCAATAGTTTCTTAAGTTCAGCTTTGAGTAGTAGAGAGATTTGTGGATGCATTTTTCTTAACTTCTGCTTGATGGGCTTAACACCTGGTTGTAATGGTAGATGATGCAATATAAGATCAGGATCTAGCCTAGGCATGTCGGCATATGACCATGCAAATTTTATCTATCTTTTTGTAAAGAAGTCCCAAAACTCTGGTTGCTCTATCTTTGTCAAAGATGCGGAAAAGTAAATCATCCGAGGATTTTCTTCAGTGTTTATGCTGATCTTGATAGATTCTTCAACTAACATTGGTGACTTTTCCTGAGCAACTGGGATAATGTTCAAACCTCCATCCTTGGGTGCCTCAAAGAGGTTTTCGCCCTTGGATGCATCCTTTATGTTTACTATTTCTTTGTCCAAAGGCGCCTTTCATTTTTCACCTAGGGACTCGTCATTTTCATTTTTTTCATTATTTTTCTTTTTATTTTCACTTGTACGACTGGAGGTTTGAACAGACTCCCCAAAATATGCCATGCTATCCAAGTCTATGGTAAACCCAGCTTTATGATCACCTCTAGGTATGCCTTCTCACAGTCCCATGAACTCGACTATTGCTCGTCATTCTCAAATATGTCTAAGATGGGTGTACCTTGCTGATCCCAATCGATAAGTTGGGGATATACGAGGGGCATGTCATCATCATAGTTATCAAATGTGGAGGTTGACAAAGTGAGGATAGATTGGTTGAAATGGTCACAGAAGTTTTGGACTAACTCCTTTTTGTTCTTTTTCCTAGGGATAGGTAGACTCCAAGGTGGGACAATTGTAAGGGCTAGGTCGTCAGAAGATGGTTCGTTAGCTGCCCAAGAGGTAGGATCAAGGGTTTCCCAATAATAAATCTTAAGCCATTCTTCTTTTGACAAGGACTTTTTAGGATGAGACTCAGTTGATTTTGGCGAGGTATTTAGCATTTGGTCAAGTTCTCCAAATAGCTTATCTAGATCCATTATGTTGGTGGAGGAAAGGGAATCCCATTCATATTCATTTGAGTCAGGTGAGTCACAGTAGAATGGGTCAGATGGTTCTTGGGATATCTCGATGTCTTCAGAAGCACTTACTTCCTCTTGTGATGGTGTCGAGGTACTAGGAACGCCAATCCTAATCGATTGAAACCCTAGCCCTAGGTCTTCTGGGCATTGTGAGACAATGATTGGTTTAGTCCTTCCATCCTGATGTAGCCCTAACCCACTATGTTCATCATATCCTTTCTTTTGCATTATCATGAAGCCTTTTCCATATTAATCTTTAGATATTTGAATAGATGATGGAGGGTTTTCACTATCTTCATTATATAACTAGGAGGTGACATCTTCTTGGTCCATAGCTTATTTACTTAACTCACCTCATTTTGTGAATATCATCATAGGAGGAACATGTATTGTGACAATTGACTGTCTCCTATCTATTATGGGTAAACGGTATGACTTAGGAGGAACCAGCTGGCTGACACAATAGGATGCTTTCATGTGATATTCTCTACAACCCTTATCTTGGATCTCGACCTTAGGAGTGGATGACATTGGTTGTGATGCAATGGACTTGGAAAGAGTTGATGGATCAACATACAAGGATAAGGTGGAGGATGAACCTCTTGATTAACTGACACCTATCATTGTGGTATTTCGTGTAGGCTTGTGCAATGTTGGAAAGGATCTGGATCACCATCGATTGTGATCTTTGTATCATTGTATGAGAATTTAAGACACTAATGGTAAGTGGAAGATACAACTTTCATAGCATGTATCCAAGGTCTACCCAGTAAAATATTATAGGGAAGGGTGAGATCCCAGACATAGAAAAAAGTGTCCATCACAGCAGGGCCAATCCTGATGGGGAGTGTTACAACTCCTTTATATGATCTTTCCTCATCATCGTATGCCTTAATGGCTATACTCTTAGTGGTGTCCACGCATGCTTCTGAGAAACCTAATTCCTTAACCAATTTCAAGGTGCAAATATTTAACCCCGCTCCTCCATCTACCAAGACTCGTCGGACTTTGGTTTGATGGACAAGAACTTCAAGGTGTAATGGGTCATTATGGTTGGTTTTCTTAGTTGAATAATCCTGCTGAGAGAAGGTGGCATGATGAGAATTGGTTAAGTATCCTACCATTTCTTCGAAACGATTGGCATCCAAGTTGGCGGGGATAGTTTTGCTTTGTAAGGCTTTGTCTAGAATGGCTTGATGATTAGGTGATAGGGTCAATAGTTCCAAGATGGATATTTGTGTTGGGGTCTTCCCCAACTCGTCAAGCAAGTTATACTTAGGCTTGGAAGACTGTAGCTGTGGCTTTGATGAAGGACCTGGAAGGGTTATCTTAGTTCTGCTTTTATTGACAACACATTTAGGATGCTTCTTTATGGTAATGGTATGGATATTTTCGTTATCAACTCAGATATGATTGATGATCGTACCTGATTTATAGTCATACTTGGTACTGGTATAATTGGCCGAGGTATTATTCTTAGCTCCCGAACTGGAGGCCTTTCTTTTCCCATGGTCATGTAATGGATTTGTGAAGACCTTGTGATCATTGTTTTTGGCATGTTTTTTCCCATTGACTTTTATAGTTCCATCTTCAACAAAATCTTGTATGATGTTCTTCAGTTGTCATCATTGATGTAGGTTATGTCCCTTAGTTTGATGGTAATCACAAAAGGTGTTTTCATCCCACCATGAGAGTTTAATCTATCCAGGATCATACTATTTTGGCTCTAGAGGTTGTATGAGTTTATGTTTAATCAGTTCTTTGAAAACTGTCTCAATTGGTTCCACCAAGGGGGTAAACTCACGTTTTGGAAATCTCCTCTATGGTCATTGTTGTCAATTTTGGAGAAAAAGTTGGTGGTTTGATCAACATTGTTAATCTTTCCATGAGAGGGATTGTAACCTTTAAGTGTGATGACAAGTCTTGCATGTAGGGTCTTAGCATCAACAACCTCGTCATTAGTTACATTTTTTATTCTAGACCAAAATTTGTTTCTATCGTTGGGAGCGTTTTGGTGTTGAAAAATTGGATTCCTACCTGGTGTCTTAATTTCCCCTTTGTCAATGAGGGCTTTCTCAAGTATAATACCTTTTTGCACTAAGTCCATAAAAGAGGTACAACAATGTACTTGTAAGTCACTTCTTAGTTTTGGATGAAGATTTTCAAGGAATATTGTGACTTTTTGTTTCTCTGGTATCTCATCTAAACATCGAATAGCTAAACTTCTCCATCTCTGGAAGAAGGTGGTGAAGTTTTTGTTGTCTTCTTGCATGGTGTGACACAAGGTAGCTATCGTGATTTCATTTTCTATGTTGAAGGCAAAGTGTTCCACAATTTTTTTAGCTAATTCGCTCCATGATCTTATGTCATATGGAAGTTTAGAGAATCATTCCAATTCTATCTCGACAAGGGTTCATGTAAAAAGTCTCATAAGGTATGTGTGGTCATACGAGATGTCCATGCATGTTGTGGAAAATTCTCTTATGTGTTCCAGAGGATTTCTCTTCCCATTGTACTTTGGCGAATTCGGTATAATGTATCCATGTGGGAAGGGTGTCATGTATAGTGCTTTGTCAAAAGGACATGGACATAAATCTTGCATTGAAATGGTTTGTTTGCTTGACATTGACATACTATCCATTTGTTATTGGAGGGCTTGCATTTGATTTTACAGAACAACTACTTGTGTTAAAGATGTGTTGATTGCATTGCTAGGATCAATGTAAGTGTTTTGAAATGCAATATTATGTGACAGATTTTGATTTAGTGTGGGAATATGTCCTGGCATAATGTTCTATGATGGATTCTGATTTGGTGTAGGAATATATCCTGACATAATGTTCTATGATGAATTTTCTGATTTGGTGTAGGAATATGTCTTGTTTGTATTGTCCCTATTTGTGGAATGACAGTATTGGTGCTAATCTGCGGTATATCCTGTGTCATGTTTACACCAATTTTGGGTTGTTTACTTCTGGTGTTTGTGGCAAAGGGGTTTGATGAGGATGCTCCTGCAGTAAATTGTAGGCCCTGTGTTATACCAAATGGTGTTGTATGTATAGTTGAGGCAATTTGAGTAGGTATGCCAAATGGTATGGTTGTAGTAATCTGAGGAATAGAGACACTTGATGTCATGGTTTGTGTTGCTTGTGTAGATGAAGCCTTCAATGTGTGGATGTCAAATCCTGGAGGTAGTGTGGCACCTTCTACTAGCAGCTTTGCTAGGTATCTTTGGGGATATTGTGCTAAACATTCGTCTACAAAGGACACAAATTCGGGATCTTGGACAGCGGTGTCTATGTCTTCTACTCGAATCTGCCCATGTGTGTCTCTAGTGACAAATTTTTCAAGCAAGGTTTTGTGAGGTCTCATTGATCTTGATGGTATGTTCAAGAAGGGATTGATGAAATCCTATGGAACAGCCATTTCTCTACATTTCTTTTTAGATCTTGTTTCGACCATGAAAAATGTTGCTCAATGTGGGGGAATGCAAAATTACATCTAAAATGATATGATCTAGTCTATGTTTTTGGGATTTTCTAATATAATGAATGAATGCTGCTATTTTTTTGGTATTTTTTGGAAAATAAAGGATGTCTAGAATGATGATATGCTAGGATTAAAATATGAAAATTCTAAAGTAATTGACTCTAAATGATTCTAAGAGGGGGTTACCTAACACCTATAGCTTAACCAAGGCTATGATTTCACTTTTTCAAGGAACCTGATGTAGGACTGGGACCGAAAGATAAAGTGAACTCCCAAACTAGACTGATGAGCTGGAAGGATTCACAAGTAGGATAAAAGATATTGTTGACAAGTGACTAGGTTCAATGACAATGACTGTCGAAGCATGGGTTTTGTCCAAAGTGCGAAAAGTTGGCCTATTTTGAGATATGCAAGTTCCTAATATGCAACTAAGTTTCGTAACTGTATTCCTTCACAAAAACTAAATGACACCTAAAAGATGGAAAATGCAAAGTTTGAGCAATTTTATGGTTTACGTCCAAGAGTGACTGTGAAAAACAGAGATTGAGATGTTTGTTTGGTTTCATACTGTGACAGTCAATTCAAGTTTTTTTGTTGACAGGAAAATGTGGTTCACTAATACAGATGCATCACAGGATTTATCAGATGCGGTTTTTTGTGTCAAATGTAGTTTTTATAGTAAATTAAATCTTGGTTTGATGACAGGAAAATGTGGCTCACTATAACAGATGCGGCTAAGGTTTTAATAGATAGGACTTAGAATGACACATGTGACTCAGGATATCAGATGCAACTCAAAAAAAATTGGTAAATGATGGTGGACTTTGGTTTGACAGTTGTGAGTTTTTGGTTAACAAATGCGACTCGATTTATCAATTGTGGTTTTCTACTTAGCAAATGTGACTCGTTTTGACAAATGTGATTTTCTGATGAACTGGGTTTTTTGATTGACTTTGTTTCGTGATCAAATTTTGGAAAATGTAAACAATCTGAAAACAAAGTGTTTTGGTTTGACAATCATGAACGTGTATATTTTCATAAAACATGTACAAAAGGCTAGCAGTGACAATACTTGTTGAATTCTCACTTGGTTTTCCCCAACTACGCTTATTCAAAGAAGATGACTAGAAGATTGACCACACTAGCTCCCCCTTACATAGCACACACTTATCAGGTCAGCCAAGCTTCAAATCCCATAAATCTCCCATGGAAAAAATTTCATCTCTACTATGAACCGTAAGAACGTGAGATGGCTTCAGAGGTCTAACCTCTTGCACCAACAAATAGGGGTTTTTGGTTAATCTAAAAACAAGTTGGAAAATTAGTATGGGCACCCATTCAGAAGGCCATGCGAGAGGCAATATTATCCCAGTCTACAGAGAATACGCTCTACAGGTTTTGACGCACTACAAGGGTACTGGGGAATCAATTGTTGGTTCATAGGAGCTCCTGTAATGCTGAGTTTTCCTCAAAATTAAAATTTCTATACCGGTTGGGAGTAGCTTGGTGAAAAATCTCATCACCGGTTATCAGTCACCTTGGTTACTCTTAACCACCAAAGAATGCCCAAATTCTAGAGTCAGTAATAGTTTCTCTTACACCCAGGATCGCATGAATGCACAAGGGGAGAGGATACTTTTGTTACCGAATCGGGATCTAATCTAACACAAACAAGAACAAAAGACACTGATTATTTTTAAAACCCAAATGACAATTATGTAATCTACTCAAGCAATTTATTTTTAAAATTTCATCTTCGACTTTGGTCCTGGAAACAAATCGTCAGTAGTTTAATTTTTTCTTTCGTCAAAGGTCTTGCAAAACATAGATTAGTAGTTTATCATTTTTTTTTTGTCTTCGTTAATCGTCCTACAAAAAGGTTTTCAAATTATTTTCTTCTACAAAATGTCCTAAAAACACTACGTTAAATCCCCTAAAACACATTGAAACACGAAATTAGTTGTTAAAAAAACTAAAAAGTTAAAATGAAAGTACATAATTTCAGAAAATTTATCTACCAGTCAAATGCGTCACAGAAAATCACAGATGCATCATGTAATGTCAGATGCGGCTCAGGATCTCAATTGCATCGTTTCGTACTGCTAATGTGTTGCCCCATACCTGTACCTACAAAAATTAAAACTTCTACAGATTTTGAAGACGATGTCTTCACATCGGGTTCACCAATGTAATGCATGAATAAAACTACAAACAAGATTAATCTAATAAAAGCATAATATTAATCCTATGCTAACAATAAAGGACAAGGAAACTTATAAACATATAAACAAGAATGATCTCACCGAATATCTGTATAAATCCTTGAATGACCTCGATTGCACTTCTCCATTTTTCCTTTGTAATATAGTTGCCCTCAGATTTCTTAAGTATGTAAATATGGCCTATTGACTATTGACTTAGCAAAATATCAAAGATTTTTTTTTTTTGATAGGTTAAATATCAAAGATTATTGAATTCGCTTCCGAAAAGTATATAGATTTCAGGAGGAGGAATAATGATGAAGGTCGGGTCAATTTATAGAAAATTGGTTTTTGAAGGATCGACTCAGATTCAAAAGAGAGATTGACGATTGAGATTAATGTATGCCATGCGGTAGAGTTATGTTCATTTAATAACGCAAGTGAGAAAGCCTGCATGATAGAGATTAAATTAAATAATAATTTAATCTGGTGTTAAGACTGTTTGAAAATCAGAAGAATAAGAATTGCATGTGACAGATAAAGAAGAAACGTTGTGTCTGAATGCACAAATGAATTAATTAATCAAATAAAGTTATTGAATTAATAGTAATTTGCACACAGAAGAATAAGACTGATTGATTAAGGCAGAAGGTCTATTTGTCAGGAATAACTTAGGAGATAACTGACTAATGAATAATTAGATAACTAAGTGATATTCTAATCACAGAGGAATATTCAAGGAATAATTATTTGTAGTTTATTTAATTCAATATTCAAAGTTTGGAAATTAAATTAAATAAATAAAAATTTATTTAATTGATTGTCAAAAAGGTTATTGAATAATTAAATAATTCAAAATGAATATTTAATTATAGTCAGAAATATGATAAAGAGTAAATTAAATAATAATTTATTTAATTTGGAAAGAGGATTAATTAATTAGTGACGTCAATTAAATAAATAACATTAATTTAATTAATTGAGAAAGAATAAAGGTCATAATGAATTAATTAAATAATTAAAGTTATTTAATTAATAGAGGATAGGTGACTTTAGAAAATAATTAAATAATTAACATTATTTAATCATGACCATGAACATTAGAAAGTGTGTCGAAAATGGTGTCGCAAGCCTAGACCAATTTTCAGTGTCTACATCCTTGACCACGGGATTCCTTCCACTACAGGTATATCTCCATCACAAGAATGATGCATGTGGATCATTGGTCTATGTTGTTATAATAGTAAATAGGCGGCATTATGATTGTTGGTTTATGATGTTATAATAATGAACAACTAGCAATCTCATTCGCACATTCGTGTAATTATTTAGCTCTAGTATACAGTCAACATCAATGCCACTTTGGAGGTTGATGTCACCATTTGGAAGGATGACAAAGATAAGTTGTTGATCAAAAAGTAATAGACAATGATTCCTGACCAAAAAATGACAAGAAGATCTGCAACTCACAATTAACATGTTGCATAAATACAATCATATTTATTTATTCACATATTTTATCTAATAACTAAATTAAATATTACTTATATATATTAAATTGTATGTAACATAAAATGGGAAATGGTATAGAAATGGAATGGAAATGGAATGTGGGGATGGTCTGAAACCGTATGAAATAGGCTTAAACATGGCATAAAATGGAACATAATTTACTCTCATCATTCCCCCCAACTTAGCATATTACACATCCTCGTGCAATCATTATTTTGAGAGGGTAACCTTGGAATTTTGGAATTCGCCTTCTTCACCATAGCTCATGCATAATCACATTGCTCCTTAATAGTTTTCCAACTTGTATCTTTAGTTTAACTATTGTACCTCCTCCAACTTTTTATTTTTCTTCATTTTTTTCAATTTTCAATTTTTTTCTTTTTTCCTTTTTTCCTTTTTCTCTTTTTTTTTCTCTGCCAGTTTTCATAGCATCATTTTTTTAAATACTGTATATAGGAGGTGTCATGAAAAAATTTATCACCACATTCATGAGCTATGCAAATTGGATAAAATGGAATAGGAAACATGAAGGGTGAAATGGTAAGCAATATGAAATGATTCGGCATGGTGGAATAATGGATACTGTATACACCTAAAAATGGTTTGGAGCACAAATTAATTAAATACTAGTTATTTAATTAATTAATCTTAATTCCTCTACTTATTAAAATAAATTGATAAATTTATTTGTATAGTTCACACCTTTAATTCTTCTATTCAAAAATCATCTTTCCTCTTGAATTAATTAAATACACAAATTTAAATAATATGTTATTTGATTATTCCCCTTCCTCATTAAATTCAAATTTGTAATTCAAATTTGTCACATTTCTCCATAATTTCCTAACTTCCTCTAAATCACCCTCCACATCATCACATATCACATGATTTCATTTATTTCTAATTTTCAAATTAGAAATATTCATCTAACCTCCTAACCTCCTTGGAGACACATGGCTCCTCTTTCTAATTGATGCTCTTTGACACTTGGATGATTTGCCTTTTGAAATGGAGCAGCCTCCATGATTTCCTCCAACCTCTTTGTGCTCCACCATTGATCTCTCAGGATCACGATCTCGACCGTCCATCTTTGCCACCTCTCCAAGGCTTGGAAAAATCTATAAATAGGAGATCATTCTATAGCTTTTCAACAAGGATTTGATCATAAACTTATGTTGCAGAAATTATCTTAGCAATTGAGAGCAATTGAGAGCATTTTAGAGTTGCATATCGTTTAGTATTATTATCATGGAAATTTTACTTTGTAGCATTTTAGTGTGGCATTAGTTTTTATCATAGAATTTTCATTTAGATTTGCATTATATTAATAGCAATAATCTTAGTATCATTTACATAGCAGCAATCTCATATTTCATTTAGCTTTCATATCAAAAATACCAAAAATATGTTAATGTAGGCATGTAGCTTTGCATTTCACAAAATATTCTCATTTCTTAGGTTGTCATCTTTTGAATTCATGTGCAACATACAAATCTAAGAGCATGAATTTAGAGATCCTTAAGATTAGAGAGAAATGAGACAATTTGAAAGGATAGTCATAGCAATTTAGTTTGTTATTTCAATTCCTTTTATATAAGATGTTTCATTGATGTTTGTGTGTATCTAATTTATGAATTTTTACTCCACTTTATAAACATCAAACATAAATTGGCACCCACCATGTGGCCCTAGCCCCTTTTATTAACGTTTTCTGAAAAAGTGTGTTTTACAGGTTTGGACGTGAAATCTTTTAGCGCAATCATGAATTATTTTGGTGCATACAAAAAATTCTTTGGCGCATTCGAGCACTGTTCTGGCACATATAGCCTTTTTTCTAGCACATACGTACCATCTTTCGGTGCATACAGGGAGTATTTTGATGCATTAGTAATTTCTTTTAGTGCATATATAGACTGTTCTAGCGCATTCATAGATTGTTATGGCACATATGTGTTGTCTTTTAGCACATTGATTCTCTGTTATGGTGCATCTGTTTCATTTCACAGAAATTCATTATTCCGAGAATTAATCACTATTTCTTTGTCGTGTAGGTATTTCAAACGTTGTTAGAGACCTTGTTGAAACTGGTGAAACATTGTCAAAGATTTTAAATTTGAAACTACTAACATTTGATTGTAGGGATTTCCATTGTTTGTTTATTTTGATTAAGTTAGGAACATAGCTTAATTAGGGGAAAACGAACACCATGTTTATTGTGATTGTTGAATGGTAGGAATATGCTCTCCCCTTAGTTGGGTGACCAAAAAGCCAGACCCATTCTTTTTAATTTTGCAGTTTAATCCTTAGAGGGCTTGCATTGGTGGAACAAGAGGTAATCACCCCAAGGGAACGACCCAAGCGGGAACACGCTAAATCCAAGTGACTTCTAGCCAGGATATAAATGTGGGTACTTGAGGAAAGTTCAAGTATCATGAGGATTGTTTCGATAAGAAGGGCAGCAATGGTCTCTTGCCATATGGATGATCCCCCATGAATGGAATTCCTATACTAGAACCCTTGTTATAGTATGCCAAAATCCCTTTTCTATTTACTGGTGCAAGAGGTATAACCTCTGAAGTCGTCCCACATTCTTATGGCTTTTGGTAGAAATGAGAAGTATGTCATGGGAGATTCATGAGGACTGAGGCTTGGCTGCCCCGAGAAGTGAGTGCAATACAAGGGGGAGCCAGTGTGGTCAAGCCTCTATTCGTTCGCCAAAAGTAAGCACAACTAGACTAAAAATCCAAGTGGGAATTCAGTAAATATTGTCCTTCACATCCCTAGGGATTGTACTTGCTTAATGTCTTTCACATGCATGTTTTGAAATAAATTTTTGAAAAAAAATCACATGCTAGGATATACAACCACTGATTCAGAAGAACATCCAAACAAACAATCAAATTTCTTGCCAGAAAATAGAAAAATCCATCAAACTGTAAAAAAAAATAGAGAACATTTTCTTGATCAATGCATCTATTGACTGTTCTGGCACATGCCTTAAATATTCCAACACATCCATTGAATGTTTTGGCACATTTATCCTCTGTTCTAGCACATTTGTACTATTTTGCAGCATACACCTTCCATATTTTGGCACATTTATTACCTATTTTGGCACATACATCCCTTGTTTCAGCGCATTTGTGCCATTAGGTAGCACATACCAGCCATCATTTAGCACATCCAAGTCATTCCTTGGCACATTTTTCTTTTAGCGCATCCATGCATTGTTCTGGCACATTCATAAAATTTTCAAACCAGAGAGCTAAGTTCCCTGTCTGTCTGAATTTTAAACTCACAGTCCAGGATCCTCTTCAAAACAGAACCATTCCCCAGTCACACCAGAGTCTCAAACTTGTTGAAACTAATACTTTCAAGTGAAAATATTTAAACTAAACTTTGATCAAACATCAAAAAGTGCCCCATCATCACATCTATATTTGGTTAGCAACTAAGTTTTACCATCAGGATTCATCATCCTTCATCTCAAAATGAACATTGTGTAATCATATTTGTTTCATCCCTTTGGCACTCCCCAATAATGATCAAAGATTGGTGAATTACCATCACTTGTATGCCCATTCAAACAAGATCACAAAGACAAAAACTCAAGGAGAAAGAACTTGAAACCCAAAACAACATGGCTAAAAGAGAAGAGAATCCATTTTTCAGAATTCATCGAGATGAGATAGAAGAAATAACGGATGAAGCCATAGAACAAGCACAACAAGATCCCAATTTTCATAAGTTCATAGAGAGGATCTTTAAAAAGGAGGGTGAAAAATACCTTTTGATGCTAGCAAACAAAGGGGTCAAACTACTCGAGGATTTTGATATCACAAAATTAAAAGGAACTCCTAAGAAGATGAAAAAACAAACACAATTTGAAACAAGAAATGAAGCAAGAACCAATGACCCCATAAGTACTTTAACACAACATATACAAAACCTTCAAAAACAGATGCAAAACATGCAAACTAGAGTCACAAAAAGATACTCAATACAAGACATATGTTCATACCCTTTTGATCAAAGTGTAAACATGATCCCATTTCCCAAGCATTGTGAATTCCCTAAATACGATAAATACAATGGTAAAACGGACCTTCTAGATCACATAAGGGAATTTTGAATGATGAGCCTAGAATTTGTACATGAGGAAACTTACTTGGTGAGATTATTCCCATGAAGCTTGGGAGGACAATGTATGCAATGGTTCTCGCAATTACCCCCAGGGATCAAGTCCTTTGAAGAATTGGTCAAAAAAATTATAACATTCAACATGAGATTACAATGAAGGACCTTTGCAATGTGAAACAAAAAAAGGGAGAATCATTTCTTGTATTCTTACAAAGGTGGAGAAAATTATTTGCAAGGTATCCTCGTGCTATACCAGAAAAGGAGAAGATGGAGGTGTTCATTGATAATTTAAATGATGATATGAGTTATAGGCTTGAATTACAATGTCCACAAACCTTTGAGAAACTAATTGAAAATGGAATCAAAATCGAAGAAGCTTTGGTCAAGAAAGGAGTCTTGAAAATTCACAATGAAAACAATTCAGCTAACTCCTCCAATAACTATAACAATAATGATAAACCAAAGTTTTGGAAAAAATACAAGAATACTAATAACGATGGTCCAACTGAAACACATAATGCCAAACTGGTCTTTAATTTGTCAGGAAGTACCTCCAATACCAATCAAAAGACCACCCAAAATATCAACCAAAGCAACAATCAAAATACCAACCAAGGAAATAGTCAAAACAATACAACCTCCAAAACACTACCATACCAAATATCGAACAACTGCAGGAAGTTCACACCTTTAGGTCAATCATACGAATCTGCATTGAGATAACTTCTTGTGGAAAATATTATCACTCTACCTGACACTTGAGGCTTTGAACCAAAAGTGAAATTGTCGTGGTGGAATGAGGCCCACTATTGTGAATTTCATTGATGCAAAGGTCACCTAACCAATAGTTGTATGCAATTGAAACATAAGATACAAGACTTGATAGACCAAAAGATCATACAAATAGAAGGACCCCAAACAAACACCGACCATGGTGTATTCAAGAATCCCTGACCAAATTACAAGAAAGGGGAGTCATCTACAATGAATGACAAAGGAAAGAATGTAAATTATGTTCATGAAATTGTCATTCTCCATATTTTTGTCATGGAAGATCAAAATAATGACATTGAAATCAACAAGGAGCAAGACATAGTTGCAACTAATGACCAAATCAATGATATCCAAATTGAACATGGACATGACACACCCCAACTGAAATTCAAATCAATAACACCATCATCACATTAAATCAATTCCATGACATCAAACAAGACACATCTACAATCGATAATCAAATTAACGTCATTAAAATCAAGGGAAAACAAGACCACACACCTTTCAATGCTACCACAAGGGCACAATCCAAATATGTTTTAAAAGGGAGAACATCCAAAACATTCATTTCCCCATCAAAGTAATATAACATTGTTGATCAACTTCAAAATATTGTGACACAAATATTTAATTGGAGCTCCTCAAGATTTCCCCTGCTCATAAGGAAATTTTGGAAAAGGCCCTAGTGGATACAACCATCCCAATGGATTTGCAAGTTTGTACCTTCCAAGCTATGGTGGGTCATTTTTTTGCACCTCATTGCCTATCATTCTCTAAAAATGATGACATATCCATCACGCATCCCCATAATTCAGCACTTCATATTGAAGTCTCAATACATAAAAGTCGAGTCAAGCATGTCCTAATAGATGGGGGAGCCGATCTCAATATATGTACTTTGAAACTTGTCTGTGCATTGGATTTTTTCTGAGCATGCAATAGATTCAAGGAAAAGGATCACCATCAAGGCCTATGATGATGAGGAAAGATCTTCATAGGGATTAATTGTGTTTCCAATTCGGGTGGGGCCAAACCAAAAAGACGTAATTTGCCAAGTTCTAGATAAAGACTTAACATACAATATACTCTTGGGTCATCCTTGGATCCATGAGATGCAAGCAATCCCCTCTACCTATCATCAATTTCTAAAGTTCCCTTGCAATGGGAAATAAATCACCATTCTAACAGAATCTAATAGTCCTCAGTACTGCAACACCCTCAAGTTAGTCTAGGATGTCTTTGTTCCCCATAATAGAGAAGCTCTTGCTTCCCCATTTGCCACCCCAAGTAATTGAATCCAATCAAATCCCTTGAAAAAATTGCTCGCCACGTCCCTAAATAAGGACATTCAACCAAGCTCCTCATCTAAACAGCCTAAGAAAAGGGAAGAAGCTACCCCTTTTGCATCCACCAATCATGAAGTCCAACTTAACAATTTGTGCAAATAATCTGAGAAAAAGGTCCAAGTCAAAGATAAAGGTGTGGGTGAATATTCTATTGATCAATCCCTATGTCTATCACAATTCTCTTTCCCAAAGTCCTATGGTCAACCATCAACCTCAACACAACAATCTTCACAACCTATCACATATTCATAAAATAAAATACCCAAGCAGAGGAATCTGACGATAAATAAATTTTGAGTTGGCTTTACAAGGATGAAGCCTAATCTCAAGCTGCGACAATAAATGTACAAACGACACAATATGGCAAAGTATTCTCAATCTTGGAAAAAATGGGATATGAAGGAGAAGGGCCTATTGGAAAGATAAAAGAAGGGACCGTGGAACCCATTCAACCCACCTTAATCAATCCAAACGACAAGACGAGATTGGGATACAAAGAGGAAACAAAAGAAGAAGCCACCAAAAAGGTTGTTGAATGAATCCTACAACAGCAACCTAGTGATGCCTATGAAACTAACTCAAATGAATATGAGTGGGATTCATTATCTAAAGAGTCTTGTCATGATAAAGGGATTGATGTGATACAAAAGTATGCCCCTACACATGAGGAGGGACAAATTTTGGGGTTAAGACCGCTAGAATTTGGATCACAACCTATCAATGGCTTAAGTGAAGATGATCAGACTCCTAGTGAGACAGATCATTCAGAAGAGAATTGCATCATAGACCTTGACCTTGCTATAGGATTACTTGACGATATCACCATCAGGACCCTCACTGCCTCTGAATTAAACCAATCTAACGGTTCCCTACCCCTAGTGCATCCTAAACTTATCTATTGGGATCAAACTGAGCCCCTTGACATCCCCATCTTTTCAAACAATGATGCCATCATCAACTTCCTTTGTGCTAACAACCCTAAAAAAATTTCCACTGTTGAATCTCAAAACGAAGCTTCTAGTCAGGGAGTGTCAAATCTCTGAGCTACAAAACGAGAAAAATAAAAGAATGATCTGATGGTGAAAACCATTGTATGGCAGTATCAGATCAAGAAAGAGTAAAAATAAAGAGTGCATCCAACAGTGAAAACCTCTTCGAGGCATCGAAGGATGAGAAATTGGACACTCTCCTAGAGCACTTCCAAGAGAGATCCAAAGTTTTGATCGAGCCAATGTAGTCCATCAATATCGGTGAAGCAAATACATTGAAAACTCTCCATCTAGCAGAATCCTTGACTAAACAAGAAAAACCAAGCTTTACCAAATTCTTTGAAGAAAGGCGAGTTAACTTCACTTGGTCTTATGCAGATATGCTTGGGATTGACCCTGAACTAATCATGCACCATTTGTCTCTTCCCTCTAGAGTAAAACCAGTAAAGAAAAAATTAAGAAAGATGCACCCTCACATCGCCTTACTGGTCAAAGAAAAATTGAAAAAATTGTTGAATGTAGGATTCATTAGACCCATTGACTATGTCAAGTGGATTTCTAACATTGTACTAGTATCTAAACCAAATGGAAACATTAGGATTTGCATGGAATTCAGAGATTTGAATAAGTCTTGTCCAAAAGATGATTTTCCATTGCCAAACATTGATATCATAGTGGATCTGACAGTAGGACATGCAATTTTGTCGCTCATGGATAGTTTCTTAGGGTATAACTAGATAAAAATCACACTAGAGGATCAAGATAAAACAACTTTTACTTGTCCATGGGGTACTTTCTGCTGGAATGTCATGCCTTTTGGGTTGAAGAACGCTAGAGCCACCTATCAACGTTCAATGACCACCATTTTTCATGATATGATACATACTTTCACGGAAGACTACATGGATAACCTACTGGCTAAATATTTTACCAAGGCAGCACACTTGGAGATCCTAGAAAAAGTTTTCACCCACCTAGAGAAATTCAATGTTAGATTAAATCCGAAGAACTGTGTGTTTGGTGTGACATCCGCAAAGTTGTTGGGATATATAGTTTTACAAAAGGGAATTGAGGTGGATCTCGCCAAGGTTAAAACCATCATGGAAATGTTTCCACCAAAGAACATTAGTCAATTGAGATCTCTTCAAGGAAGATTTCAATCCATCAGGAGGTTCATCTCACAGCTAGCAGACAAAACTCATCCATTCACTCAATTGCTCCACAAGAATGTCAAGTTTAAATGGGATGAGAAATGTGAATCAGCCTTTAATCAACTGAAGAAATACTTGATGTCACCACCCATCCTAGTGCCACCCATTGAAGGGAAACCACTAATTTGTATTGCAACAACTGAGGTATCCTTGGGTGCACTATTAGCACAGGAAGATTCTGCAAGAAAGGAACGAGAAATTTATTACATCAGCAGAACATTGAATGGTTATGAAATCAATCATTCCTTCATTGAGAAAGATTTTCTAGCGATGGTATTTGCTACTCAGCAACTCCGACATTACATGTTAACTCACACCGTCAAGCTCATAGCTAAAATTGACCCTTTGAAATATCTACTAAGCAAGGCAAACCTTACCGGAAGACTAGCTAAATGGGTGATGATATTGAGTGAGTTTGACATTTAGTATGTGGATCATAAAGCAATCAAAGGACAAGTGATAGCTGATCAGTTAGCAGAAGCACCCCTACAAGATGACCATTCAATGCATGTTGAGTTCCCTGACATAGATGTCTTTACTGTCACTCCACAGTAATGGATGTTATATTTTCATGGATCATATACACAACACGAGTCAAGTGCTAGGATCCTATTTGTTACTCCACAAAGACATACAATTCCAAAATCCTATCGGCTGATATTTCCTCATACCAACAATATAGCATAATATGAAGCCCTCATCATCGGCATCAAACTGGAAGTCGAATGGAAGATCAGAGAGTTGCAAGTCTACGGTGATTCCCAGTTGATCATTAACCAAGTGAATGATGATTATCAAACCAAGGATGAAAAATTAATGTCGTACAAGAGAATGATTGATGATTTCAAAAAGTATTTTGTTGAGATTAAATTTGAACAAATTCCAAGGGCAGATAACAAAGTAGTCGATGCCATGGCAACAATTGCCTCTCTCTTGCAGATCCCAGAAAATCAAAGCCAATATGAGTTCATGGTGGAACAAGTGTTTAACCCTACCTATGACAACCCAGAATCCCAAGTTATATGCCACTTGCTTGACCCTGAATCCTCTACCTATGGAAATATCTATTCCTATTTGAAAGACAATACCTTTCCATCCGATCTTTCTCGAAATTAGAAGTGTAACCTTATTTGTCAATCTGCATACCATACCTTGATAGTTGACGTACTTTACCGAAGAGGTCTTGATGGTACTCTCCTTCATTGTCTTGAACACGACGAATTTGACTCGGCTTTACACGAGGTCCATGTTGGTATCTGTGGAACTCATTCAAGTGGAATTACCCTCGCTAAGAAACTCCTATGTTTGGGGTACTACTGGCAGACTATGGAGAAGGAGTCCTACCAATTTATCAAAAAATGTGAAAAATGTCAAATCCACAGTAATCTTATCCATGCTCCAGCCCAAGATTGTAGTCATTCACATCAACATGGCCCATTTGTCAATGGGGATTGGATCTTGTAGGCAAAATTAATCTGTCATCATCCAATGGACACAAGTTCATCATTACAACCATGAAATATTTCACAAAGTGGGTTGAAGTTGTCCCTCTAATCAACATCACTAGAAAGCAGATTGCCTCATTCATCCTAAATTACATCATTTGTCGATATGATATTCCTCAATCCATTGTCATGGACAATGGTAGGCCTTTTAAAAATCAAGACGTGCAAGAACTTTGTCATAGATTCCATATTCAACATCGATTCTCCACGCCTTATTATCCTCAAGGAAATGGTCAAGCGGAAGTAACAAACAAGACTATCTTGAAAATCCTCAAGAAAACTATCAATGAGTCTAGACATGACTGGCATATCCAGTTGAACCTTGCTTTATGGGCCTATCGTACAAGCATCCAGACACCCACAAGAGCCACACCATATTCCCTTATATACAGATCAGAAGTCATTCTACCTATTGAGGTCGAGATACCTTCACTTCAAGTGTCTTTGAAGGGAATCTTATCCGAAGAGGATTACAGAGTTTCTAGATTGCAGGAGTTGGAACTATTGGATGAATGTTGTCATCTTACAGTGGATCACCTAAAAGAATATCAATAGAGAATGTCTAGAAGCTACAATCACAAGGTTAAACCAAGAACCTTTCAAGTTGGAGATTTGGTCCTGAAGAAAAATCCTTGAAATCAACAAGATCAAGAAAAGAAAGGAAATTTTGAGCCAAATTGGTTAGGCCCTTTTCTTATTGTATCATTCTTTGGATCGAGGGCATATCAGTTGTCCACACTAGAAGGGGATCTATTTGAGGAACCGATGAACAACCTTCATTTGAATAAATTCTACACATAATGCATCTAGTGCATTCTTAAAAGTCCTAAAAAAATAAAAAAAAGTCCGAAAAAAAAATCAAAAACATTAGAAAATGTCTTGAAAAAAATGGTTACCCTCATGAAAACCTGGAAAACAAGCACCTTGGTAACAACAAAACAAAAAAATTAAAAATCGGAAAACTACAAAAAAAACAAAAACAAAAAAAATATTTACCTTGGTGAAAACCTAGCAAACAGGCATCTTGGTAACAGCAAAAAAATCATAAAACTTGAAAAGTGCAATAAAATCAAGTAGTGAAAACTTGGTAAACAGGCGCTATTTGTGATGAATCAGCTTCTCCATCTATTTGGAAACATGTGGTGACCATCCGCTTTTATCATCATTACGCATACATGCCTATCATAAAATGAACTTCATATCCATATCCAGTTGTTGCGGTCGTGTCCCACCTTAGCTTGGTTTTCATTGTGCATATCCATAATAATTGGTTTGTTTCTCACTGGGGGAAAAATCCTGAACTCACTGGAGGCAAATAATCCTTGAGCTTAAACCAACAGGTAACAAACAAACAATAGCAAGACAACTTGGCATAAACAACAATCACCCTGAACACCAATCGCAATCAATCAAACAAATCGACCATCCAACTCAACATCAATACAATCAAATCAATTCTCACTAGATGATCATCTTCTAAATCATGGTTGGACCACATCGGCATAAATGTTCAGATGTTGTATATCGATTGTTGTTATCATTTCTCTAGAGTACCTCAACGATGTTTTGAACTAGAGGGGCTAGGAAAGAGAATGATATTTTCTTTGTTTGTTGTTTGTGAGTCAATCATTACTACTGTGCAAATTGTCGCAGGACATGCTCTATAAAGTATCATTGATGACATTCTGAATTTGCATGGAAAAATGATTAACTCTTATTTGTTTATGCAAGTGATTCTCAGGTCATCTCGGTCCAATTATACCTAGATGCTTGTGTTATCTTGCACTATCAAAACTCAACATAAGTTGTATGGAAGTTGTACTCAGGTCATCATGGTCTAATTATACCATCAATGTTTGTACTAACTTTCAACATTTTAAAAATTTCAATGATGATACCAAGCACAATAATTCAAATGGCAACATTGCATAGTTAGGTTTGGATGGCTAAGATAGAATTGCATTCATATTAGTTCTACATTTGCATTATAGATTTTTCCAAGGCTGACAACTTTCAACATGATGTTATCTCTCATTAAAAGATTGAGTACACTTGATATAATAAAATCAATCATTTCATTTGCATTATCATTCCATATCATATCATTAGAAAGGTATTATCATACATTCATCCATATATCCATCATAGTAGTTGCATTGTAAAGTCCACAAACATCATTATCTATCCATCCATGCATCTATTATACATTCACATCTATCGCATATTTATATTACATTGCATGAATACAAAAGTAAAGCATTTTCATAATCC
This sequence comes from Sequoiadendron giganteum, assembly GCA_007115665.2. NCBI lineage: Eukaryota > Viridiplantae > Streptophyta > Pinopsida > Cupressales > Cupressaceae > Sequoiadendron > Sequoiadendron giganteum. The sequence continues at coordinate 47,965,094 of CM021102.1, read as the reverse complement.
ATGCATTCGTACATATCATACATCTATCCATACATCAAACCATATGATTATATAAAAATATAAAAAATAAAGCATCCTCTGTAATAACATCATCATTCATAATCCATATCATACATCGATATCATAATAAATTCATTCTTTCATTCATACATCGACATCCCTCATAACAATCATCCATAATAAAATCAGAATCCATGCATCATCATAATCCATTCACATACTCATTCAGGCATTTAGGTCATATATTTGTTGGAATTTTGCCTTAGCTTTCTAGCATGTTTCTCCTTTTGACCTTGGCGGTTTTATTCATGTTTATGGCATTTATCGCCATACCGCAGTAGTCTTCCTTCATGCTTTGGCGGTACCGCGGTGGAGGGTTTGGTGGTTACCTCATTACCGCGCATGGTCTCCTTCCTCATTGCGGTGGCTACAGTAACAGTCTGACGGTCTCGATTTGGCAGTTACTGTAGGCAGTGAGTCGACTCACCACGGTAGTGCAATGAGATTGCCTGTGGTGGTCTTGGTGGTTACCGCCATACCGCGGCCAACGCTTTGGCTGACCACAATGGCTGCGGTAAGACCGCTAGTGGCCTGGCTGGTGGTTACCGTTGTACCACGACCAACGCTTTGGCTAATCGCGGTGGCCATGGTAAGACCACTAGTGGTCTGGCTGGCGGTTACCGCCATACCGCAGCCAGCGTCCTGGCTAACCGCGGTGGCCGCGGTAAGACCTTTTTCGATCTGGTCAATTGTTTACCGCCATACCGCGAGGCTTAGCCAGTAGGGCTATGGTAGTGCGGTAGGAGCTCGGGGCAGAGTTTGACCAGGTTGGACTCGGTGTCAGGGCAGCGGGCAAATGGCAGGGCAACACGTGGCAGATTGGCAACATCTGGTTGGCCAAAGGACAAAGAAGGGCAGAGCTCGGTGTTGACTTGGGGGTTTGACTGGCAAGCTCGGTTGGCTTACCGCCATACCACGAGCTGGTCATATGGGCTCTGCGGTAGCGTGGTAAGGGCCTAGAGAGCTTGGAGCTCAATTGACCGAGCTGGATCGACTGTCAGAAGTGAACGACGAATGGTTTGGCAACACGTGGAAGATTTTTATGATTTGATTGGCCATATTTCTTGATTGTGATAGAGCTGTATTACTGATGGAAGGTTGACGGACTAGTCTGCGACAAGTTTAATGTTTGTGTGGCTCAATGTAGCTGAAGTAGCGATGCATGTTATTAGGGAATGGTTGAAGCTTTGTAGGTGGATAATTTATTATCCTAGATGACCGTTGCTGGCAGGGATGGGCTAAACAGGTATGCACACGGTGCAAGATTATATATAATTTGGTGTGCAGTTCGAGAAAAGTGAACGATATCAGAGAGTGGTTGAGTGTGTTTGAGCTGTTCTACAGTGAACATTTTGACTCTCAGATCTGGTATGATGTGAACCTATGAGGCCAAGAGGCTGGGCTAGCCATGAGGCTAGCTATGACAGTGGTTTGAGAGGAGCTGAAGGGAATCTATGTAGTATGACAGATATATGTCATTGTAACTACATGAAGGTTCTGGTTTTGTAGCCTGCCTGTATTCTCCTAATGGACAAGATGTAACACTCCTAGAAGAGCATAGCTTTGGTCTTGTATTGTAATTGTCTTAGTTACTGAATAATACATGTGAGTTGAATGTTTTGGAGGTGGGTTTTTTTACCTGAAAAGGTTTTCCCCACGTATATCTATGTGTTCATTGTTTTGTCTTTCATGGTTATCTTTCTATGTTGAATTTGTTAGTTGTTTGCATTCATTTTCCTTAGTAGGATCGATGGGGGATCAACTGTGCCTGTTTCCACTTTATGGTACAGTTGGTTGTGTCTTTGTTGTGATTTTGAATTGAAATCACTAAGGTACTGTTGTCTTAGATGCATATCTTGATGACAAAACCGAATCCGTATCCCCAACAAGTGGTATCAGAGCTAGTAGCTTGTTGCTCGTGATACCAACAAGTGGTATCAGAGCATGTTTTGTTGAAGTTCTGGGTTTTCTCTTGTGGTGATTTCTTAGCCTGGCAAGCTTGAGAAAGTCAAGAGAAATCGGTTGGTGATTGATCCTTCGGTGAGTGGAAGTTTTTTGCTTCATTGATTCAACATACAGTTTGAAAGATGTTGGAGATGACTGGAGTTGGTCATGTTGTGGCAACATGGTCTGAAGCTCCTGACTCGCAGCAAAGTTCCTGATGCAAAGGGTGTGAGACGTACTTATAGTTGTGTTGCAATGAAGCATGGTGTTCATACTGGGTGTCTGTGTGAGACGCTCCCTGGTGGTATGGACTTGCTTGTGTTATTGGTCATATATGGAGTGTTGTGCTTGTGCTAGGTGTTTTGACTTAGCACTGAAGGCAGTTTTCTCTGGTGCTCTGACTGCATGGAGGCTATAAAGTGACCTTGGTGGTCTGCAACTTCTGGATAGCCTGGTTCTCTTTTGCTTGTGCATGACTGTGGCAGTGGAACAGGTCTGAAATGGACCTATTGTTTCTGTGTGCTTGTGTCTTGCACTTGCATGGTTTCAGATTCATGTTGTCTAGCTCTGAAGGTTTTGTGTAGATTTTCCTAAAAATTCTATGATGCTTTTTCATGTTCTTTCATTGTTCTGGTTAACTGTGATGGTTGTGTGCAGACACCTGAGTCATCCAGATGAGCAGTGAATATGGAGATGTGTGGGTGTTTTGGAAACACTGTGGTTTTGCAGGTTTTACATGGTTAATATAAAACTTGCATTGTGTGAAGCTGTTGTCTGCTATTTTCTAGACCCTGGCTTTTGGGGTGTGACTGGATGAGATAGTTTGCAGTTCAACATGTTTTGAGGAGGTGTGATGTCTTCTCTGCATGGGAGTGTTGGTATGAGTTTCTCTTTCAGCATTCTTGTGGTATGCTTTGAAGGTTTCCTAGACTATGGTGCTTGAGTTGTGGACATGTTTGGAAAATCAGATCTGTTGTTGGTCTGGTGTTTGATTCATGCTTGTCTGCCTTGGTTGTTCTCTTTGTTTATCTCAGTTTTTGCAGTTTCCAGCGCGATGATAGATTTGTAGGTTTACATTCGGTTGCATCCGCGAGTTGTGCAATGTTGTGGGTTGTCCTTACCTACATGTTTGTTGTGAGACAACTCAGAAGTGGACTGTCTATATCCACGAGCTTGTAACTGTGTTGTGCAGATTTGTTAGCTGACCTTGTCTGTGGTCACTTGTGCATTGGGGTGGCTATTTTGAGATGAAAGGATGGATGATGTTGGAGTACCTGAATAGTCAGTTATGGGAACCTGAAGCATGTGTATCACATTGTCATGGAGAGCTTGTTGCATTGGTTAGTGTAAGTCTTTGACAAGTGATGGGGTGGTTAGTCATGGTGCTTGGAGAGCTCAGTGTCACTGTTCAGTGGGAGCTTTAGCGATGACTGGTGTTCTTTGGTGTTGTAGTTGTTGTGTTCCTTTGCATTTGCATGGTCACTATTTGAAGATGTACAGCATCTTGGAGCCATGAAGGACCTTGGTAGTCTTTGGCTGAGATGTTGGTGGTGCTTGACAGGTGATGTTGGTTTTGGTTTAGAGTTGTTTGCTTTATGTCATGGTATACTCTTGCTTGTGCATTAGAGTTTTGACATACTACATTGGCTCTGGAGACCATGAACATTTCACTTGAAGCATGGTATCTCCTAATGGGGATGTGTAGATCATGGTGTCATAATAAGTTCATGTTCTAGGTTTGGAGCTTTGACAGTGGCCTAGGGGTTCTCTATGTTTTGAGTGCATTGGTCATATGATGGTGAACTTCATGGTTGCTGCAGTATTGCAGATTGAAGCCAGCATGAGATGACAGGTTGCTGATACTCATGGATGCATGGAGAATAAGGTGAGGCTGGAATTCTTTTGGGAATGTTGTTGTTACAGCTGAAAGTCCGAGAAGCCTACACCTTGGTTGAATGTGAATTCAACAGAGACCTTGAAGGAGAATGCTCTTGGGTAAGTCTTTTTGGCTTGTATATCTTGGATGAGCATGTTTTCTTTTCTTCTTGGTCTGCTCGGCAGTGGTATCACTTTGAAAGGTATTTTCCCATTATACTTTTCAAGTGTGTTATGCTTTATCTTTCATGATATGAATCTTGAGTTGTTTTGAGATTCTAGAGGATTCATAATGGAAGATGGATAGCATTGTTTATCTCCTTGTGCTTTAGAGGACTGACAGGAGATGGTTAATATGGGTAAGTCTGATCTTCTTTGAGGTGCTTACATCCATGGTTTTGTTGGGTGTTGTTAAGGCATTTCCCTTTGGGATGTGAAGAAGATCATTCTTGTCATAGCTTGCTTTTAGAAATGTGTGTAGAAGGTGGCTAGATGGTTTGATTTGTTGTTTCTCTCTAATCTGGTCTTGTTCTTCCTGTATGTTCATTTGACTTTAGATGTTTGTGAAGCCATGGTGTTTCTTTCTTCAGTCAGCTTTGAAGTTTCTTTGGAAGAACTATGGAAGACAGTTGAGAGAAATGTTCCTTGTAGCAGGTGGTTGCAGGTGTTGCAGATAAGTGTGGTTGTTTGGAACTGCATGGTTACTTTTCTTTGTGTAGTTTTGGTGGACTTGGTATGCCTGGATCATTAGTGATGGTGTCTGGTTTGCACTTATCTGGACAGTGCCCTTTGCAATGGGAGTACCTGGAAGTGTATGGTCTTTGACTGGTTAACATAGGGTGCTTGTTTTGCTGCTGAGATGGGTGGTTTTATGATGGAATGTGTTCACTGTTGGTCATACCTTTTAGGTATGGGTGGTTGGATGTTTCAGCACGAGCTGTGGGTGTTGGTTATCAGTCACGTGGGTTTTGATTAGTTGGATGGAGGGCAGTCAATTTATGGTTGCTATTCTAATTGGTTGGTTTCTTGTTCTGGAGATGGTGTTTGCCTGGTGCCTTGTTGGTTTTCTGTTGTTTTGCCTTTTGTCGCCTGGAGGATCAATTGTTTTCGTTCCTGAAATTGGTGCTTTTTCACCTTGGCGTATTCCTATGTTTGGAGCTAGTGTCTGAGATGGTGGAATTTTTTTGATGTCGTTGCAGAGGTCTTGGTTGGAGCGTGGTTGCATGGTTTTGGTCCTAGTTCGGATGTTTGGAGGATGCCTAAAAGCTTGCGTCAAGTGGGAGTTTGTTGGAATTTTTCCTTAGCTTTCTGGCATGTTTCTCCTTTTGACCTTAGCAGTTTTATTCATGTTTATGGCATTTACCACCATACCGCAGCAGTCTTCCTTCATGCTCCGGCGGTACCACGGTGGAGGGTTTGGTGGTTACCTCGTTACCGTATATGGTCTCCTTCCTCACTGCGGTGGCCATAGTAATGGTCTGGCTTTGGCGATTACCTCCATACTACAGGTGGTGGGTCGACTCACCGCAGTACCGTAGTGAGACCGCCTATGGTGGTCCTGGCGGTTACCGCCATACCGCGGCCAGCACTTTGGCTGACTGCGGTGGTCGCGGTAAGACCACCAATGGCTTGGCTGGTGGTTACCGATGTACCGCGGCCAGCGCTTTGGCTGACCATGGTGGCCGCGGTAAGACTGCCAGTGGCCTGGCTGGCGGTTATCGCCATACTGTGGCCAGCGTCCTGGCTGACCGCGGTGGCCGCGATAAGACCTCTGTCGGTCTAGTCAACCGTTTACCGCCATACCGCGAGGCTTAGCCAGTAGGGCTGCGGTAGCACGGTAAGAGCTCGGTTGAGCTCGGGGCAGAGTTTAACTAAGTTAGACTCGGTGTTAAGGCAGCTGGTGAATGGCAGGGTGACACGTGGCAGGTTGGCAGCATCTGGTTGGCCAAAGGACAAAGAAGGGTAGAGCTCGGTGTTGACTTGGGGGTTTGACTGGCGAGCTCGGTTGGCTTACCACCATACCGTGAGCTAGTCGGATGGGCTCCGCAGTAGCGCGGTAAGGGCCTAGAGAGCTCGGAGCTCGATTGATCGAGCTGGACCGACTATCAGAAGCGAATGATGAATGGTTTGGCAACACGTGGAAGATCTTTATGATCTAATTGGCCATATTTCTTGATTGTGATAGAGCTATATTACTAATAGAAGGTTGACAAACTAGTCTGCGACCAGTTTAATGTTTGTGTAGCTCGATGCAGCTGAAGTAGCGATGCACATTATCAGGGAATGGTCAAAGCTCTACAGGTGGATAATTTATTATCCTGGATGACCGTTGCTAGCAGGGATGGGCTGAACAGGTATGCACACGGTGCAAGATTATATATAATCTGGTGTGTAGTTCGAGAAAAGTGAACGATATCAGAGAGTGGTTGAGTGTGTTCGAGCTGTTCTACAGTGAACATTTTGACTCTTAGATCTGGTATGATGTGAACCTGTGAGGCCAAGAGGTTGGGCTAGCCATGAGGCTGGCTATGACAGTGCTTTGAGAGGAGCTGAAGGGAATCTATGTAGTATGACAGATATATGCTATTGTAACTACATGAAGGTTCTGGTTTTGTAGCCTACCTGTATTCTCCTGATGGACAAGATGTAACACTCCTGGAAGAGCATAGCTTTGGTCTTGTACTGTAATAGTCTTAGTTACTGAATAATACATGTGAGTTGAATGTTTTGGAGGTGGGGTTTTTTACCTAAAAAGGTTTTACCCACGTATATCTGTGTGTTTATTGTTTGGTCTTTCATGGTTATCTTTTTGTGTTGAATCTATTAGTTGTTTGCATTCACTTTCCTCAGTAGGATCAATGGGGGATCAACTGTGCCTATTTTCACTTTATGGTATAGTTGGTTGTGTCTTTGCTGTGATTTTGAATTGAAATCACTAAGGCACTACTGTCTTAGATGCATATCTTGATGACAGAACCAAATCCGTATCCCCAACAATATTTGCATTAGAAAAGTCTAAAAGAAAGCATTATCCTCATATATTAATACATTTGCATTCATCATACATCCATGCATTATCATATATTCATACATTTGTATTTATCATATCCAAAAGCATTCCATTCATTTATCATGCATTAGGAATCATAAATCATTCATATCCACATATAAAATCATATATTTGCATTCCATATAATAAACCATTTTGCATTCATTCATCTGTCCATATCATCGATATATACATGGGAAAAAATACAAAGATACAATGCATATCATATCATTTGCATGAATGTATCCATCTCATACATCATAATAAAAGCATCATTCATCAACACATAGAATCATACATCATCATCTCATTTCTACATCCATACATAAAATATGGTATAATCATATAGAACATCGCATGACATATAGCACATAAAACTAAATGCATCCATCATAAAAATCATATAAACATCATGTAGATCAATCATCGCAACTGCATATCATATAAATCTCATAATAACAATGTCAAGTGTATAAGGATGTCCAACAATATGAGGAGATACATCATCAAAAATGGAGAAGTATATCAAAATATCATAAAGTATTTGAATCGGTGTATACAATGTCTCAACAAATACACCAAAGCTGATCAAATGAAAACACTATGAGCTGTTGCCCCCAAATGTCATAGGCCTCATGGACCCTCCTGCCAAACCTCCTATAGCCCCTGACAGACCTACACCTGGTGCACCTGTACCTGGGTCTGGACTTGTATCTCAATGTGGTGGCCCAACCACACCCATGTTGGTGGTCTAAGAGTGGCTCCATGTTGATCTAGACTTTGGATAACTCATCTAACGCTCTGCAAGCACTGCATCATAATAACGGCCCATGTAGTACTCAGCCTCTCTGGTGACTCGAGTAACCTCTCTCATCATCTCACCGATAGTGGTCCCCTCTGCTACCCTTTGCAATCTATCTACCAGGGGCACCGCCTGCTCTCCATGTCGTTTGGTTGTATCCCTCTTTGTTGTCAAAGTGGCAATCTGGGTATGTGCCTGTCCCTGTGCCTGTAGTTGTGTCTGGGCTTGAGCTAGCTGACCCTGTAGTGTCTGTACATGTCCCTATAAAATAGCAACCTTCCCCTAGGCCTGAGCCAGCTATGCCTGTAAGGCAGCAATCTGTGCTTGCTACTGCTATGAAGGCACCCCAATCTGTACATGTGTTGCAGCCACCAAGGATCTTCTGTGTCGAGGTATCATCACATCCCTCACATCAAATGCTCAGCCTCCTCCATCACGACCTCCTCAATCTCCATCTCCTCCATCATCTCCTCCTCCATCCCCACCCATGGCTCTCTCCTCCTCCTCTCCATCACCCCTCCCTCTCCTCATCATCATCCACTGTTGGCACTAGCTCGTCAAGACTAGATAGTCTAGGAAATGGATGTGTGTCGAAGTACTCTGCATAATCCTTTGACATCACAGCCTCTGTAACCTCCGGATGATATGCCCACATCATGGGTTTTAACCCATAATACTCCTAACATATTGCATCATAGGACAAAAGGGGTCCCCACTCTAGTGTATCCTAGTGCCTCCTAGCATACATGGCCACTCACTGGGGCATGCCTTGCACTCTGCCATACTATCAGTCAACCCCGCCTAGAAGAAACCTCTCAATAATGAACTATGTTTGTCCAATCAAAAAACCTGGTTGTGCACACATACAACATCTCTAACTGATCCTCTTCCCACTGCTCATAGTCTAGGTATGGTCGTCATGTCACAGTGTCAAGATCATCTAATACCCGGTGCCAGTAATCTAATTTCCCAGTTTATGTTGGACAATGGGGCCTCTATATCCATATACATATGGCCTGCCAATCGGCCAAAACCTATTTGCAACTGGTCGGGTAACAGCTATGTGCTCCCATGCCCAGATCTGAAATAATGTCACCCTAGTTGATAGGCTGGTAGCTCCAAGATAGACTACCTAGTGCAGATCATGATATAGATGTGCTAGCATGCATGAACCCTAGGCATAGTGGGTCCCCTTTAGAATCATCTTCTCTAAAGTCTGATCCCACTCGACATGAGGACTCCTAAATCACTCTCCTATCACCATAAAAAAATCACAAAATCAATCAATCAAACAATCTATCAATGCACCTTGCCTACCATGAGGTCAATCAAACAATCTATCAATGCACCTTACCTACCATGAGGTCAATCAAACAATCTATCAATGTACCTCACCTATCATGAGGTAAATCATCATCAATCAATCATTGAATCTCACCTATCATGAGATCGATCATCATCTAATCTATCAACATCATCAATCAATATCAACTCAAAGGCTAATGTGATCGAAAATCATTCAACATAAGGAGAAATCAAAAATCCTCATTTCTGGCATGGATGCACCATAACAGCGCTTTTATGTGTTAAAACATCAATGTGCTAGAAAATTTAATCTATGCGCCATAACAGGCCATGTATGCGCCAATTCAACGCATGTGCCAAAATTTTGCATCAATGCACCATAACAGTGCATGTATGCACTACTTCACCTAATAGATGCGCTAAATCATGCAACCTATGCTCTTGAAGAGCTATGCATCAAAACAGACAACCGATGCGCTACATCAGGTCATATATGTGCTAAAACTCAAATTCTATATGCTCAAACAGGTCATGCATGCACTACTCTATCTTATGGATGCACTAAAACAGTTGAGCGTAAGATTCAAAATTTCAAAAACACGGGAAAATTAATTCAAAATTCATTAAAAAAGAGGTTTTTAGAGATTCGTACCAGAGGTTCGTATGCTGTCAAGCGGTTGCGTTGTTGCACGCGCTCAAATCGATGAGTCTGAATTGGGATCACCATTTTTCTCCAAGTGCTCAAAGTTTCTCAATCTCTCAAATTTTCAAAATCACAATGCACAAATGAGTTTCTTTTTCACTTTTTACCTCTTAAAAGGGTAATTAAGGTTGGTAATTAAGTGGCATTTTTATTTTTTTTCAAAATGGGCCTTTAATCAACTAATCAACACTGTAGCAGGTTCACTTACAATTTTTGGGAGATAAATCGACACACCATCATCAAATTTGAAAATCATCAGAATATTATTAGAAAATCATTTAATCATCAAAATTTTGAAAAATTCAAAAATCATAAAAATTCAAAAAAAATCCCCGATTTATCTTTTGAGGGGGCATACATCAATCATCACTGAAAAATCAGCATTCGAGGCATGTCAAAATTTTTATCATCACGGTCTGACAAATTTTTGTTTGAAACAATGCATCTGCGCACATCACTTCAAACAGGGGCAAAATGCATACACTTAAAAATGGTCTGGAGCACAAATTAATTAAATACTAGTTATTTAATTAATTAATCTTAATTCCTCTACTTATATAAATAAATTGATAGATTTATTTGTATAGTTCACACCTTTAATTCTTTTATTTAAAAATCATCTTTCTTCTTGAATTAATTAAATACATAAATTTAAATAATTTGTTATTTGATTATTCCCCTTCCTCATTAAATTTGAATTTTTAATTCAAATTTGTCACATTTCTCCATAATTTCCTAACTTCCTCCAAATCACCCTCCACATCATCACATATCATATGATTTCATTTACTTCTAATTTTCAAATTGGAAATATTCATATAACCTCCTAACCTCCTTGGAGACACATGGCTCCTCTTTCTAATTGATGCTCTTTGACACTTGGATGATTTGTCTTTCCAAAAGGAGTAGCCTCCATGATTTCCTCCAACCTCTTTGTGCTCCACCGTTGATCTCTCAGGATCACGATCTCGACCATCCATCTTTGCCACCTCATCCAAGACTTGGAAAAATCTATAAATAGGAGATCATTCTATAGCTTTTCAACAAGGATTTGATCATAAACTTATGCTACATAAATTATCTTAGCAATTGAGAGGAATTGAGAGCATTTTAGAGTTGCATATCATTTAGTATTGTTATCATGGAAATTTTACTTTGTAGCATTTTAGTGTGGCATTAGTTTTTATCATAGAATTTGCATTATATCAATAGCAATAATCTTAGTATCATCTACATAGCAGCAATATCATATTTCATTTAGCTTTCATATCAAAAATACCAAAAATATGTTAATGTAGGCATGTAGCTTTGCATTTCACAAAATCTTCTCATTTCTTAGGTTGCCATCTTTTGAATTTATGTGCAACATACAAATCTGAGAGCATGAATTTAGAGATCCTTAACATTAGAGAGCAATGAGATGATTTGAAAGGATAGCCATAACAGTTTAATTTGTTATTTCAATTCCTTTTATATAAGACGTTTCATTGATGTGTGTGTATATTTAATTTATAAATTTTTACTCCACTTTATAAACATCACATAGATACTATAATGGGATAATAAGGATGGTAGACCTCCCCCCAACTTAAAGGTTTGACTGTCCTCGGGAAACAAGGAGAAGGTAGGTATGGATGCTACATATATGATTAATATAATAAGAAATATTAATAAAGTTAAGAGATAAAACAATGAAAAATAAAATTAATTGTTTTACCAACTCGCATGGCTAGTTATGCCAAGGGCTGGTGGCCAAAAGAACTCAACAACTGTAAATCTCCAACAATGAAGGAACCAAAAACTGTAACTGTGGATGTCCAATAAGGAAACAAAAAATGTGATAAGGATTTCAGCCACACCACACATGAAATATCTCCATTAGACTTGAAGCATTAGGGAACATATTGATGGTAGCAGCCAATTTCATCTATTCATTGTTGCTAACACCTCAACTGAATGTGTAACTTATGTGAAATGTGATCAAAGAAATGTTGACCACAACAAACTGGAGCATGGCCATGCAAGAGAGTGATAGGAGATTCTAGAGGCACTCAGAATGTTGAAAAATTTGTAGAAGCATCTGAGTGTACCTAAAAAATTAGTAGCCCATACAGAACATAGATGATTGCATTTTTATTTTTATTTTTTTTATTTTTTATTTTTCTTTTTTGTTCTTTTTTCAATTTTGATAATGACAACAGATCGTCGGTATCCCAATTTTCAACCTACTACCGCCTAGAGGCGTCGAAGAATCAGTTTTCACCCCTAATTTTATTTTGTAGTTAGTATCTGCCATAATCCAATTTTCAGATATTAACTGGCCAACAACGCCCGAAGGTTTTCATTTTGGATCTTATATTGCTTTTTTCTTTCTTTATTTTTTTCATTTTTTTTCATTTTTGAATAACTGCATATAATGACCAAAGAAAAAGAAACCCTTATATGGATGATGAAAATGATATCATTGAAACCTTAGAGTTTCATTTGAATCCCTTCAATAAAAGTAATTATAAAAATTAATTGCTTGTATTATTTGAAATGATGACCAATAATAACTTGAGCACAATCTGGAACATATAACCACCACTTCAAACAATTTTGATCTCATTTAGCTCATTCCACTATATCTGAAAGGTGACTATAGAACTTGAAATAATGATCAACAAGAAATATACCTTCATCAAGATTGACCATGCATAGTTTATAGCATCATTGTTTCTCATGCCACTATGCTTTAAAGTTGCCTATAGAACTTCATAATACATACCCACTCACTTGGTTGAAATAATTGTTCAGAATGGCCATAATCTTTGGAAGACACTTTGGTCCATGATGACAAATTTGAAACAAATCATATCAATTTCTCATGAAGCTATGTTATTGTGTCCTTCTGAGCATGAGAGATATCCATAACTATTTCCAAAGTTGTATGAAAATACAACTTCCTTACCATAGACAAGGGAGTGTAGTGAAAGATTAGTTCTAGTCTCTCAACTAGTCCAATGTATCCATACAAATTTAGGTAAGCAAATGCTTATCTCTATGTGTTCAAGCTCCTTGCATGTCTTCAAGTTGTCTCTGGATGTGTAGCTCAAGAACATAGTACTACAAGATTCGTGGATCTCATACACCAAGTTACATACTATCTTCCACATGGTCTCACATCAGGAGAATCTCTACCCATAAATTTTGTTCACATTTTTCCCAATAATCCTCTTATGATCTCCAAGAGAGAAACACAAAAGAAACTTTATCTTAACCATCTAGTTAGCACGGCCAAGAAAGTGTCTATGGATGCCCACGTAGAGAAACATCATCAACTGGTACTGGTGCAAAATTATTGAGTAACCACAATAAGAACCCTGTAACCATGTTCTCCTAACCAAGCATATCAAGTGTAGTAATGCACAATATCATCCATTCAATAACTCCACCATTAATAAGTAATTTATTCATTTGTTTAAATGAAGGTAGAGTTATTAATATGAATAGATACTTTATAATAAAAGGATGAATTACAATTAATTCTTCTGTAAACATAATATAAATTCAATTCCAATAACATAAGAATACATACCTTTATTTGGTCCAAAGCTCACACATGTGGTTTTATTGGAAGAACCAAAGAAATAATGAATGAAAGCATTATCAAGAATCAACCAATGAGCTCCATAACTTAAGTGATCTTCACCCCCCAACTTAATTGTATACTGAAATGTGGGCATTAGGATAATCCAAAGAAGTCATAAACACAATGATTTAAGAATACCTCGAGCCTTTTTCAATGAATGGTCATAATCAAGAAATACAATGATATATAATATCTTGAGTTGTTCAATGAATGTTCATCTTAAGATAAAGAATCAAGAATGACAAAGATATAATTATTAATACTTTGATCCTTGTCAATGAACAATCATTATTTTGTAGCATTATATCATTGTAACATTATATCCTTGTCAATGTTTGGTATGGTCATTAATGCTTTCAAACCCATCTAATTGTACTTAAATATAAAATCAAGTATCAATGGGCCTAAATCAATAAGTGTGTGAGGAATATGTATTTTGACCATAGGCCTCCAAAGATCTATATAGTTGAGTATAAAAATATTAAAAGATAGATCTTGTAGGCTTTCATTTGTTATCTCACACAATTCTTCAATAATCAATGCATTTAGTTCAATAGTGATTAGTACATGATTAATTTCAACACACACATTTATGAGTTCCATAATTTAACTATACTCATTTTGAAGTGTTTCCTTATGTGTGTGAATACCCTCTAAAGGTTGTGATTTGTTAATTAAGTAAGAATAACTATGTTAAATATCATTCAATTGATCATATTGTTCTTCTAATTCAAGCAAATTTAAATCACATCCTGTAATTGCAGCAATATACTTCAATTGTGTTTGGTCAATTTCAAGCACCTTAGAAAAATATAAAGGGATCCATGCATATGCATTATTATATGCAGTTTCAACCACCTTATTATGCAATATTTCAATAGGCATCACAGTTGCCTTTGGTGGATATTGTGAAGTGGATAGTTGGTGATATGAATGTGATAATGAAAATGGTAATAATTGTTGTGGATATAAAGTGGGTGGTGTTGATGGTGAAGATGACACAAACAACGTTAAAACAGAATATTTCTACTCTATTTCTCTTGAAAAAGAAAGACAACATATAGTAGCCTAACTCCCAAGGTCCTGGTAGTTGGTTCTCAACTGTCTGGTGTCACTCAATCGGTTCATGCAACTGTAATATTCAAGGGGCCTGTGTTGGTAACAAAAGATTCAAGCTATGACTCATTTTACCGACTACTTTAGTAGATCAATGGGGTTTTCAAATAAAAGAAAAAGATAGGACAAAAAGGGTAAAACAATAAGTATGAATCGAATTTATCTAGTATCTGGACATATACTTTCGACAATGAATGTTTCCTAATAGATCATAAAAACCATTAGATGACACAGCCTATAGCATAATCTATACCATTGCATACATTTCAGGTGTTTAATTAACTTTGCAATTACTCTTCAAAAATATTCCAAGGGTTTCAAAACAACACACATTCATTCATCATCAAGATTATAGATCAACAGACTTTTTAGTAACTTCAACTCAATGACAATATAATAAGATGATCCTTAAATCTGATTCCTTCAAATGACTTTCATCATTCAAGAAACTCTTATGTTCAGCACAATCACTACATACAGATAGATCATAACTTATCAACCTTATCAAACAAACAATTTAATTCCAAACACCATATTTCGAGTAAACCTGTAATTCTATTAATTGTAAAGGATCAAATACATTGTATCTCTATGAAATCACTACAAAATTCTATCTCCTAGCATTAGGTAAGTGAATCCAATTCTCAATTAGCCGACCTTTACAATATGATACCCATCTGGTATTTATAGATATACAAAATGTCCGAACTTCACTTCTATTTTAAGCTTCCCACCTTTTTAGGAACAACAACTTTCTTGGAAACTCAGATCAATTTGATCTTGAGTTCTTACATTAGACGTTCAGTTTAACTAAAAATATAAGATAGAAGAAAAAGAAAAGAAGTCATGTGCCCCCCCAAGACTGTTAGTGTTGTATGCATGCAACATGCAAGGAAGATAAAAATCATGCATGCAAGGATTTCGTGCATGCGAAGCTGGATCTGCCATGAACTCATCGTAGCTGGTGAAGACTTGTTGTAAAGTATCCATCTCTAGCCCATCAATCTAGTCATCTTCAAATTTTTCGATCCAACTCGGTTATAGCAAACTCCTTCATATCCTTTATTTTCATCAATTCTCTCCCCGCAACTTTTATCTCTTCTTTGACTTCTACAAGCCAATCTATTATCAAGTCTTCTCCATCATCCTTCTCCTGCATGAGTCCTTGAAATCTTTCATTCCATTTCTTTAACCTGACTCAAAGGCATGCCATCTTTTGTCATTACATTCACATCTACAATTATGGCCATGACTGCTTCCAACTCTTCCAACTGCTCAGTCAAATTATTAACTGCTTCCTGAATCTTATCCTTATGTTTGCTCAAAAATCCAGTCCTAAACTTGAGTATGCGAGAAGTCTTCCCCACAAAGTCTTTGTTATCTTCCTCAAGTATGGATTGTTCTAGAAGAGTAGTTAGAGGCAATGCACCTACCTTTTCTAACTTCTGACTATATTCCTTATACTCTTCTTCTTGCTTTACTGATGCCTCAATATATTGATGCATCTCTTTTATCAATCCTTCTGCATCCTTGTAGGCTTTAAATCCTTCCACTAAAACCTCACCTACCTCTTGGTTCAATTTATCTATCCATTTGTCTACCATCTCTGCCTTACCTCTAACCTGCACCAAATCATCTACCTCCTTTTTGCTTAGCAAAACAGGAGTCTCAATGGTTTTTACCTATTGTGATCTTGGAGAGGAGACACTCTTCAAGAATAAATGCAACTGATCCAACTGAGCCTTAAGCTCATCCTTCTTTTGCTTGTCCTTTATCATTCTTGATTTAGTTGTTGAAGCCACTACATCAATTAAACTCATTTGTTGATTTCTAGTGGGTCTTCCCAAATTGACCATACTCAGCTGATAGTCTGTTAGCTGCATATCCCCTACCTCCTTTTCTATCATAGGCATGGCACATTCAGCAACTATCTCCCCTTTATCTGTGAGTCTAGTAGAATGTAGAATTTTAGCCTTCTTCTTAGGCCTTTCTTGCTCTATCCCCTTCATCATATCCTCCCAATTGAGAGGTTGTGGAGGTGTTCTTGCCCTTTTCTGTAGGTCCAATTTTAACCATGTAGGAGCACTTGGAGCAGTAGTTGTCATAGAGGAAGAGGGAGCAATAACTGTAGAAGGTGGCTGCATACTCACTTGAAATTGGGATTCAACCCTTGCTTTCTCTTGTTGTTCTTGTAGCATATGCATTTGCATAAGTTTTTCAGCCTCTTCTCTATCCTTTTGTTCTTGTATTTTCTTATCTTCCTCTTCTTTCCTCAACCTCTCTTCCTCCAACTGATTTCTCTCTACTCTTTCCTTTTCTAACCTTTCCTTTTCTAATTCTTCCTTCTCTATTCTTTCTCTTTCTAGAGCTTCCCTTTCTAGAGTCTTCCTTTCCAATTTCTCTTTTCCTAAGGCCTCTAGTTTTTCCCTTTCTAATCTTTCTGCTTCCAAAGTCTTAAGTCTTTCAGCTTCAGCTTCTTCTTCCTGTTGTTTCTTAATCAACTCCTCGGCCTCCTTTTCCTTCCTTATCTTCTCTGCTCCTTCCTCTTTTTGTCGAGCTTCTTCTGCAAGCTTTAGTTTGGCAACCAAGATCTCTTTTTCCCTCCGGTCTCTTGCTTTCTCCTCTTCAAGATCATGGATCTTTTGTATCAACTCTAGCTTGTCATTTTTTGCTTTAACTTTAAGCTCATGTTCTTGTTGCCTCCTTTGCTTCTCTACTTCATCAGCTGCTGCATTAATTTCAACTTGCTTTGCCTTTAATTGTTGCTGATGAAGTAGAGCATCAACTTGTACCTTTTCCTCGATTTCTTTTTGTCTCTCCGCTGCAACCCTTGCATCAGACTTCCTTTTTTCCTCTTCAAACATTTTCCATTGCTCTTCTTGTGTTAGAATCTGCTCAATAGTCCCCTCTAAAGGCATGTTTTCTTGCAAATCCTTTACTGACAGAGTTTCATCTGAATCTGTCTCAACTTCTACAAATTCTTCCTCCACTTCTTTTCCTTTAGCAACTTCATCCATGGTATGAAGAGCTCCTTCTTGAACCTCTTTACTCTTCTTTCTTGTAAGTGGGGCTTGGGCGGATGATTCACCTAAAGTAGGTGTTGAACCAGCAGATCCCACTAGAGCATCTCCTTCTTGAGTTTCCTCTCCATCATCCACCACCTCAAGTTCTATTTCTTCAATGTCCAGAGGAAGGAATTTTAATGGCTCTTTGGGAGGTGTCTTTCTCTTAATTCTCTTGTATCCTTTACCCTTTTTAATAACTGGCCCTTGAGAAGTTTGAGTTCTTAACACTAACCATTGTACACTTCTATCTAACACTGTCCTTCCAATCTTCTTAATGTCAATTGTTTCTTCAGCATCCCAATCAATTGGGTCCAAGCTCTTGGTGCCAATGTTCAACGCTTCATAGGATGGATCCAATACCATTCCATCATCCACCAAGGTGTCAGGAATTTTTTTCTTTAATACCAAGCTCTGACATGAGTGAGACTGATAATCTCTCATAATTCTTCTTCCTCAAGTCATACTCATCTTGCCGATCACACCAAAAGTCTTCTAACAAATTAAAATTTCTAGTGAACATTGAAGGTAACAAGGTATACATCTTCTTCTTTGGATCAAAATACTTACGAGTTGTATACAATCCCAATTTCAATTGTATCAACTCATTACAGACCACCTTTGCTCCCTTCAAGTGTTGACAGCTATATTCACCCAACTTCATGGGAAATTTATGACATCCAATTTTATGCTTAATGCCAAACCGAGCATTAACTCCAATAGCTTGATATACAAATTCCATTAACACCATTTTGTTACTGCAACATCTTGGAAGTAAATGGGGATGACCTTCAAAACCAAACAATCTGAAGTATGTAAATTTGGGGTATTGGATGTACCAACTCCCCCATTCGGCAATGAACACCATGGCTTCTTGACTTAACCTGTATCATGCATCTCCATTCAACTGATTAATGACCACATATAAAAATACATCATTGACTCTTTTGAAATGAGTCTTAGCAACCTGAAGAGATAATTGATCATAGTGCTCCCATACCTTCTTTTTCCCATCCAAGGCTCCCATTATGCCCACTCTGTTCAAACCTGGGAAAACACCTACTCTTGCTGTTGCATAAACAATGTAAGAGGTCATAAAGAAACACTTGGTTTCTCTGATCTTGGTCAACTGATCATGTATAGCATCAGAAACAATCATTGACCAATCAAACTGTTGTTCTCCTTTCAAGATAGTCTGAATAAAAGGAAACATCGACTCCTTGAAGTAAAATGCATCCCTCTTTCCAAACACCCTAGACAACATCGCAATCAACCTTGCTACCTCTTCATAGAAATCTATCCTCTTTGGCTGATCTGCAAGTTTGGTCAAAGATTTCTTTTCTACCTTCAACCACTTCTTATTCAAATGAGTTTTATTTGATCCCTTATACCTACTATATTGTTCCAAGGCCTCTGCCTCATTTAATTGCACCAAGTTCTTTGGATCTAGAACATCAAATATAGTCTGAAATGCCTGAGGAGTGAGATTAATAATGACATTGTCTTGTGAATCCGTACATAGTCTTGTAGCAGGATCGTAAGCACTGGCTACTGTCATGATTAACTTTAGGCACTGGACAGATATAGGAAACAAAGTGATATGAGCTAACCCAGAGCTAACAATTCTTTTCATGGTCAGTGTAATATCCTTGTCAAATGCCTCTGAATACCATTCCTCAAAGTTGTATGGACCTAGATTGCTATCAGTGATATCCGACCAATCCGATTCCACCTTGCTCATCTTCACAACTGGACTCTTGTGATTATACCTTAATGTATAAGGTAGTTGTTCGGGCTTCATCTTCTTTGGTTTTAAGGCTACCTTTGATGTTTCTGCAGGCTGGTTTCTCCGAGCAGCTTCCCCTGATGTTCCTAACATCTTTCAACTTTCCTGCAAGCAAAACCTCTAATTAGACTTTTAGATATTATCATAAAACATACTTTAAAACCATACCTTTCATATATGCACCAGAGGCAGAACCAAGCAGAAACACAACCTAAACAGCCTCCTTTTACAACACTCCCAGACTTGGAGCAAAAATCGATATAGAAATTTCAATAACAATGAACGGGCTCGGAGTCGGAATCGAGGAGGTTATCGGAATCGAGATCGGAATGGAAAACGGATTTGATTTTCTTCACATTTATATTCTCATATTCTATTTCCATTCCACTTTCGATTTGGTCATCATTATTTTAAAGGAGATTTTCTCATTATGCGCGGAGCCAGACACAGGATGAAACATGGAATTGATACCTTTTGCAAAACATAACTTTCAAGTTCAAGATTGATTCCAATCCCATCTCCGCCTAGATTGACCATGACATCATCAAGGATTTTGTTTGTTTTAACATATAACTTTGTGATTAAAACCAAGGTTGCTTTAAAATGAAAAGGGGCTTAAAAAACACTATGTTCATATGACCATGGGGAACGACTAAATCATAAGGTATCATATTTTAATCATTTCAAAAGTGATCACAGAGACCAACGAAACCCTAATCTAACAACATGATAAAAACAAACTAGGGCATGGATTTTAAACCTTATCGTTTTTACCAGACTAAATGCGACAAAACCCTAAGTAAAAATGATGAATCAATTTACCCTAACTCACTATAAATCTCTAATCTATCTCACTGTAAACTTCTAATCTAACTAATCACCATTTAAAACCTAAACTTAATCTAACTCACTGCAAAACCAAAAACAGCACGACGCAATCACGATTAAAACATGAAAGCGACCGTGCCCTAAAAATAGAAAGAACTAATAATATAAGCAAAAGAAACAAAGAACATAACTAGATAAACAAAAAGAAACAAGACCCTAATAACAAGCATGCCAAGAAACACAAAAATTGTTTGGAAACGACATGATTCCAAACACGAGCAAACATATACAAAACACGCAATAGTAAATAAAACAAAGAACAATAATAAGAAAACCTACCTCGAATACACAAGAAAGCAACTAACCTTCTGAACTAATCCGCTCACAACAATCCTCTCTTCCTTCAATCTTTCGCTCAAATGAACTCTGCCTCTGCTCTTTCGTGCTCTTCAATCTCTTAATAATGATAATAATGACTCGTTTAATCCTTATATGAAGGTAAAACTGAAGATTTCTACCTACACGACCAACTGTCATTAATGCATTAACACGCAGTTAAGGCGGAGTCGGAACAGAAAGTGAACCAACACTTCACAACAGTGCGACTTCAGTCAAAAAAGTCAACAATCCAAAACTACACCGGGGGCAGAACTAAAATTGAAACTGATTCGAAACTCTTTGAGAAATTTCCAAACTTCATTCCAATTTCAGTTTCGGTTCCGCCAACTAAACATAAAACAAAACAAAAGACAAAAAATAAAACAATAGACCGACATAACAAAACTAAACAAAAAGACAAGACCAAAACCAAAAGTCAAAATAGCAAAGGCGGGGACGAAGTTGATTATGATTTTGCAATTTTTGGAAAAGACTAAATTAACTCCCACTCCGGCTCTGGTTCCGCTGAAGGCAAAACAAAAGATATAAACAAAAAAAGATTGTCGGGATGAAAACCAAAACAAGCTTCGAAAGAACCTTCAAAACCGAATTCTGTTTCGGTTCCGATTCCGATAGAGAAACAAAAGAAAAAACAAAGTATTGGCAAAAACAAGACTCCAAACTTTGTTTCAAAATCAACTAAGTACAAAACTAACAAAGGGGGACCCATTTTGACCAAGGCAAAAAGATGGGATGGTTATGCAAGGCATAACAGGTGGAATGAAGTTGGATGGGTATAATGGAGATGGTAATGATGGGTATTTTGGTTATTGTGAGCATTCACTATTCCATTCACCATACATACTAGGTGAAGAATTAACATGTGAAGAAACATATTGGTTTTCCAATCCAATAGAATTATAAGACATTTCAAAATCATTATGCATACCTTGATCTTCCCAATTTGGCATGTGAACTTGTCCTTGAGTTACAAAGAAGACTTGTGCACTTTCATCGTTGTCATGTTGAGGCTCACTTATAGCGTCTATCTCCTTCTCCGTGTCCTCTTGAATAGATTGGCATGTGCACATAGATTCCTCCTTGCAACAATTAGAATAACGCATGGTTAAATCATCATTTTCAAAATTCCATTGTCCTAAAAATTCATTAATGATTTGTTCTTGCTCAACTATGGAAATAAAATTTGTAGATTTTTGTGACAATGTATTGGACGATCAATTTTATCTAAGTTGCATTCTTTATGCAGAAGGGGTATAAAAATACCACTTTTTATCAATGTGATTCCCCAACCAAATTATTCTTTTGTTTTTAAATCTGAAAGCGGGGGTCTAGGGGTGGCAGCCCCTAGCAGGGTCAAGGGGCAGTGCCCTGGGCGCTCTCCCTATCATGATACAGGGTGGGGTCAAGGGGAAGCGCCCCATCACCAAGCATATTTCCCCTCTTGCGTGGCCTTTGGATTCTTCATTTTTGAAACATTTTTCTCCCAGAATTGACATGTCTACACTACCTTGAAAATGAAATATTCTTGTCATTTTTGTGTTGTTTCTTCAATATTACTTCTTTCTTATCAATGACTCACAAGTAGTGATAATATATAAATGGTAAGCTATATTCTAAGATCTACCTACAAAATCTAACAATGCATCTATATGATTTAAAACAAAGCAAACCAAGGTTAATCATCTAAACAAGGTCAACAGTTGCATAGATTTTCACTGAGGCACAATGGTCCTAACTCAACTCATCGTGCTAACATGCCTTTGACACCTCTCCCCGAAAACGTCACCAAAATGATAGGCCAACACTAGGGCAAAGAATAAGAAAGATTTAACACTTTATAATGAATTTCAATTTGGTCTATATGTGTCAATCCGGGGGCGTAAACTTGTGAGAGGTGTTGTGGCTATATGCCAATCAAAGGGGTGAGAGTTGTGAGATGAGTGGGGATGAAATGCAGCTATGAAAATAAATCTACAACAAATCAAAACAACTCTGGCAAAAGGAACTGTCACTACCTAGCGACAGGAACAACATCAACAATAATTATTTGTGGAAATTAAACTCAACTTCAAAAAAAACTAATCTGGAAATTATAAAGTAATATAAAGCATTAACATCTAATCTAGAAAATAATCTCACTATTTATAATCAATTTACACTCAATAAAAAACAAACCACACTTGCAGATAATACAGAAATAATAGAAATAACACACTGCTAAATAAATAAAAATCACCAGACGTCCCAAGAAGTGGGCCCTGCCTCCTTAGTCCGTTGGATGATGAAACATAAGCTTTCCTACATGGGACTGATCATACAAACATTGATTTTACTTATCAAAAAATAATTTGTCAATGATACAGAAGTTTGGCATAGAAATTTAAGTATATATTTAATCTCCTTTGGGCTGATATGACATACGTATTTATAGCCCATGGCTACAAAAACTAATATCTAAAATAGTGTAAACAAAATAACTTATTTTGGCTTGTGGCCAACAAAATAATGGCCCACGTAACAGCTGAGAATAGGAAATAGAAAAATTGGCGGGTTTCCTTCACCACAAGTTTCCTTCACCATAGGATTCCTTCCACTACAGGCATATCTCCATCACAAGAATGATGTGTGTGGATCATTGGTCTATGCTGATATAACAGTAAATAGGTGGTATTATGATTGTTGGTTTATGATGTTAGAACAATGAATAGCTAGCAATATCCATTCACACATTCGTGTAATTATTTAGCTCTAGTATATAGTCAGCATCAATGCCACTTTGGAGGTTGATGTCACCATTTGGAAGGATGACAGAGATAAGTTGTTGATCAAAAAGTAATAGACAACAATTCCTGACCAAAAAGCGATAGGAAGATTTGCAGCTCACAATTAACATGTTGCATAAATACAATCATATTTATTTATTCACATAGTTTATCTAATAACTAAATTAAATATTACTTATATATATTAAATCGTATGCAACATAAAATGGGAAATGTTATAGAAATGGAACAAAAATGGAATGTGTGGATGGTATGAAAGCGTATGAAATAGGCTTAAACATGGCATAAAATGGAACATAATTTACTCTCATCAATTTCATCACATTGATTGTTGCTCCTATGTCAACTAAGGTATTCTTGATGAGAGTTCCATTGATTTTGACATCTACAACAGGACTTCCTAGGTTTTCATATTTAGGGACAACTATGTTTCCTAAATGATTTGGGAGGTAGGATGTCCACAAATGATTACGTGTTCACTTTTTTGGAGGAGTTATTAGTTGGATGAGTAGGAAACAACCCATGGTTGGATTATCCACTATATAAGTAGAGCACATGGTTGTAACACATGCATGTAAGGATGTAGTATGGTTATATAGATTATGTTCAAGTATTAGCTTTAGTTATAAACATGTCAAATTTTGATGTGATAATAAAAATGTTATATGTTTGGTGGAGAACCTAATACACCATGCTTGTATGAAGTATATTGTTGTTTAATATCACTTTGTTCATGTGATGGTTGAGGGTCATAGTGTAACAATCACGATGTTCTACTAAGTAAAAATTCTCAATGTTTTCACCTCAAGTGAATAAACCATGATATCATAACATAACAATAAAAAAAATTATTTTCTATAATGTAAATTACATGCACATTTGAGTAAACACTATTCCAAACTTCTATTGCATTCCATTGTAATTTCACAAATCTTTTCATAGCATAGATTTCATTTTGAATAAACTCAAGTTTATTATTTCAAGAATACATCCTTCCATATAAATGGGTACATGAAACATATATAACTCTTTTGAGCTTCATTCAATAATAGATATACAAACTGGTCCTAGTGTCGTTGCTTGGTGCATACATTCTAGATGTCTCCAATCCTTGGTGTATACACTCTAGTAGTCCCCAACACTGATGCAAACATCCGCAAACCTTGGCCTCCAACTGATGAGGAGAAGCATCACTAAAGCACTTTTCTGCCAACCATAGACTCAAATGTGATCCCCCGCACATCTACCACATATGGTAAGATGACCCTTCCCTTCGATGAAGTGTTTAGTTGGTAAACCCTGTATTAATAGCCTATTTGAGCTTAGTGTTGTGCCCTACATAACTAGAACTTATATCCATTACAATCCTGAACTAGCATGCATAAAAGGAACACAGTGAACTGACAGTGCAATCAATTACACTACTTTGGACAAAGTATTCTCACCCAATACTTTGAGTGACAGTCTTCCTATTCACATACACTACCATAGCTCAATTTTTATTATGACCATTCATATACTATTCCTAGGTAATTTCCTTCCAAGGGTAATCACTAACCTTAGAAATAACCTATTCCCCTTTTCCCAAACATAATGGTATCTCTACCCAGTATTCACATGCATAAGTTGTCCCCTTCATTGGATAATCTCTTCCTTGGAATAATCTATGATTCCTTCATGACTCTAACTTTACAAGATCTTTATAAATAACTTTATATTCTAAAGTATAGCTACACAAGCATCATAGAATAAATAAACATCAATAAATGACCCAATTAGGGAATATATCCTATCAATAAGTGATTCTCATCAAGAGTATAGTCTTATCAATGAATGACCTCAATCAAAGGATAATCATACCAATATATGATTCCATTCAAGAGTATAATCTCCTTAGTAAAAAGGGTTATTCTAAGAGTAGAATCTTGTCAACATTATGGCTTCATATCAGGAGTATAAAATAACCAGTTAGGTAACAACTCTAACTCAATAAGAAATCCCATCTATGGCTCCAATCAAATATTCATTCATAAACTCAAGTGATCCAATTAATCACGTAGGTGAGTTTCAAGCTTGGTATATCCTAATCCCAAGATAAAGACAACAACCAATGTCTAGTCCAATCATGTAGGTTAATCTAAATCTAGGTGTTTCAAACAAAGACCAAACAAACAATCCTATCAAGTAGGTTATTATCAACCTATAAGCTTTCAATGAGTAGTTAAGTACATATTCCAACTCAATAGGTAAGTCTTCACCTAAGGTTTCATTCATTAATCAAATAAACTTCTCAACCCAATTAGGTTATTCTAAACCTAGAGGGTTCATTTGAGAGTATGATAATGATCAAGTGATCATGAAATATAGAATAGTAATATGATGTATCATCCTATCAGAGTTTATACTATCACTATTGATATTTTTCTAAACCTTATCATTCCTAAGGTTTCCTATCATCATGAGCTAAAAGTGTCAAGTCACTTCATGACATTGATACATTTCACATTATATATGTAGTGTTACTACCTATGTATAGAATCAACATCTGAGTTCCCATATAGGGTTTACAAGAGTATTAATCACTCCCTTATGTCATTCATGCTTTCACCAAATCTAGTATATAATACTATTGATAAACAATCACTCATTACTATGGAATATTTAAAACATTTATAAGGAAATACTAAGCAAAAAAAATTCCTTTCCATAAGAAAATAGTACAATTCACTAATGCAAGAATTCTCATGCAATTTTAAATAAATCGAATAAGAAAAATAAAAGGTGCATAGATTCTCATGCATGTTGATCGCTTAATCTAATAGACTCTACATCATTCCTTTCCAATGATGGTTGGCTAGGCTTCTCCTCAAAACTCTAAAAGGTCACTCAAATGAAAAATATCACAAAGACCTTCCTCACTATGCTCCCACAATATAACTCTAACTTCTCAAAAGGAATCTTTCCAGAATAAAACAAAAGAATGTGAATAAGAATGGGCATCCAAAAGAGAATATCATCCTCTCTATTTATACTAAAACATGAGAAAATGGTATCTATCGATTTTTTAATCAAATCGACACCTCTCAGTTTGAAGATCGACTCAGCTCACATACTCAAAAGGTGGAAGAATTGTAAATACATACACAGCTTATGCACCCAACAGATCAACCTCTATCATGGCCAGCTATGGCTTGACCGATTCACTTTGCATGTGTTTAAAATAAAGAAAATCGATTCTTGTAGACTTCTCTTCTATTTGGTTTATGCAACTCATATAATGGTGCCACCAAAAGCATCACATTTCCTATTAACTTGGCCGATGGTTTCATCACAGTGGAAATAGTCTCATTTTGGTTCAACTTTAATACCTTTGACTTGATCATGGATAATGCATTTAACATTATGAAGTGAATTGACCTTTATTTAGGGTGTTGTCTTATTCACTTCACAACACATGGGGATTAGTTTTCTAAGATTCATTATCAAAGTATGTTGAAATAGCTCTACTCCTTCACATCATGCGCATCATAGTAATTCATTATGCTTTGCTTATTAAGCATGTTATAATTGTATTGTATGTTAGATGGTGTAAGTGTTGCCTTCACTTGCTTTTTCCATCGCATACATATTTCCCTAAACTCATGTGTGCCATATAATGTATCCTTCGACTTAGTCATTGGTAGATTCTATTCCACGTTGACTTGCAGCAAAAGCCTGGTTCACTCTTTTACTACCACGCACCATATGCATGGCATTGCCTATGTTTACTCAACACATGCTATGTCGACATTTGATTTGGTCAAAAGAATTGGACTACCATGTTTCCAAAGTTTGTGTATAATTCTTTGACTTATTCTTAACACAATCAAAGTGATATGTAAATATTTATCCAACACTATATCATGTGTTATACATTTGTAATAACCGGCCTTCATTTATCAAATGAATCGGCCTCCATTTATATAATGGATCGACCTTATATATAAAATCACATTATATATTATATATATAACCTCTATATAAGCATTTAATGCTTATGTGTATATATGTATATGTATATATACACACTCATATATATAACCATATGATTGTGTTCTCATATAATATCATATTAATATATATATATATATATATATATATAATCATAATTATACATATGTTGACATACTTGTATTGGACATCCCATTATATCCAACATACGCATATATCCCAAATACTCATTCAACCATACAATCAATCATATATACTTGTCTATTCTATCGATAGACATATATCCATGTTCAATGTGTATGTACATGTCTTATTATCCTTTTGATATCCCCATGCCCATGAGTAATCCATCCACAAGCATGCATAGGTATGTCTACCTATGTATACCCATGTGTGTATTAATCACGAGTATGAGTTATCATAGACATGCACATGTATATCCATATACACATTCCATGCATATATATCCCATCGATCAAGTATAGAAATACAAGGAAGAACTCACATACATCAAGCACTCAACACAAACCAAGAATGCTCCAAACATAAATCATGATCTTCCTAATGCAGACACATCATACAAAAGGATGACTTACCAATATCTCATGACTATGACTTGACTCAACTATACTTAGAAGTGAGTGTGTGTGAAAGCTCAATTAGGTTTCATAAAGGGTTATCCGACCAAAAACTTCTCCTGAGTGATACGTCCCCTCCCTTTCAGAGGTGTGAACCTGTACCTGCATCTAGCTTGGCACATTTGCAATGGTAGTTATCTATATTCACATGAAATCTACTTTCATCCTAAAACATTAGAATATCCATAATACATATTCTTTCATTGTTCATCATTAATATAAGCATAATTACTCTTTCAAAGCAATAATATCTTAACACCTATTTCAGTATTCCATTCCTTAATCAAACATATCAAAATCATGATTGTATTTATCATCCTATTTACCCGTGAAGGTAAAAGTAACTCAATAACAAGACGGGGTGTGACATACTTGCCCCCTTGTGAATCATCATCTCGAATGATTTATAGCACTTTAAACACATAGATAAAGTCAGATAAAGGTCTTACTTACCATTTTCTAAATTTTATAAGAATTGTACAATAATCTTCCCTCGTAGCATCACTCCTTGCAATCTTGTCCTTTCTGGACCTTACATCGAGTGTCCTCGCTAATGCATAGGGAGAACTCATGTAATTTTATGCATACTTTCTTTCTCAAAGAGTTTACCCAGTATAATCATATGTCCTCATGTGTACATCATAAAGACAATAATAATTGTATCCTACATGACACCTATACCACAGTGACTGGAAGACATGTTCACATTGGCTAATGAATTATCCTTAGTGTAATCCGAGTAGAAAAGGAATTTTGGTGCATTGTGCACTACACCATGGGTCCCATCCTTTCCTTTGGTGTTGACACCACTGAACAACTCTGAAGCCAAGACTGTCCATCACTTACTCAACCATTTTTCTTTAGCACAATAATGCTTCCTAACTCAAACTTTGTATTAATCAAAGTTTTTCTTTGGTCTTTCGATCTATTATTCTTTTTTTCAACCTTTTAGGTCTAATTTTATCCCTATTTCTTATCCTATTGTAGCTTAGTAGGGATTAAAACCTTATCCATATAATGGACCTAACCTATAGAAGTATAAGTATTCTTCAAATCCTCCAAGATTTGGTTTATTACTTTTGCCTATCTAGTTATAATAATATATTGAGCATTTGTTCAATTGAATTTCATAAGATGATCCTAGTCAACATACAACCTTATCATTATTTGTTTGTTATCATCTGAGATTACCTTCTCAGGAACACTAAGCAACTAGTTCACACAATATACTATTTAGGAATGAAATCCTATAATCAAATTTTCCAACTAGCATTGGTACCTTGGTGAGTCTATCCACCAAAACATTATGTTAGTTCTATTGACAAAGAAAGATTAAACTATTCCAATGGTCTACCACTTTCTCACTGGAATCTCAAGAGAGTATACACATGTCCTATTGATGACAACATCATGTCTTTATTTCCTACCATACTGGACAATTAACTTCCTACTTATCTTGTAGCATCTTACTCCATATTTTTCTAGATTGTAGTGGTTCCTCATTCGTCAATTTTTTTTGTCATTTGAATGTCCTGAATATAACATCAATTTCATCATTTCATTCTTTAGTCTCCCAAATTTTTGGGTACATAGGTTCTTTTCCATCTCATATTAGTCTATTTCGACTAAATGAAACCCTGTTTCGTGGACTCATGCCACATTTTATTCTCAAGTACCATGATTATATATTTTGTGGAGATAAATCTCCTCCATCTTAGAACATACATACATTGGATTTATTTTGATCATTTTCAAATATGTAATCCAATCTTAAAATCAATCTAACTTTTTCCTGATGAGCATATGTACTATTTTGAGTAACAATTCTCGTTCCAATATGTTGGTTCCCAAAAGATCAAATTTAATTGCATACCTAATTACCAAGCACAAACTTTTTGATCAAATTTAATTGCATACCTAATTACCAAGCACAAACTTTTCTTAATGAATCCAATTCATGAGTAATTAGATATTCCCTTATCTATTCCATAGGAAATTATCTTTCCTTTCATGATCAAGTAATCTACCTATTCTTTTATAAGGAATCAATGATAATAGAAATTGATCTTACAATCAACATTCATAAAGTATTTAGTGGTAAATATTCCTTTCTCATTGGTCTTTGTCCTTGACCTTTTCAATATCTTTTTCTATCAATTCTGATCTCTCCACCCTTGTGGTCATGAAATATATGACTTAGGTGACATCGTGACTTATAAAGAAGTCAAAAATTCTTCCAAATCGAAAATATATTTACGATCTTCATTGTATGGGGTAATTTATTTGAGTCAATCCACACTCTTTCCTTCCCCCCTTACTGTTTCCATAAATATTCGATCAACTCAAAGTTGTACTCATAGAAATCATTTTCTTTCTTGAATTAATTTTTCATTCCTTGTTGTTGGATTTTAGCTGCCTTTTTGTTACCTTTCATACCCTCAATGGTATGACTTGAATATATTTATTCCCAAAGTTAGATTCATCGTTGTTCTCTAAGCTCTTAGATTCAATCAATTGGATCATCAATAAAAATATCTAATGAATAATCAACAACTTTACAAGCTAAAAGGCACTCTAATATTCTTATTCCTTTTGAAACCTCTAAACATAAGTTTACTTCCATTGATTAGTTGGTGAGTTCAATTTTTATTCTACCAAACTTTGTACTATCTGAAGCTTGGTCGGGCCAATCCAATTTACCTTTCCAAGTTTCTTTCTCACAATCACCTTTCCAAGTGACGTTGTCCCAATTTTTTTTGGTAATCTTTTATTTTCTCATAACCTTAAGCACCCTAAAGTTGTTTGGTTTCCTTTTTCACATCTTAATCAAAACTCCAAATTGATCTTGCCAATTTTGGTTGGTGGAACCATGTCCACTTCATTGGTTACTTATTTTTTGACCATTATGGTCTCTTCCCTTATTCTAAGGTACTAACTTCTTAATTATATGCAAGATCTTGATCTTGTTCCAAATCAAATTTTGTCAAGGTTTATCCAACCTCTTGAGTACCTTCTTAGTCAACTTCCTACTTTGATTGAAGTTTCTAATTTATGCCTATAATGCTTACACAAATTCATAGTATTCTTACTAAATCCAAAAATCCTTGACTCATTGCAACTATAGGTTGCTACCAATAAGGAGGATATTTCAATTTTTCCCATCCCTTTTGAGTCTTGTAACAATTTCATAGGGTGAAGGTATGTATTAGTTATCCTTCATAACTTTCCTACATAACCTGATTGTATAATCTTCTACAATCCAAGGATGTAGATCATGTTGAGTTGTTGGTTTAGGAGTTTCCAATTCCAAGGTTGTCTCTTTCCTAATCCCAAAAATCAATCAAATTTCCAAGAATCTTATCTTCCTTTCCATTTCCCTTTGTTCTTTCTTCTTTCCATCTTGGCATAAAAAAATTTCAACCTTTAACTTCCAATAAGGTTTGTGTTTAACTTACGTAATGAGCCTATATGCTCCAAAGCTAAACCTGGTAGCTCTGATACCACATGTAACAACCTTGGTGTTCTACTTGGTAAAATTCTCAATATTTTCACCTCAAGTGAATAAACCATGATGTCATAACATAGCAATAAAAAAAATTCTATAATGTAAATTACATGCACATTTCAATAAACACTATTCCAAACTTCTATTGCATTCCATTGTAATTTCACAAATCTTCGAATAGCATACATTTCATTTTGAATAAACTCAAGTTTATCATTTCAAAAATACATTCTTCCATATAAATGGGTACATGAAATATACTATAGACACGGAAAATATACAATTGATCCTACACACCTGATGTCGATCTTATAACATTGTTTCTTCCTAAATCATCCCCGTTACTAATTAATTTAATTGAATAATCTTTATTTGATTAAATTCATCATATTTTCTCTCTTAATTAAATAAATCAAATTTATTTGATTAAGTCATTCTCTTCTATTAATTAAATAAATCATGTTGTTTAATTAATCCTATAGTCCCCCTTTTAATTAAATAATTCACTTTATTTAATTAAAAATATAAAGTCATCTCTTTAAATTAAATAAATTAATCTTTATTTGTTTTAATCTAACATCATCCTCTTTAATTAAATAAATCAATCCTTATTTAATTAAATCTAAAATCATTATTCCTCTCAACTTTGATTTATTTAAATCCTAAAATCTAAGTCAAAATTGTCAAATCATCTAATCTTCATCTAAATTAATCAAATCATGATTAATCATAATCCTAACCACTTCAATTCTCTAGATTTTGCAACTTGCACCAATAAATCAGTTTAATTGATTTATTAATTCATTTATTTTCCCTCAACTTGGCATCAAAAGGGGGATATTCTTCAAATTTGAAAATCCCTCCAAAAGGGAATGAGTACATCCAACAAGGCATTAAAGGCCTCTTATATGTCCTTTGTCTTGATCCAAGTGACATTTAATCCATTTTCCTCTCCCTCCAACTTACCATTTCACTATTTTCAAATTCCACCTAATTGCATTTATTTGCACATTCATCAAAATGTGTTCATTCCTCCTCCAATCCCATGTGGACAAGTGGCCTCCTCTCATTGGTTGGTATTTTATCCCACATTCATCTATTTTGCTTATTCTTTCATTCTTCAAATCTATAAATATAGGGCTTCTCTTATTGAATTGATCATCCACAATCCATGCAAGCTTACTATACTCAATTTCACTCACAACTTCATCCATTGCATTTTGAATTTCATAGTTTTGTATCAAGTTTATCAAAGTTATCATCACATTGCATCAAAGAATCAAGAATCTTCATCAAATCACACTAAAGATTTGGGAAAGGGAAATTTCCTACACATAAATGGCACCAATTCCCCCATGGGATTGAAAGTTTGCTCATTAGAATAGGATTCAATTGCTTTAATTGTGTTGTTCTTCATTTCTTTTCTTATTTTGATGTTTCAATCTAATTTCATGGGAAATGTTGCTTCTATCTTGCATTTGGATCTAATATTGTGTTTGTGCAGGTATAGGATCACCATTCACATTTTAGCGATAGAAGGAGGGCTGATCTGGAGAAATTCATCACGTTTTTCCAAAATTCCATGTTTTTTTTTTACTTTTTTTGCTTTCTACAGGGAACTCCGCCACTATCAGTCAAGCGATGCTATATTGTGTCACTCCAAATTCCAAACTCCATTGTTGGAGTCTTCCCGCCAACAAAATTCAAATTTCAAACTGAGTCGCGAGTTTTCTAAATTCCAAATAGCGCCGCAATCGCAGTCACTATTTTACTGCAAAGCATCGCTCTCAGTCATCAACGGTGCTATATTGCGCCACTTACCTTTCCAAACTACGTTGTACCTATGGATTGCACTACTCCAATTGGATAAAAAGGTAGAATTCTAATTATTTTTGACATGTGCTTTTTTCTATTTTAATTGTTTGGACTTCTAACTAGTTTTTAGTCTCTATTTTTGTAGTATTAACCACTTTTTGCAGGTTGGCTTGATTGAAGTGAGGAAAGAAAATGAAGACCAAAGGTTCTACATGTTACCATTAACACATTGTATCAAGTTTTTTAAAACACTTTGGGGAGAAATTATAATCCCTCTTAAGGATTTGCTATATTCTTGCTTTAGGATTACTAAATTTCATTTGGGCTTAAAAAGAACAAGGCAAAAGGTTAAAAAGAATCATAGGCAAACTCACTAAAAATTTTTTGGGGGCTTAATTCATGAACAAACAAATCTCACACTTCCAAATTGGTACTTAAAAAGGATTCATATCATTGCTTTGTGATTAAAATGAACATGTGTTCTATTTTTTTTGTAATCCCTTTCACAAGTTAATATCATCAAAACAACGTATGCACTTCTTTCACGCTTTGTAGCGATCTTGAGAATCAAAAGTCCTTTTTGTGATATTAAGTTGTATAAGTAATTGCCTCCACATTTCAATTTGGGTGCCTAAAATTGAAAAAATCTTGCGAGTGTGAGTGGAGCATATCGCAAGTGTTCTCTCTTTGTTTCTCAACAAAGATCAATCGAACTACGCATATGTTTGCTCACTTTTTTTATCTTAGAGGGTCTATCTTGGTGGGAAAAAGTACTCACCCCAAGGGAATGACCCAACCGATAACATGCTAAATCCAAGCAACTTCTAGCTGGTGTATAAGTGTGGGTACTCAAGGAAAGTTTGAGTATCATGAGGATCATTCCGACAAGAAGGGCAACAATGGTCTCTTGCAACATGGATGGTCCCCCATGAACAAAATGCTCGTATTAAAACCCCTTGTTTAGAAAGACCAAAATCCTTAATTGTTTATTGGTGCAAGAACGGTTGTTCTGAAGCCATCCCACATTCTTACAGCTTTTAGTAGAGATGAGAAGTATGCCATGGGAGATTCATGGGTATTGATGCTTGGCTGACCCGAGAAGTGAGTGCACTATAAGGGGGATCCTGTGTGGTCAAGAATCTAATCAGCTGCTAAGAGTAAGCGTAGCTGGATTTATCCAAGTGGGAACCCAACAAATATTGTCTTTTCATCCTAGGATTGTGCATCACCTCAAAATCAAAACACTTTCCTTGAATCTCAAAACTTTTGAAAAACAAACATCCACAAGATCCTCAAAATTTCAAACCCTTTAGGGAAGCAAATACCTTTGACGAATTCAAGTGCTCTTGCTTGCCCTAGGGATTTCATCCTTAGAGGCATCTAAGTACTTGGGTTTTATCATAATTTGTTCACTAAAGTCAACATTTGGAAACTTTTTCCTTAATTTCCTCAATTCTCCACATAATGGACTTTGTGAGATGAGAAGAAGTTAGGACATTAGACATCAAGTTTGAAAACCTAATCAAGAATTGTTTTGTGGTAAAAAGAAGTCATTAAGCAAAGCTAAGAAACAATTGAACCCCACACATGTGTTCCTCCAAATGATTTTCTGAAAGATCAAAATCTGAAAACCAAAGTTCAAAAGTCTTAGTCCAAAAGCTCGTGAAGAATGTCTTTCAAAGCTTCACAAAGTTAGAGAAAGGTTGGTTTACAATTTTTACAAGAAAGCTTCAAGGAACAATCCTAACTTGTATGAGTTTTATTGCCAACAAAATCCAAGTCTCTTTCAAAGGTTTGCATTTCTTACATAGGAAGTACCAAGCATGTTCTTCAACACCGAGGTCTTATAGGACGGAGTTTTATCTAGGTCTAATCTAGGATCAAAATCATCATTCTCATCCATCCCTCAAAAACATCAAAATCAAAAAAATCATCTCACCAACAACTCTTGTAAATCTTGAAAACATCATTCATGCTAGACCTTTTGGCAAATCCAAATCATTTTGTTTTGTTAGATGTGTGTAGATGAATCCTTCTTCACATATTTGATCAAATTATCAATCCTTGTGAATGAATTTACCTCTTGATAAAATCCAGCATCTTGAGGTTTATAAGTTCATTATCCATAAGCAAAACCAAATCAAAATCATCTTTGACTAGGGGTGTCTTGATGAATCCTTCTTTACACACTTAGTCAAATTATCATCTTGTGTACAAGTCTACTTTAGGACAACATCCAACATCTTAGAGTTTATAAGTTCACTATTCAAAATCAAAATCAAATCAAGCCAAGGTTTCGATCAAATCAAACCAAATCAAAATCCAATCAAAGTCCTAAATTCTAGCATCTCCTTCAAGATTTCCCAAAGAGTTCAATCATTCATATCACCCACCTTTCGTTTATCTCATCCTCATCATTTGATCCTTAATTATCCTAGTTCTTCTCTTTTTGTGCCTGAAGTTAGATCAATCTAAAAGAATTAGAGGTTCATCTCACACATTCTTGAAAATTGATCCCTATTTTATGGTGCAAACTAGATCACAACACAAGAAGAACATGGAAATCAACAAAGAAACATCAACTTCGAGTGATCTAAGCCAAACCACTCCTGAAATAAATCTCGTTGGATCGAGCAATCCCCTAACCAATCTTCCTCCACTATCACAAAATCCTCAAGAGGAGGGTCAAGTGGAGGACATCACCAACAATGTATTAGGGATGACACAAGATGAAAACATTGAAATGGTTCAAAATCCTGAGACTCAAAGAATTGTCAACGCCATGTTGAGGCTCAATCCCTCCTTATACATGCTTGAGTTAGTGAAAGAAGGGGCCAAACTCTCTTCCGACTATGACATAAGCACTATTTAGAGAGGCCTCTTGGGATCATTCCCCCAATCTCATCCACAGCTCCATTTCAAAGCATCACTCAAAGCATCCTGCAAATCACATCATCCATTGCTCCAACTCAATCGATTGTTAACAAGGGAAACTCATTGCTTCATGCCCTTCAAACACATCCCCTTGTGAGCAATTGAGGTTCAGATACAAATACCATACCGGATCAATCCATCCTGGTAAATCCTTTACACCCATATGTTCCGCTCACATTTCATGATCCCACCAATCCAACTTCTTTTCACGCAACACCGACATATCCCCTCAACACGCAAACCTCTCTACCCGTGATCTCACAAGGAAAGGGTGAATTATTCGGAGCAGGGGGAATCCTCGATCCCTCATCATCATCACTTTTCCAAGGGAATACTCCACCATTCCCACCATTACCATTGACATCTGCATCACCCCTTGGGTTGGGCCTTCCACCTTTACCAATCATCAATCAACAAAATCCAACCAACCACCCTATCATAAATCAAAACATCATACTGAATCCTCTCATCTTTCCTTCGATATCGCAACAACAGGTGGCGACCATTCAAGCAAACCCAACAATCAACACATCATCTACCATTCCTCAAGTATCTCAAAACATGGTCACCCAAGGACCAATCATCTCAATCACACCATCCACCACCCAAACCCCAATCATCAATATAATGGTTGCTCTCATCACAACAGCCAACACTATTCCTAATCCACCACCACCACCAAAACCCAACATGGCAAACTCATTTAGCACCGTGTTCCAAGTAGCTCAATAGGTCGCCTATCAAAAGGCACTTAAGCAAATCCAAAATCAACAAGCTGCATAGCTAGCTACTCAGCAAGCGTAATTAGCAGCACAACAAGAACAACAAGCTACCAAAGCCCAAGCTTTACTTCAACAACAACAAGCTGCCCAAGCTGCACAAGTAGCTCAAGCCGCTCAAGTTGCACAGGTTGCTCAGGTTGCACAAGCAGCCCAATAAGCACATTCTCAAGCTCAAGCACAATATTAAGCTCAACAAGTGCAAGCACAAGATCAATGCCTCGCACAATTGCAAGCAATCCATCAACAATCATATCAACAAGCCCTGCAAGAGTATCAAGTACAACAGCAAGCCCAAAAACAAGCTTTGTTGGCACAACAACACCATGACCAACAACAAGCATTGTTGGCACAACATTAAATGCAAGCATTACTCGCTCAACAAAGCTTGCATCAAAATCCCACCAACACCTCACTTGTCAATCAAACACCTCAAAACACGTTCACTCCACCTCCTGATTTGCAAGACAATGTGACAACACAAATCAAACTACTCTCGCAGCAAGTTCTTGATCTCTAATCAGGAAAAACAACAAGGACACCTGACAATCTATGTCCTTATCCTTTTGACAAGAACCTTGCAATGATACCATTCCCAAAAGGATTCGAAATCCCCAAGTTTGACAAGTATCACGGGTTGGGAAACCCTGAAGATCACATCAGGGAATTCCAAGTACATTGCATGAAAGTCATATACAACGATACATATCTGATGCGGCTATTCCCTCGAAGTTTGGTTAGTCCCACCATGGAGTGGTTCTCTCATCTACCTATGAGCATCAGAACATTCCAAGAAATTGTAGATGCATTCCTGAAGAACTATCTGCACTCAAACAAGGAAAGGGGGAAACATTCACTTCCTTCCTACAATGTTGGTGATCCAAGGCTAACAGGAGCAAGTGGGCCCTACCAGAGGAGCAACAAATTTGCACCATCATTGCTAATCTCGAGAAAACCTTGGCATTCCATCTAAAAATGCAGTGCATCACCACATATGACCAATTGATCCCCAAGGTGCTCAACGTCGAACGAGCCATTATTGCACAAGGGGGGACACCCACATATCCAGAACATTAGGATAACCATCCTTCTACTATCTATAACAAAAAACCTTGTACGTGGGTGAAAAATAGGAATGTCACCAATGATGGTGTTGTCGACGCCAAGGTCGTGATTAGTGATCCAAAATAGAACGCCCAAACATATCATCAATCGCAAAATAACATTTACAACAACAAGCAGACCAATGCAGTATCACAACCACCTCCCAACAATCAAATCAGCAATCTGAATAATCAAGGGGGACTGACTCCATGAAACAAATATCCCTCGAAGAGAACTTTTACTGCTCTTGGGGAATCAATAGAATCCATCATGAAGAAATTGGTAGACGAAAATATCATCAAAATCCCCACTTTTGAGAAATATCAAGAGCCCATGGTGAAACCACCTTAGTACAATGAAAATTTCTTTTGTGGTTATCATAAAATCAAGGGGCACACAACAACCAATTGTATGAAATTAAAAAATGTCATCCAAGACCTCATCGATGACAAAATCATAAACGTGGAACAACCAGCTGGCAATCAAGATCTAAAGATTTACACGAATCCGATGTTGGATCATAACCAAGGAAATAACAAAGGGAAGCAAAAATATGGCAATGTAAACCACGTGTACAAAGGAGTTGCCGCATGCCTTGATGAATTGGTCATTGTCATTAGCATCAAGGGATCCAAATCTGATTGTGGAGTCACCACACGTGGCAAAAAGGTCACCATTGTCAGGGCATCACAACCACCTAAGACATTCGCCTCAAATCAAAAATATGTTCCTAACGGCTACAATGTCCTAGACCAATTGAAAAGAACCCCCGCTCAAATCTCCATCATGGAGTTACTGAAGATTTCAGCCGCCCATAGGGAAATCCTTGAGGAAGCATTGGCTTCATCTACCATCTCTGCTATCCTCGATATGGAGCAATTCCAAGCTATGGTTGGAAACATTATCACCCCAAATCTCCTCACATTTTCTGATCAGGACTTCCCCACCTAGCCATCTCACAACCGTGCACTCCACCTTGAAGTCCTGGTTCACAAAAATAAGGTCAAAAGGGTCTTGGTGGATGGAGGTGCAGGCCTCAACATTTTCTCACTCAAACTCATAAAGAATCTTGGATTCTCTGAAGATTCCATTGAAAAAGGCAAGGGTATCACAATCAAGGCTTATGATGATCAAGAAAGAGTGTCTCAGAGCACTATCCAACTCCCTATTCAAGTAGGGACAACTATTATGGAAACCACCTATTAGGTGTTTGACCTTGATCTACCTTATAACATCCTCTTGGGGGGCCCATGGATCCATGGGATGCAAGCAGTTGCATCCACCTTCCACCAATGTGTCAAGTTTTCATACCAAAATCAAGAGGTCACAATCTATAGTGATCCTGAGCCCTTCACCTATTGCAAGAACCTAGAAGCCAAGTACTATAAAATCCCCCAAGTCCCAAAGAATGATGAAGGCCCCTCAACTCCATATATAGATCCATCCAACATAGCCTCCACTTTTGGGACAAAGACACCCGTCATCCCTGACATATCTAACATCAAGCTTATAATCCAAGATAATGAATGTGGGGAATACAAAATGAAGAATGGATCCTTTGTGGTCAGGGAGTTACCTCAATCCCTTAGATCCCACGGACAACCACAACCCGCCAATACAACAGCTCAAACCTTTAGAGCGGATCCCTCTCGATTCAGAAGTTGGGCGATCTAGGCCGAGAAGTGGTGGATGAGAGAGACGTATCCAGTCTCCTCTATCAAGATGAGAGACCTATACCAACCCTTCCTATGGATGATGCCAACAGAGGACTTCAATTAATGTTGGGCATGGGTTATAACAAGAATTAAAGTCTTAGAAAGAACAACAATGGTCAATTGGAAACTATCGTTGTGGAAAAGAGCATGAAGAATCTTGGCCTTGGGTGTACCCCTCCGAGTGTAACCATACGTGGTAGAAGTCTCTCAGTTAAAATAGTTAGGACTCCCCCTCAGCTATCGACAGCCACCCTCCAGTTACCCATGTCCACAAGTTGAGTCATAGACAACTTTCTTTGACATAACCAATGTGTGTAGTAGTAGTGATGACAAGGATACCATAACTGGTTTACCCATGCTTTTTGAAGATTCCTCCCTACTCATGATCAACAACCTGTCTTTTGAGTCGGACCATCGAAACCATGAAATACACCTAGTCCATCCACAACTCATCGATTACAACCAACGAGGACCACCTATTCTAGACACATTCAAAAATGATGAGGCACTCTCAAAATTCATGGGATTGTGGGATATGGTACCACATGGAGATCATAAAGTTGAGTTTGACATCACATTGGATACTCAAGCCTATTACGGGGAGCCAATTGAATCCTTCAGTCGCAAAACTGAGAAATTGAGAATAATCTTAAGGTATTTAAGTGAAAACCACACTGTGGCACTCTCTAACCTAAAAACAATAAAAATAAAGGATGCATCTAACAGTGAAAGCCTCTCTGAGGTGCCGGAGGATGAAGGATTCAATCTTCCCCTCAATGCCTTTCATCAAGAAAAGTCAATGGTCCTGGTAGAACAGTGCAACCCAGTCAACCTGGAAATAGAGGAACTACCACACAACATTTTATGTTGAGTCACTTCTTGTGGAAGAACAGGAACTCCTAGTTACATTCCTAAAAGAAAGAAAGGTAAAATTTGCATGGACTTATGCTGACATGCCTGGGCTTGATCCAAAGGTGGTAGTTCATCACTTAGTTGTATATCCTGAAGTGAAACCTATTAGACAAAAGCTGAGGAAAATGCATCCCTAGATAGCCTTGTTGGTTAAAATGGAATTACAGAAGCTCCTAGATATAGGGTTCATACGCCCGATTGATTATCCGGAGTGGGTGTCAAACCTATTACTTGTTTCAAAACAGAATGGGGGCATCCGCATCTGCACAGATTTTAGAGACTTGAAAAAAACGTGTCCCAAGGATGACTTTCCACTTCCCAACATTGATATGATCATGGATATGATGGTTGGACACAAGATGCTATCACTAATGGATGGGTTCTCAGGATATAATTAGATTATGATAGCTAAAGAGGACCAACACAAGACAGCATTCACTTGTCCTTGAGGAACATACTATTGGAATATGATGCCATTTGGGCTAAAGAATGTAGGATCAACCTACTAGAGGGATATGACACTGATCTTTCACAACATGATTCATAAGACTGTGGAAGATTATGTGGATGACATATTGGCTAAATCAAGGAAAAGATGAGACCACATATTAGCTCTGAGTTCCATTTTTGACAGATTAGAAAAGTACAAGGTCTAACTTAATCCAAAGAAGTGTGTCTTCGAAGTTAAAACATGCAAGCTCCTGGGGTATATCGTGTCAATAAGAGGAATCAAGGTAAATCCACCAAAGTCAAGGCAATCCTCGAAATGGAGGCACCCAGAACACTGAAGCAGCTAAGAGGCCTACAAGGAAGACTCCAGTCTATCTGTTGATTCATAGCGCAACTAGCAAACAAACAAATCCCATATTCTCATCTAATCCACAAGGGGGTAGCATACAAATGGGATGAGAAATGCGACCAAGAATTCAACAAAATCAAGGAATACCTACTCACACTGCCAGTTCTAATTCCACCAATTCCAGGTAAACCATTAATCTTATACATATCAACAACAGTGGCAGCCCTCGGTGCTCTCTTAGCCTAGCATGATGAAAATGGAAAGGAAAGGACTATCTACTATATCAGCAGGACCATGGTAGGACATGAGCTAAACTACACACCTATTGAGAAAGCCTTTCTATTAGTCGTGTTTGCAGCTCAAAATTTCAGACATGACATGCTAGCACAT
Source organism: Sequoiadendron giganteum (assembly GCA_007115665.2). NCBI lineage: Eukaryota > Viridiplantae > Streptophyta > Pinopsida > Cupressales > Cupressaceae > Sequoiadendron > Sequoiadendron giganteum. Next base: position 47,923,170 of record CM021102.1, on the reverse strand, counting down.
CAAATCAGTCTCATTGCAAAAATAGATCCACTCAAATACCTACTTTCCAAAGCAACTCTCATAGGACGGACGACCAAAGCAACTCTCACAGGACGGATGACTAAGTGGGTTATGATCCTAACAAAGCATGACATCAAGTATGTTGAATGCAAGGCCATCAAAGGACAAGCAATCGCAGACCAACTGGCAGAGGCACTAATTTATGTAGAGAATCCACTAGTTTCAGAGTTCCTCGATGAATCAATCTTCAACCTCAGTGTAACAGATCATTGGAAAATATATTTTGATGGATCCTACACACAACATGGGTCAAGAGCGGGAATCTTCTTCATCACTCCATAAGGGGACTGCATACCTAAATCATACAAGTTGTCATTCCCATGCACAAACAACATCGCAGAGTACGAGGCTCTTATCATAGGGTTGAGGATCGTAGTGCAATGGAATATTGTGGCTCTTAAAGTATATGGAGACTCACAACTCATAATCAAGCAAGTGAACAATGAATATCAAACAAAGGATTATAAATTGACTCCATACAAGAAATTGGTGGAGAGCCTTAAGGATTCATTCATTGATATTATATTTGAACAACTACCCAGAGCAAACAACAGAGTAGCGAACGCAATGGCAATGATTGGATCATTACTAGAGATCCCACACAATGTCCCAAACTAGGAATTCCTTGTAGAGAAGCTTCTCATACCAGCATTCAAGGTACCAGAGTTTGAATTCGTGTGTGAAATCGTTGGTCCTGGTGATCCTTGGTATCATGACATTTACACCTACTTGAGAATAGGAGTCCTTCCTGCTAACATAACCCCGAACCTCAAAAGAGATTTTGTCAAAAATTCTTCACGTTTTGTCATCCTAGGAGATACCCTCCATCGTAGGAGCATCGAAGGGACCCTATTACGTTGCCTAAACACTAAGGAAGCCCCGACTACTTTGACTAAGGTACATGACGACATTTGTGGTTCACACTCGAGCGGTATGACCTTGGCTAAGAAACTATTGAGGACTAGATACTGTTTGCCTACAATGGATGGAGAAGCACATGACTATGTCAAAAGGTGTTTACAGTTTTAGCAGCATGGGGACCTCATCCATGCACCAGCTCAAGAGCTCCATCCAATTACCACACCTTGGCCCTTTTCACAGTGGGGGCTCGATCTCATTGGTAAAATTACCCCCACCTCATCCAATGGCCATATCTTCATCATTACTGCCATAGAGTATTTCACAAAGTGAGTCGAAGCTATTCTCATGACCTACATAATAGGAGAGCAGATATCTAAATTCATCCTGAACTACCTTATTTGCCGATATGGTGTCCCTCAAGCCATTATCTCAGATAATAGGACACCTTTCAAAAATCAGGATGTCCATGAACTTTGCAAAAAATTCAACATCCAACATCACTTTTCCACTCTATATTATCCCCAAGGCAATGGCCAAGCAAAATCCACCAATAAAACCATCTTGAAGATCCTTAAGAAAACAGTCAATGGTGTTGGTCATGACTGGCATCTGTAATTGAATCCCACCTTATGGGCCTACAACACAAGCATCTACACACCAACAGGTTCCACCCCCTTCTCCCTGGTCTATGGATCAGAAGCCATGCTCCCCATTGAGATCGAGCTCTCATCCCTCAGGATATCACTACAAAATCTCATTAAAGATGAAGAATATCAGGTCACACGACTCAATGAACTAGAGCTACTGGATGAGCGGCGCATGGATGCCCTAAATCACTTGCAAGTCTATCAGAACCACCTCAAGCACAGCTACAAAAAGAAAATCAAGAGGCGGACCTTCCAAGTCGACGAGCTAGTACTGAAGGAAAATCAGAAGAATGTGCCAAATCCAGAGAGTAGGGGGAAATTTGAGCCCAACTGGTTAGGACCATTCATCATCATTGCGAGCTATAAATCAGGAGCCTACTAGCTATAAACACCTGAAGGGGAGCCTCTGCAGGAGCCCATGAACAACTCTCACAAAAAAAATTATGCCTAATCTTTTAAGGGTAAAACCAAAAATAGAAAAAAAAATAGAAAAAGGATTGAAACCGGTAAAGAAAAAAATCATCCTCTAGTGAAAACCACTTCAGTGGCACTTTGGGCAAGTACCTTGGTGAAAACTTGGAAAATAGGCATCAAGTGTAAATAAAGCACTCTCCATCCACTAGGATCTTCATGGCTTAGTTTGAACACTCACTTATCCATTGCATTCCATTACACACTTACCATTCATCCATCCACATTCGTGTCATAGCTTGATCTTGTGTTCGTATCATGCTCCACCCTAGTACTACTTGGCATATTCCTAAGGTCAGTTTGTCCTGCCTGTATCGAAGTAGTCTATCACATCATGCTGGGGGCATGTTCCTGTACCTGCATCAGATCATATTCAAGTATATTCTTGTGATCTTCCTTCAAAAATCAAAAATCAAAAAACATCAAAAAATCAAAATTCCAAAAACATCCAAACCATATCAAAATCTCAAAAATCAAAGCAGTGAGTCATCCAACCAAACTACGTCGTCTCTGATCTTGAATGTAGGAAAGGTTGATCATTGATCATCCCCCCAAACACCCTAGGTCAGTCCTTTAGGCGTTTGTCGCAATAAAATGGCAATCCATTCATCCATCTATCTCATCAGTAATCAAGTATGTGTCAGTCGAACTATGTGGTCTCTATGTATATAACGTAGGCAAGGATAATCTGTTGATTAGCTCCTGAGACCCCCAAGATAGGTCTTTAAGTTAGTCTCTTGGTCAAAATCTCAAAAAATCCAAAAAAATTGAAAAACCCAAAAATCAAAATAGTCTTGAAACATTTCAAAATTCCAAAAACATCCAAATATTTGAAAAAACCCAAAATGGTGCATCCATCCCATCTCACTTTCTCCAGCAATAATCTCGCTCCTAATAAATCATCATCATCTTCATCCTTTGGTAAAACAATCAGAAGCAAGTCTAGTAGGTTCAAAAGTGAAAGCTCAATTGTCAAAGTCTCAAGTCTAGATCAATAAGTCAGCAAGTTAATCAACTCAGAATATCAATAGCTTATCATCCAGTCAATATCAGCATCACCTGATCACAACATGTCCTAGGATGCATCCTTCCTACAATGGACATCAATATCAGGCATCACCGTAGTTTAGTCTTGGCTAGCGGTATGACAAACATTTGCTTGCTTGTTTACTTTATCTTGGTATTTTTGACTTATCTTGTTTTGTGCTTATTCCAATGACCTCTCGATGATGCCTAATCAAAATGGTTTAGAGAGAAAAGAATGGGGCAACGATCATTATCTTTTTATCTATTGTGCTTGTTGGATATTCTTATAAAATAACTTCGTCATGCGTGCTTTGTTTGGTTTGTAGGGAAGGTGTTTTAAATGTCTTGTTGATCACATAGGAAGGCTTGCTTTTCTATGTTTTGGTCTGAGATGTTTAGAATATCTGAATTACATTTTGAATAAGGTTTCATATGTCAAGTGTAAACAAGAGTACTCCTATCTGATTTTCGAGACAAAGTCCATCACACTAGGTACAACGCCATCCTGGTTTTTTTAATACCTTGATGCATTGTACCTATGTATATTATCAAGGATAAAGTAAATGGACCTTTTAAAATCTCAATTCTTGATATCATCATCATTAATAAGGTAAGCTTGTTTGATCTTCTTTCTTCTATCTTCTTTCCATACTAACGTGGTACCATGATGGTTACTCAAAAACATTTCATCAATGCATCCACCCTGCATCCACCAATCATCAGCATAATGCATATCATATAGGAAACATAGATGCATTAAACTTCATCATTAATATAGATTCGTTACTATTATCTGCATTTCATTATATTATTATCATCTCATCCATTACATAGTCACATATCATATCACTTTATTATGTATCCCTATTCACATTACATCATAGTAACCTCATTACATATAATAATCATTTACATTTCATTTCATCATTATCATTATCATATTTCCATTACATATCATAAAGCATCATCTCATAAATCATCTCATAAATCATCTCACATCATCTCATAATCATGTGCATTACATTATTTATGACATTACATTTATACCATTATTGCATATTAACATTGGAATCTCATAGGTCATCTTGCATCATACATAATCATTTCATATCAACGCATTGCATTCATTATCGCATAAGGCATTAGTAAATCATCCATTACATAAATCACATATCATATCATCACATATCATAAGTCACTATATTATCATATCATTAGGAATCATTGCTTATCATACAACATTATTTCATAACGTGGCATTGTATTCATTATAGGAATCATTGAATTACATCATTATATTTATACATATTACCATTACATATCGTATATTATAAATACCATGTAACATCTCACATCGTTACATTCATATCCCATTGCATACAAGCATCACATTTGCATATCATATATCATCCATAAATGCATGAGAAAAATAAACAAAAATATATACACCTGCATATCACTGCACATTTTATAATCATGGTACATCACATAATCCATTTAGGACATAATGTAGAAAATCATTTGCATATCATGATTGCAACCATACATCATCACCATAAAATGCATAAAAAATATACAAAAATAAATGCATCCATCATTGTTGCATCACATAGAAACATACATCATATTGCACAACATAAAATAGATGCATCTCATAAGATAAATCACAACATATCATAACACATAGGAAATTAAATATGTCCATCCATCATGCATAAGTAAAGTAGGACATCTGATTTATATCATGGTATAAATATCAGGATCAGATGTGTATAAATCAAGGTATATGATACAATCGAGGCAATAAAAAATCAGAGCCCATAAATCAAAAATAAATATTGTCTCTAATCAAAATGGGGAACTAGCCCTACTGGCTGCTGCCCTCCCCCACATGTCTCTCACCATGGTCCTCGGGTGGCCTCATCCCTGTTTGTTGGGAATACTCTGGCACCCGAGTTGTTGTTGGTATTGTCTATTTGTAGTGGAGCCTGTAATACTCAGCCTCTCTCACTGCCTCTCGGTACACTCGAATGGACACTGTCCTACCCTAGGATGCAGAGGTCGTGCTCTCAAGCTGTCGTCTTTGGCCTATCTCCTAGTCCCGCTCAAATCAGGCCTAATCTCTCTGTAGAAAGTGTTTGGACCTACTGTTTAGCGTGGTCCCTCACAGCTATGAGAACTTGCACCAGTGCCTGCAGCTTCTAAATCAAGGCATCTCGATGGTCTGGCTACACTTGGGGTGGTGATGGAGGTTGTTGTTGTGGGACCTCTCTCTCCTTGTCTCTAGGCGGTATCTATTGTGCCTGATCCCGGGGGGGTGTCTACTATGGCTACACCCAGGGTGGTGTCTGATGTGGCTGGTGTGGAGGTGGCCCACCTCCTCCCCTATCCCCATCTCCATCTATATCCCCATCCCCTCTGCCTCCCTATCCCCACCATTGGTCGACTGACCTGCCTCTGGGCCTCTGTCATGCGGGCACTGCGCCTAGATCTATCAATCTGAGGGGTGGTCTGAACTAATCTATGTAGGCCTATGTGACCCCTGCATCCCCTTGTCCCTAATCATATGGCCATGTTCTGGCCACCAGCTGCCTGAATGATGTAACTACCTCATCTGTTGGGATGGGTCTACCCCATGCAATCTCCCTCGTGGTACGGGCAAAGATGGCCACGTACTCGTCATCAGGTCTATCCTGTCTATCACCAAACTGTCTGACTACTTGGTCTAGTAGGTATCTCTCTATAATGGTGTGCTCTCAGCCCTGCATCAACCTATCCTACCAAGCAAAAAATAGTTATTGTACATCGTCAAACCATGGACCCATGCCAAGCCAAGGCCGCCTGCCAAGCCAAGGCCGCTAGGTGAACACTGTCATCTCATTGATGACCCTCCGCTAATGGGCGATACCACCTGCCCCTGTGTGTGTGAAGGTAATCTAAGCCCCACCATAGTGCCAGACAATCAGATCATCCAGCTCTAGGGTGACTACTATGACATGTGGGTGAAGCACTACAATGTGCTCCCATGCTCAGACATGCAACAATGTAACACCGGCCCCAATGGCCCTGTTGTCTAAATATGTGAACTCATGCAAGTCTTTGTAAAGTGAGGCCAGCATCACTGGCCCCCATGCAAGGCACTCTCTATGGAAGAGCATTCACTCCCATGCTAGCCCCCACCCTGGACTGAAGTATCGGCCCCATCGATCTGGTGCCACAAGTCTTGATATGATAGCTGCTACAATAAGTCTAAAAGTGGGCACTGCACCCCTATATCACTCAAGGTCAATCTGTCCCTCAAAGAAAATAGTCTCATCGAGCTCCATGACCTCAAAGTAGGCATCCCTCCCAGCATCCACATCATAGATAACCCTCTCTCTGTACATGGGCAACCGTAGGATGCGCCAGACATCCTCCAAAGTGACTGTGGCCTCGCCAATGGGCAAGTGAAACGAATATATCTCATTGTGCCATCTCTTTTCTAGGGCTATCATCATCCCTAAGTGTGTCTCAATGGGACGGGCATAGGCTATTTACCAAAGTCCAATCGCCCCAAGGTGCTCCTAGAGCAGCTTGTGTAACCCATCTAATATGCTAAGCACTGGGCATCTGTGCTCTTGAGAATGTAATATCCCAAGGTTTTCCTACGTAGGAAAACCACAATGTTAGGTTTCAAAAAAAAATTTAGATCTCATCCTGAGTTTTTCGCAATTCGAACAACATATGCAGCTTTGTTTGCAATTGCGGCACAGTTTGACTGTGCTTCTAGACCCTAAATTCCAAATTTACTAAAGGCAGTGCATTTCTCATATGCGCCTAACGTTGGACCAAACCCTAATTTACTAAACTATGGCACGGCGGTGCTCTTTGCACATGCGGGGCACTTTGAGACCGCGTGGCACCGATTTTGCATTTTCAGTGGTGCTATATAACGCCACTTGACTCAAATTTGACTTTGACCCTATTTATTGCATGTAAAAATTTGAAATCAAAAGTCGAGGAAGGAGTACATACCACTGGTCCTATGCCGACTGGTCGTTGGTGCACTCGTACTCGCTCTGACACATGTCGTGGAAGCAATCTTTGCGCCATCTCGATCAAAGCTCAAAGCTCAAAATGCAAAATTCTCTAAAGGCTAAATGTGAAAATGATTTGGAAGTGACCCCTTGGGGTCTATTTAAGCCTAAAAGTTAGGGTTTTTTGACCTAATTTAGCCATTCAGCTAGGGTTTTTGGACTCTCGATCCCATTTTTACTCGACCAAGGGCCGTTTTGCATCATTTTTGGCATTTTGGCACGTTTTTTGGCATCCCAGACCCTTTTTGGACCCATCAGGCAGCTTGTCCTCTTTTTTTGCGAGATCACCCAAAAATCTAATTTTTTGTCTGCTCTCTCGAGGGGGCAGTATACCAGCTTAATCCTTATACGATCATAATAATCCTTCTTGTTGGGGCAGTAGTGGGGCATCTAAAAAATTAGAATTTTTTTGAAATTTGATCACAACAGTTTATTCTTTGAACCAATGCAACAAGTGCATTGCTTCAAAGAGGGGCAAGATGTAGACACAAAAAATATACAATTGATCCTACACACCTAATCTTGATCTTACTAACATCATTTCATTCTATATCATCCCCTTTACTAATTAATTTAATTGAATAATCTTTATTTGATTAAATTTATCATATTTCCTCTCTTAATTAAATAAATCAAATTTATCTGATTAAGTCATTCTTTTCTATTAATTAAATAAATCATGTTGTTTAATTAATCCTATAGTCCCCCTTTTAATTAAATAATTCACTTTATTTAATTAAAACTCTAAAGTCATCTTTTTAAATTAAATAAATTAATCTTTATTTGATTTAACCTAACATCATCCTCTTTAATTAAATAAATCAATCCTTATTTAATTAGATCTAAAATCATTATTCCTCTCAACTTTGATTTATTTAAATCCTAAAATCTAATTCAAAATTGTCAAATCATCTAATCTTCATCTAAATTAATCAAATCATGATTAATTCTAATCCTAATCACTTCAATTCTCTAGATTTTGCAACTTGCACCAATAAATCAATTTAATTGATTTATTAATTCATCTATTTTGTCTCAACTTGGCATCAAAAGGGAAATACTCTTCAAATTTGAAAATCCCTCCAAAAGGGAATGAGTACATCCAACAAGGCATTAAAGGCCTCTTACATGTCCTTTGCCTTGAGCCAAGTGGAATTTATTCCATTTTCCTCTCCCTCCAACTTGTCATTTCACTATTTTCAAATTCCACCTAATTGCATTTATTTGCACATTCATCAAAATGTGCTCATTCCTCCTCCAATCACATGTGGACAAGTGGCCTCCTCTCATTAGTTGGTCTTTTATCCCACATTCATCCATTTTCTTATTCTTCCATTCTTAAAATCTATAAATATAGGGCTTCTCCTATTGAATTGATCATCCATAATCCATGCAAGCTTACTATACTCAATTTCACTCACAACTTCATCCATTGCATTTTAAATTTCATAGTTTTGTATCAAGTTTATCAAAGTTATCATCGCATCGCATCAAGGAATCAAGAATCTTCATCAAATCACACAAAGGAGTTGGGAAGGGGCAATTTCCTACACATAAATGGCACCAATTCCCCCATGGGATTGAAAGTATGTTCGTAAGAATAGGATTCAATTGCTTTCATTGTGTTGTTCTTCATTTATTTTCCTATTTTGATGTTTCAATCTAATTTCATGGGGAATGTTCCTTCTATCTTGCATTTGGATCTAATATTGTGTTTTTTATTTGTGTTTGTGGAGGTATAGGATCACCATTCACATTTTGGCGCTAGAAGGAGGGATGATCTGGAGAAATTCATCACATTTTTCCAAAATTTTGTGCTTTTTTTTATTATACCTGCACACATACATAGCTCTTTTAAGCTTCATTCAGCAATAGATATACAAATTGGTCTGATGTCGCCGCTTGGTGCATACATTCTAGATGTCTCCAATCCTTGGTGCATACACTCTAGTAGTCCCTGACACTAGTGCAAACATCCACAAACCTCAGTCACCAACTGATGAGGATAAGCATCACTAAAGCACTTTTCCGCCAACCACGAACTCAAATGTGGTCCCCCGCACATATACCACATATCGTAAGATGGCCCTTCCCTTCAACAAAGTGTTTTGTTGATAAACCCTGTTGGTGGTTTTTAAAGAACCAAGCATCTATGAATTTTCCAGATTCAATTCTTGAATACTTAGGAGATGATTGGCCAACAAAGGAGAGGAAGCTAAGATGCTTCCCTCCTACACTTTGGGCTCTAAAACACACAGAAGGGTAATCCCACAATCTGTATCTTACAATCTTGTTACACAATTATACCACACATTGCATAATAAATAGATACATTCTAATTTAAATGCTAAATAGATGAAACCTTTAAAGAAATTTTCAATTCCTTTGAAAGATCAAACACCTAAAGCTAATAATTCACACAACACCAACCTCAACAAAGGTAGATCGATTAAAAGTTTGTTTATAAATTTTGTTCTCAAATTGAAGGACCAAAACCATAGGAAATGCACCGAACACCTTTAGATCTGTTATCACGGAAATTAGCAGCACTCATTCCACAGATAACCCCCCTACGAAACTTGTTTGTTTCCTAGGTTCATGATGTTCATGCATGCAAAATGAGGTGATTATCAATCCACCTCGAAATGCGTTCTAAAGTCTCAGATAGTCCATTTGAGCATCCCTCTACGTTCGTCTCGTGAAGACCTTCGAAACGAGTATCTTCACGAACACTCATTGCTCATACTTCACAAAATTGCGAAAAGTGCAAATATTCTAGAAAAGAGCGCTCTAACATTTTCAACAAAAATATTCTAAGTGTTGAAAGTGCAAGGTCGGGGTTTTTTAGTGCCACTGCACCTAAGTGAAATGATGACTTGGTGCAAGAGCGCTGATTTTTCCCGTCCTTACACCATGTCTCCATATAAAAATTCTAGGTGTTGAAAGTGCAAGGGCAGGGTTTTTTAGCACCACTGCACCTAAGTGAAATGATGACTTGGTGCAAGAGCGCTGATTTTTCCCGCTCTTACACCAAGCTTCCAAACTTAGTCAAAAATTACTAGAGCGGTGATTTTTGACTCAAGTGCACCGTTTCCAGACTTAGTCAAAAATGACCAGAGCGGTGATTTTTGACTCAAGTGCACCATTTCCAGACTTAGTCAAAAATGACCAGAGTGGTGATTTTTGACTCAAGTGCACCGTTTCTAGACTTAGTCAAAATGACCAGAGCGGTGATTTTTGACTCAAGTGCACCGTTTCTAGACTTAGTCAAAAATGACCAGAGCGGTGATTTTTGACTCAAGTACACTATTCCCAATTTTTCACTAAGTGTTGAGCCCAAGTGTCAGGGTGCTGATTTTCAGCACCCTAACATTTTTTGCCAAATTTACACATAAAGTGCAAGGGCGCTGATTTTTAGTGCCATTGCACCTAAGAACATTCTCCTAAAGTGCAAGCATGCTGATTTTCAGCACCATTACACTTTTGGCAGTTTTTGCCTTAAATACTTCCAAATCACTCCATTTTCTCTCAGGACCATGTTTCTCCACTCCCACATCGTTTTCCATGCCTAGTTCCTCTTTTCATGCTTACTCAACATTGTTTGCTCGCTTCACACTTCCCAATGCTACTTTTTTTGCTAATGCCTATTGATTCACCACCCTTGCAGTTTCTTTCCAAATTTCATCAAGTGATCTCAAAGGTGACATTTTCTGATCTTGTGAACTATCCTAGATCTACAAAGAAGTCATGTTGCAAGCTGAGGATGTGAGTTTTTCAAAAGCCTCAATACATGTCATTTGCGATATATGACTGACACTTGATAATATCAAGATGCATCTTCACAGGTGCAAGAAAATCCATTCATCCACCAGAAGGTCGATCACAAGAGTTCACACCCTTGTTGATTACACAGTTAGCCCAGATGATGCGTTCATGCAGGAGACCAGGAAGAAATATGAAGACTCCGCACCCAAGCAAGGAACCATGAAGATTCCTAATCTCCCAATGTCGAACATTTTGATGCTTCTCTTTATGCATCTTGTCAATAGTTTTTGACACTTTAGGTGTCTTTTTGTAAAATGTAATTGCACCAAAATATGAGGTGCGATTACGTAGAAATAAATTACACTCAGTTAGATTAGGGTTTCCTATTTTTACTCATCTAATTCCCTAATTTTTCTCTTCCCTCCTTTCTATAAATAAGAGGGATTTTTTTTGTAATATTTACCTTCTGATATTTTACAACAAAGTGCTGCCCTTTTGAAACAAACATTGAAACTTTGTGTTCAATTTTGTGGAATTGAATTTAATCAATAAAGAAGGAAGTTGCATGCCAGACTTTGTGTTGGAATCGATTCTCTTTGGATTTGAGTAAGATTGGTGATGATTAGTGAATGGTATTTGGAGGTCTTCAAGTAATTTATGTAAACTTTGTGTTGCATCTATTATTTGGATTTACTTTTATGTGTGGATATTTTGGTTGAAAGATCTACAAGACTTTGTGCTTGTAATCCTTCATGTTGTTCGAGGAATCGTTGTGTCTAAGAAGACTTTGTGCTTCTAATACAATGAACAATACTTCTACCGGATTAAACATTGAAAAGGCTACGGAACGACTTTGTGCCTTTGTGAGCCTTCCCTTTTCCTTCTACCTTTTGTTATTATAAATCACACCTGGTATTTCTAAGTTGTGCTTTGTCAAGATAGAAATATTGGCATTACTGTTGTTGTTTAAGTTTAAGTTATTCAGATCTAAAGCTTTTCATCGTGAAGCACTGTAAACATCTTCTATGAAAAAAGAGAGAAGTATGAATGTAACACACACCCCCCATTTCATGAGTACAGTGTACATTTTTTTAGTATTCTTTTAAGTTTACTATAGCTTCTAATTAGCAATAAGAAGGGCGCCTCCCCTTTCTCGAGGAGAGATCATATCTCACATAGCTGTGGTTGAAGTCTAGATGGCGTAATCTGTTGAAAAGTTGATTACACTATTTTCACCCAATAGTTTTTTGGCGACTCCACTGGGGACACGATATGCATTCGAAAGCCTCACATTTTCATTTGAAGTATACCAGTGTCCTTCATTGTAATTTATTTTCTTGTAATTTTTTCAAGCTTTCACCAAGGACATGTAAATGGCTGCTCAAGGTCCTTGGGGAAATTCTTTTGGTCCGTTGAGTCTGGTTCTACCCCTGCATGCTCTTCCTGAAGGCTCACAGAAGAACTTTCCCAAGTTTTTCGGTGATGGACAACAACATCATGATCATCATGTTGCTGCTTTCTACATCGCTTGTGGAGTTCATGGTGTTGAACACGAAGATGTATCTGTAAGGTTGTTTGTGGAGGCTCTCCAAGGTGTTGTTGCAAATTGGTTTTATCATCTGGCGCCACATACCATAACAAACTGGGAAACTCTCATAGTCAAGTTTGAAGCAAGGTTCAAACCTCTTCAAGACGCTCATGCTTTGTTGGCTCAGCTCACCCAGTTGAAGAAGGAATCTCACATGCCTATGCGCGAGTTCATTGCCCACTTCAACAAATTGACACAAAGAATTCCAATTGTTGCTCAACCTACAGCTAGGAATTTGAAACGTTTCTTTGTAAATGCTCAAGTGCCTGAAGTTGGTTTCCTATTGAGAAGAGCAGCCCCAACTACTCTTGCAATTGTACAGACCTTGGCGACAGAAATTGAAGATGATCTCATTCTTGTTGGGCAAATAAAAATTGAATCAAATGAATCTCAAGAAATCCCTTCTTTGGAGTTATTTTCTTCCATCACAAGGACGGATCCTATGGTACAAAGGTTGGTAAACGAGCTACTTGTCCTCAAAAAGCAGCTAGCTCATAATTTTGCTGTTGGGAATCAACACATGTTATCTTCACCTCTGAAGAGGCTTGCTCTTGAGGTACCATTAGTAAAATCAGTAGTGAAGCATCCTGACTCCAATCCAAGTGATCTCGCTATTCTCTTCCAAGAAAAGGAAGCAAACATAGCTGGCGACTCCCATTTCTAGTTTATGCAGTCTCAGATAGCCATTGATGAAAAGCAGAAAGATGAAAGTCATTTTTCTCAAGTTCAACTGAATGAAGACAATCTTGTCTTGAGATCTAAAAAGATGGACATGCACGAAGGTCTCCATCAAGTTGAAGACAATGATTTTGTGTTTCAAGGTCATGAGCATGAACACATGTTGCAGAAAAGAACTTCCCAAAGGCATGATGAGGATATTCTTATTAATAATTCAAATTTTCCCAAGTCTAAAGAAGGCAAACAACATACCGAAGTATGCAGTGCAGTCATATCTTCATCTGAAACACATGAAGGAGATCATTCTGATCGGCATGAGGTTTCCATGGTTGATAAATCGGTTGTTCAAGTAGCAACTAATAAGGAGCATTCAATCTTTGATCGATTGAGGGGATGTACCATAAGATATCTTTCTTGGTTGGAGGCCAATGGGAAGAAAGAGGTTCCATTTGTACCTGAGCGTGAAGATAAACTTGAGAATGTAGCTAAAGATGTATTTCTAGATGAACAGGAGCAGTCTGAATTCAATGATTCATTCTGGAGCAGCAGTATATCTGATATATTTTCAGAGGTAGTTGAACATGTTCATCTCTTTCAAGAAACAGTGCCTCAATTTCATCTACATGTAGCTGCTAATGATCATGTAAGGCATTGCGAGCTGTTAAGGAAAGGCAACTATTTTGTTGAACTTCTGAACAGTCTCATTTGAGAAGATTTCATTGATGGCTAGTTTTAATTAGGTAGGTTTCCACCTTTTCAATAAGTGCATTTGCATAAGTTTGCATCTTATTTTCGTAGATTTTCTTTGTGTTAGTCATGCTCGACTTTGTTGCCCAATGGATGGATGAAGGCACTTGATTTCTGGTTTTCCTCTCCCTTTATTCATTTGAAATAACGATTGAAGAAATATCCCCAACAGGAGCCATCTATTATCACAGAAATTAGCAGTGCTCATTCCACGAATAACCCCCCTACAAAACTTGTTTGTTTCCTAGGTTCATGATGTTCATGCATGCAAAATGAGGTGATTTTCAATCCACCTCAAAATGTGTTCCAAAGTCTCAAATATTCCATTTGAGAATCCCTCTGCATTTGTCTCGCGAAGACCTTTGAAACGAGTATCTTCACAAACACTCGTTGTTCATACTTCACAAAATTGCGGAAAGTGCAAATGTTCTGGAAAAAAGCGCTCTAACATTTTCAACAAAAAAATTCTAAGTGTTGAAAGTGCAAGGGCGGGGTTTTTTAGCGCCACTACAACTAAGTGAAATGATGACTCGGTGCAAGAGCGTTGATTTTTCCCGCCCTTACACCAAGTCTCCATATAAAAATTCTAAGTGTTGAAAGTGCAAGGGCGGGGTTTTTTAGCGCCACTGCACCTAAGTGAAATGATGACTTGGTGCAAGAGCACTGGTTTTTCCCGCCCTTACACCAAGTCTCCATATAAAAATTCTAAGTGTTGAAAGTGCAAGGGCAGTGTTTTTTAGCGCCACTGCACCTAAGTGAAATGATGACTTGGTGCAAGAGCATTGATTTTTCTCGCCCTTACACCAAGTTTCCAGACTTAGTCAAAAATTACCAGAGCAGTGATTTTTAACTCAAGTGCACTGTTTCCAGACTTAGTAAAAAATGACCAGAGCGGTGATTTTTGACTCAAGTGCACTATTTCCAGACTTAGTCAAAAATGACCAGAGCGGTGATTTTTGACTCAAGTGCACCGTTTCCAGACTTAGTCAAAAATGACCAAAGCAGTGATTTTTGACTCAAGTACACTTTTCCCAGTTTTTCACTAGGTGTTGAGCCCAAGTGCCAGGGTGTTGATTTTCAACGCCCTAACATTTTTTTTCCAAACTTACACATAAAGTGCAAGGGCGCTGATTTTTAGCGCCATTGCACCTAAGAACATTCTCCTAAAGTGCAAGGGTGCTGATTTTCAATGCCATTACACTTTTGGCAGTTTTTGCCTTAAATACTTCCAAATCACTCCATTTTCTCTCAGGACCATGTTTCTCCACTCCCACATCATTTTCCATGCCTAGTTCCTCTTTTCATGCTTGCTCAACATCGTTTGCTTGCTTCACGCTTCCCGATGCTGCTTTTTTTGCTAATGCCTGTTGATTCACCACCCTTGCAGTTTCTTTCCAAATTTTATCAAGTGATCTCAAAGGTGACATTTTTTGATCTAGTGAACTATCCTAGATCTACAAAGAAGTCATGTTGCAAGTTGAGGATGCCATTTTTTCAAAAGCCTCAATACATGTCATTTGCGATATACGACTGACACTTGATAATATCAAGACGCATCTTCACAGGTGCAAGAAAATCCATTCATCCACTAGAAGGTCGATCACAAGAGTTCACACCCTTGTTGATTACACAGTCAGCCCAGATGATGCATTCATGCAGGAGACTAGGAAGAAATATGAAGACTCCGCGCCCAAGCAAGGAACCATGAAGATTCCTAATCTCCTAGTGTTGAACATTTTGATGCTTCTCTTTATGCATCTTGTAAATAGTTTTTGACACTTTAGGTGTCTTTTTGTAAAACGTAATTGCACCAAAATATGAGGTGCAATTACGTAGAAATAAATTACACTTAGTTAGATTAGGGTATCCTATTTTTACTCATCTGATTCCCTAACTTTGCTCTTCCCTCCTTTCTATAAATAAGAGGGATTTATTTTGTAATATTTACCTTATGATATTTTGCAACAAAGTGCTGCCCTTTTGAAACAAACATTGAAACTTTGTGTTCAATTTTGTGGAACTGAATTTCATCAATAAAGAAGGAAGTTGCATGCCAGACTTTGTGTTGGAATCAATTCTCTTTGGATTTGAGTAAGATTGGTGGTGATTAGTGAATGGTATTTGGAGGTCTTCAAGTAATTTATGTAAACTTTGTGTTGCATATATTATTTGGATTTACTTTTATGTGTGGATATTTTGGTTGAAAGATCTACAAGACTTTGTGCTTGTAATCCTTCATGTTGTTCGAGGAATCGTTGTGTCTAAGAAGACTTTGTGCTTCTAATACAACAAACGATACTTCTACTGGATTCAACATTAAAAAGGCTACGAAACGACTTTGTGCCTTCGTGAGCCTTCCCTTTTCCTTTTACCTTTTGTTATTATAAATCACACCTGGTATTTCTAAGCTATGCTTTGTCAAGATAGAAATATTGGCATTACTGCTATTGTTTTAGTTTAAGTTATTTAGATCAAAAGCTTTTCATCGTGAAGCATTGTAAACATCTTCTTTGAAAAAAAGATAAGTATGAATGTAACACACCCCCCGCATTTCATGAGTACAGTGTACATTTTGTTAGTATTCTTTTAAGTTTACTATAGCTTCTAATTAGCAGTAAGAAGGCCGCCTCCCCTTTTTGAGAGGAGAGATCATATCTCACACAACTGTGGTTAAAGTCTAGATGGCGTAATCTATTGAAAAGTTGATTACACTATTTTCACCCAACAGTTTTTTGGCGACTCCGCTAGGGACACGATATGCATTCAAAAGCCTCACGTTTTCATTTGAAGTATACCAATGTCCTTCATTGTAATTTATTTTCTTGTAATTTTTTCAAGCTTTCACCAAGGACATGTAAATGGCTGCTCAAGGTCCTTGGGGAAATTCTTTTGGTCCGTTGAGTCTGGCTCTACCCCTACATGCTCTTCCTGAAGGCTCACGGAAGAAATTTCCCAAGTTTTTTGGTAATGGACAACAACATCTTGATGATCACGTTGTTGCTTTCTACATCGGTTGTGTAGTTCATGGTTTTGAGCACGAAGATGTATCTGTAAGGTTGTTTGTGGAGGCTCTCCAAGGTGTTGCTGCAGATTGGTTTTATCATCTGGCACCACGTACCATCACAAACTGGGAAACTCTCATAGTCAAGTTTGAAGCAAGGTTCAAACCTCTTCAAGACGCTCATTTTTTGTTGGCTCAGCTCACCCAATTGAAGAAGGAATCTCACATGCCTATGCGCGAGTTCATTGCCCACTTCAACAAATTGACACAAAGAATTCCAATTGTTGCTCAACCTATAGCTGAGAATTTGAAACATTTCTTTGTAAATGCTCAAGTGCCCGAAGTTGGTTTCCTATTGAGAAGAGCAGCCCCAGCTACTCTTGCAATTGTACAGACCTTGGCAACAGAAATTGAAGATGATCTCATTCTTGCTGGGCAAATAAAAATTGAATCAAATGAATCTCAAGAAATCCCTTCTTTGGAGTTATTTTCTTCCATCACAAGGACAGATCCTATGGTACAAAGGTTGGTAAACGAGCTACTTGTCCTCAAAAAGCAGCTAGCTCATAATTTTGTTGTTGGGAATCAACACATGTTATCTTCACCTCTGAAGAGGCTTGCTCTTGAGGTACCATTAGTAAAAGCAGTAGTGAAGCATCCTGACTCCAATCCAAGTGATCTCGCTATTCTCTTCCAAGAAAAGGAAGCAGACATAGCTGGCGACTCCCATTCTGGTTTATGCAGCCTCAGATAGCCATTGATGAACAGCAGAAAGATGAAAGTCATTTTTTTGAAGTTCAACTGAATGAAGAAAATATTGTCTTGAGATCTGAAAAGATGGACATGCACGAAGGTCTCCATCAAGTTGAAGACAATGATTTTGTGTTTCAAGGTCATGAGCTTGAACACATGTTGCAAAAAAGAACTTCCCAAAGGCATGATGAGGATATTCTTATTAATAATTCAGATTTTCCCAAGTCTAAAGAAGGCAAACAACATACTGAAGTATGCAGTGCAGTCATATCTTCATCTGAAACACATGAAGGAGATCATTCCAATCAGCATGAGGTTGCCATGGCTGATAAATCGGTTGTTCAAGTAGCAACTAATAAGGAGCATTCAATCTTTGACCGATTGAGGGGATGTACCATAAGATATCTTTCTTGGTTGGAGGCCAATGGGAAGAAAGAGGTTCCACTTGTACCTGAGCATGAAGATAAACTTGAGAATGCAGCTAAAGATGTATTTATAGATGCGCAGGAGCAGTCTGAATTCAATGATTCATTCTGGAGTAGCAGTGTATCTGATATATTTTCAGAGGTAGCTAAACATGTTCATCTCTTTCAAGAAACAGTGCCTCAACTTCATCTACATGTAGCTGCTAATGATCATGTAAGGCATTGCGAGCTATTAAGGAAAGGAAACTATTTTGTTGAACTTGTGAACAGTTTCATTTGAGAAGATTTCATTGATGGCTAGTTTTAATTAGGTAGGTTTCCACCTTTTCAATAAGTGCATTTGCATAAGTTTGCATCTTATTTTCGTAGATTTTCTTTGTGTTAGTCATGCTCGACTTTGTTGCCCAATGGATGGATGAAGGCACTTGATTTCTAGTTTTCTTCTCCCTTCATTCATTTGAAATAACGATTGAATAAATATCCCCAACAGGAGTCATCTGTTATCACAAAAATTAGTAGTGCTCATTCCACAGATAACCCTCCTACGAAACTTGTTTGTTTCCTATGTTCATGATGTTCATGCATGCAAAATGAGGTGATTTTCAATCCACCTCGAAATGTGTTCCAAAGTGTCAGATAGTCTATTTGAGCACATCTCTGCGTTTGTCTCGCGAAGACCTTCGAAACGAGTATCTTCACGAACACTCGTTGTTCATACTTCACAAAATTGCGGAAAGTGCAAATGTTCTGGAAAAAAGCGCTCTAACATTTTCAACAAAAAAATTCTAAGTGTTGAAAGTGCAAGGGCGGGGTTTTTTAGCACCACTGCAGCTAAGTGAAATGATGACTTGGTGCAAGAGCTCTGATTTTTCCCGCCCTTACACCAAATCTCCATATAAAAATTCTAAGTGTTGAAAGTGCAAGGGCGGGGTTTTTTAGCGCCACTGCACCTAAGTGAAATGATGACTTGGTGCAAGAGCGCTGATTTTTCCCACCCTTACACCAAGTCTCCATATAAAAATTCTAAGTGTTGAAAGTGCAAGGGCGGTGTTTTTTAGCACCACTGCAGCTAAGTGAAATGATGACTTGGTGCAAGAGCGCTAATTTTTCCTACCCTTAAACCAAGTTTCTAGACTTAGTCAAAAATGACCAAAGCGGTGATTTTTGACTCAAGCGCACCATTTCCAGACTTAGTCAAAAATGACCAGAGCAGTGATTTTTGACTCAAGTGCACCGTTTCCAGACTTAGTCAAAAATGACCAGAGCGATGATTTTTGACTCAAGTGCACCATTTCTAGACTTAGTCAAAAATGACCAGAGCGGTGAGTTTTGACTCAAGTGCACTATTTCTAGACTTAGTCAAAAATGACCAGAGCGGTGATTTTTGAATCAAGTACACTTTTCCCAGTTTTTCACTAAGTGTTGAGCCCAAGTGCCAGGGTGCTGATTTTCAGCGCCCTAACATTTTTTGCCAAACTTACACATAAAGTGCAAGGGCACTTATTTTTAGCGCCATTGCACCTAGGAACATTCTCCTAAAGTGCAAGGGCGCTGATTTTCAACGCCATTACACTTTTGGCAATTTTTGCCTTAAATACTTCCAAATCACTCCATTTTCTCTCAGGACCATGTTTCTCCACTCCCACATCATTTTTCGTGCCTAGTTCCTCTTTTCACACTTGCTCAACATCGTTTGCTTGCTTCATGCTTCCCAATGCTACTTTTTATGCTAACGCTTGTTGATTCACCACCCTTGCAGTTTCTTTCCAAATTTCATGAAGTGATCTCGAAGGTGACATTTTCTGATCTAGTGAACTATCCCATATCTACAAAGAAGTCATGTTGCAAGTTGAGGATGCCATTTTTTCAAAAGCCTCAATACATGTCATTTGCGATATACGACTGACACTTGATAATATCAAGACGCGTCTTCACAGGTGCAAGAAAATCCATTCATCCGCTAGAAGGTCGATCACAAGAGTTCACACCCTTGTTGATTACACAGTCAGCCCAGATGATGCATTCATGCAGGAGACCAGGGAAGAAATATGAAGACTCCACGCCCAAGCAAGGAACCATGAAGATTCCTAATCTCCCAATGTTGAACATTTTGATGCTTCTCTTTATGCATCTTGTAAATAGTTTTTGACACTTTAGGTGTCTTTTTGTAAAACGTAATTGCACCAAAATATGAGGTGCGATTATGTAGAAATAAATTACACTCAGTTAGATTAGGGTTTCCTGTTTTTACTCATCTGATTCCCTAATTTTTCTCTTCCCTCCTTTCTATAAATAAGAGGGATTTCTTTTGTAATATTTACCTTCTGATATTTTACAACAAAGTGCTGCCCTTTTGAAACAAACATTGAAACTTTGTTTTCAATCTTGTGGAACTGAATTTAATCAATAAAGAAGGAAATTGCATTCCAGACTTTGTGTTGGAATCGATTCTCTTTGGATTTGAGTAAGATTGGTGGTGATTAGTGAATGGTATTTGGAGGTCTTCAAGTAATTTATGTCAACTTTGTGTTGCATCTATTATTTGGATTTACTTTTATGTGTGGATATTTTGGTTGAAAGATCTACAAGACTTTGTGCTTGTAATCGTTCATATTGTTCGAGGAATCGTTATGTCTAAGAAGACTTTGTGCTTCTAATACAATGAACGATACTTCTATCAGATTCAACATTGAAAAGGCTATGGAACGACTTTGTGCCTTTGTGAGCCTTCCCTTTTCCTTTTACCTTTTGTTATTATAAATCACACCTGGTATTTCTAAGTTGTGCTTTGTCAAGATAGAAATATTGGCATTATTGTTGTTGTTTAAGTTTAAGTTATTCAAATCTAAAGCTTTTCATCATGAAGCATTGTAAACATCTTCTCTGAAAAAAGAGAGAACTGATGGAGCCTAAAATCTTAGATCCTTGATTTTCCCTTATTACTGGTTTGCCTAGTTATTCAGAGAGTGCCTGAAGATGGTTTCTTGCCTTGCCTCCATGAAACCTTGATATTCTATTTTTGGGTTGGGTCTATTTCGTCGTTACTTTTGGAGAGAGTCTTTTAAGAACAACTTATGTCCTATATGCTTGTCTAGGCATGGTCCCTTTTAATATAAAATGAAAATTTTTGACTAACCTTTTATTCGCCTAAGTCTAAGCCGGTCTGTGCTTTATCTGTTAAAAACAACCTTAAGTCATCGACTGTCGTTGCCCTAGGCGGTGTCCCCCTCCCCTTAATTTTTCCTAAGTATCTTAATGTTTTGCAGGGGTATTTTACCGACCGTTGATCTTCTTAAGTTTGATCTTGACCGTTGCCCTCCATCCTGCGATGACATCACTGCTGGCTTTCAGGCAATAGCGATATCACGGGCGGACGCCACGTGTCTTAAGTTGCCGATTCTGAAGGAAGTAAATAAAGTGATTAATTTATGCATTGAACTTTAGGGTGTTATTTGGCAGGTTACTAAACCGCATGAGAAATGCATGTGCTTGTAATCAACGGCGATGTCTTAATCTTGGTGGAAAAGCTGCTCGACAGATATGCATTGGTGCTACCTCCTGTTTGATCGTTGAGATCGTAGATGGTGGAGATCAACGGTTGCCCGCTATTGTGTGATCCTAAACCAAGAGGGGTTTAGTGATCACGATATCGCGGGCAATTGCCATGTGTACTTTTTGAAGTTGCATTCTATGGTGGGCCCTTGGTCGTGACATGGACGTGTTATCAGCTTTTTCGAAGACAATCGTTCGATGGCCTAACAAAAAGATGAGATCGACGGTGAGATTTTAAACTTGCATCAAATGAAATTGAAGCCGTTGGTGCGATACACAAGTAAGCTTTAATGGAGGACGAGATGTCTACTTGGCTATATTCATCAATTCCTGGGTATTTAAGTTCATAATTGCCTTGCCATAAAGACATTCAAGTGTTTGCGAAGTGATCCAGAGCCAGAGATAGAAGTTTTCAAAGCAGTTTCAGCACAGGTTTGCTTTTCTGTGTGGCGCAAATTCCGTAAGTTGATTTTCTTGCCACTATCTCTGTTTGAACGTGATTCAAGAAGAAGGTTGCATTGTGTTATTGGTGATTTTCTTGATTACAATTCTAGGGTTACTGTTTTCTTCTGGATTGTGAGAAATTATAAGGTTTTGCTATAATTCCTTTCTAGGTAACCTTAGTTTGTCTACGAATTTGTTTTTGAGGAGGCCCTAGTTGTTAAAATGGCACCACCAAAGCAACATTCTGGCCATATAGATTACATACACAAAAATTTATATGATGATTTTCTAGACCAATTCCCTTTATCAACAAACGACAGGAAGAAAGGTTTGGTCTTGATGAATGGGACAGCCCTAGGTGAAGGATTGAGATGTAAGAACTACAATATTGCAGATGCCAGAGTGCCTATGATAGGTTTGGAATTATTCAGAAGATGGTATGGGCAATGCAATGTGTCTCACCCTTTTTCAAACAGTTGGAGATATGACATGGGAAAGCTTGTGGTCCCGAATGTGTTTCTGGATGTTGACCTACTTAGGGCAGTGGCTGCACGATACGACCCTGTCACATGGATTATCAGGGATAATGATGGCGGCGTTCTATTGAATGTGAATGCTGATACAATTCGGCAGGTTTTTGATTTGAGTGAGTATAGCTCATTTTTGGTTTGAATTGACTTTAAGGAGATGAAGCAAGAATATGCCAGATCTCAGCCTCTTTTTAGGTCAAGATTGCTTCCCCCTCACCTGGCCAGGGCGGACAGTTCAACAATTCACATCAGCCCATCAGACCGTGAGCCTTTCAGGCTAAATTATTTTGCTGATCATTTCTTGGCAACATTCTATTCACTTTGCCAAATTATTGGTTTCAACCCTAACACTGTGATTCCCATCGCTTATATGTTCATGGGGGCTCATATTCAACACCCTAATTTTTATGTGATTTATGACTATGCCTCATTCCTTGCTGAAAGGATACATGAGGGTTTGCTGAAGTTGCATAATGGAGATTCTGGTACTCCTTTCTTTTGGTATTCCTTGTTAATGCACATGTTTTTGTATGAGAATTCCGGTTTCTTTTCAGAGAAGATGGAGCTGAAGCGAGAGGTAAATGGAGAGAGATTACCAGTATAGGCTTGGAATGCAGACATGTCTGGTAATAAGGGAGGTGAAAGTTTTGTGCAGATTGATAACTGCTTTGCCTCTAGGCTTAGGGCTAAATTGGTGGTGAATGTACCAAGAATTTCGGAGGATTTGCATGATTTCCTCTTACCCAAAATAAGGAAACCTGACTTGAAGGTATGCCACAATTGGGGTGACATTATCCTGTACCCTGTGAGTACTATTTTGAGGGTTTTTGGTTTCCAGGGAGCTCCTCGTATTCTCCCTTATAATGTACCATCACAGATGGGATTTGTAGAGGTGATGTGGCAGTTAGGCTGCATTCATGAAGAGAATCTAATGGGAAGAGGAAAAGGGACTTTGTTCCCTGATTATACAGTTGTTTTTGACTTTGTGTTCTCCAAGGGAGGATGGGTCCATTTTGACCATTATTTTGATGATTACCATTTGAAGAATGGATCTAGACGACAACATGACCCTGAGGGATTCTTTGCCCTATTTAGGCAAAAGATTAAGGGTGGTAAGTTCATTCATGTTTTCAACTTCCCCGAGGATTTAATAAGAAATTAATTTGATTTGAACTAGCAAGAGTTGAATAAAGAGAAGTGGATTGCATGTGAGAAGATGCTAGACATGGTACATAAACTAGATCCAAGATATGATCCACTAATGGAGTTTACTCCATTTCACAAAAGAATTGATTTTTTGATGAGTAATTTTAAAGAAATCATGAATATCCTGAGGGCTAAGAAGGCCAATTTGGAATTGGACTTGGGAATCTAGGAGCCAGAGGTGAGGCCTAAGGAAACAAGGCCGACTCATCAGCCATCAGTGGATAGACCTCTGTACAGGAGGAGGAAGAATAATAGCAGTGATGAAGAAGCAGGAAATAAAAAGGGAAAACAAATAATGAAAACATCATCACTATCGAGCCATGGGATTAGGAAACTTGCTAGGATAAAGATTATAGATTTGGATTCACCACCAAATATTGATCCTATGGAGTTGTCATCAGAGCCAAGCCCTAAGAGGCAAAGGATTGAAGAACCACAGGAGGTTCTGGTGGATGAAATTGTTATAACTGACCAAGAAATGTAGGTTGGTATCCCCTCTCCTCCTAGATCAGCACAATTGGTGCTCACTGATATGGATATAAAGGGGTAGTATGTGCAGGATGCTAGGATGGAAGCTTGCAAGGCATTCATGGATGATGATTCCTTTGTGAAAACTCTTGTATTCTTGCAACTAATTTGGAGAATGAAGCTAGAAGAATATCAGGATAAGTGCAAGAGCAGGAGGGAGTCAAGACTTGATAGGTCAAACCAGGAGAATGATGATGAAGTGAAGGCTGAATTGATGGAGCAATTCAAAAACATCACTCCTGAAGAAGGAAGGAAACTGGTGACCCAAGCATGTGTCTTACTCCTCCCTGAATGGGACATAGTTGATGTTGTAGCATTCAATGCTATTATGCAATCCAAGCATCCTATGCAGAATAGTGAAGAAGAGGTCAAGGCAGCTCTGTAGGACTCTGCCTTCAGTGAAGAGTATGAGACATTGGCCATATGGGCACTGGCATCTCAGGGCAGAAAACCAAATGTGGCAGATATTAGCCCAAATCTAAGAGGCAGGCTCATTATCAAAAGAGCTTCTGAAACCTCAGTAACAGAAGCCACAAGCCTGACACTGAATGTGGCCAAATTGGCCCAGAGGATAGTAGAAAGGGAAGAGGCTAAAAGGAGGAGTCTGATGGAAAAATATAATGCAATAATCGGGGAATACAGTAAATTGCAACAAAGGAATGTTGAGCTACAGTTTGAAGTAGATAGGTTAAAGTATGGGCATGTGGGAGAATCTTCCAATGCTCCTATTGTCAGAGAAATACCTACTACTTCGATGTCATTACCCCCTACTGTCCCAATCATTTCTACCCCTAGATCCCCAATTCAGACATCAGGTCCTAGTCAAGTGCCAGAGCCGGTTGAAGAGGAAATGGAATATTCTATGGACCCCACCAAAAAGCAGATGACGAGTAAGGTCACAGAATTACAGGCCGCCTTAAGGGCTAGTGAGAATGATGCCATGGCCAAACACAATGAGGTGGTGGACACCGTGTTGAGGCATTTGAATGAAAAGGTTGATTCTAGGCTACCATCTGTTCATTCTTTATATTCTTTATTTTTGATTGGTCTACAAAATATTAACAGGGATCGAGATGTTGTTTTACCCTTGGTTGAGAAATGGATCCCTCATGCCACTGACTTGGATATTATGTTTAAGGCCTCCAAGTTTGATGCAAATAACAGGGCTCAATTATTAAAACCTACTCAAGGTTTTGTGAAATCATTGAAGGGATTCCAGGCCCTACCTGATGACTTGAGTAAAAAATTTGGGGAATTAGTAAAAGGTTTTAATGATTGGAGTGATACCTTTTTGCCCGATATATTAGATGCACAAGGAAACATCAAGGCACTTCAATAGTGGCAAGAAAGGGTAGAAGAGGTTATCACTACACAAATCAAATTGATTTGTGATGACTCAAATCATGACTTGTTAGTAAGCAGCATGGACAAAATAATTAATACTAGCATGTTTCTGGAGTCATTTGAGAGAGAAGCCAACCAGGTTGCAGTGAAGTTCACACCTTACAATACCAAGGTGATTGAGGTGATGAATTTTAATTGGCCCACAAATGAAGAGTATCAAACTTGGGTAGACAAGTACCTAACTGATGAGGAATGAAATGGTGTTTCCACCGGCAACTTACAGCTCAGCGGGTACAGTGTAACTAATTATGGTTGGGATTCCATGATGGCTTTGGGTGCAGATTTTGAGATGTAACAAACGCAACAGCTATTGTGTTATGGATAGAATCAATGGGAAGATGCTCTGGGACTTGGTGATTTTCATCATGGTTTTGAGTGGGCTCGTAGCGGTCCTATTGATTATTGACATGTGTAACTTCTGGCCCGATGCTTGTTTTGCTCCTTCATTTCTATAAGAAGGATTTCGAGGCCAGATGTAGGGGTTGGCAAGCCAGATATTTTGAAGGTCAAATCTAGGTCTAGTTGCAGAACATATTGTATGAATTTCGTTTTGAATGTTAAGGCAATTTAGGTTTAGGGTTCACTTGTAATGGGTTTTATGTTTTATGAAATTCTAAGTTTTACAACAGTACTAGCATTTGAGTTACGATGAAATATCTTGAACTCTTGTCTCTCCTGTATACAGACATATCATAATTTTGAATAAAATGATCAAGGATTATGATGTTCATCTCATTGTTGTGATGAGTATGTTTTTGTTTTAGCTTTAATTCAAAGAATTAATTAAACGCTTGGATGGAATCATAGATGGGTATGTGTGTAAAAGGATTTGGTAAGAAGTGTTGGGCTGGGATAGGGATTGACAATGTTGTAATGCAATATTGCCAGAGATCATATATGTTATGTGTTTGAATCTGTTGTTATCTTTTGAGTGTTCATAAGCTTGACTCCCCAATGGTATATGGCACTGATCTAAATTGTATAATTTTGTAAGATCTTGTTTCTGCATGTCTTCACTTAGAGCTAGCCACCAACTTGCAATTAAAATGACTATCATAAGTTACGAAATGATGTTATAACTATCTCATGCTCCAAATGGTTGATATTACTGATGAATAGCCAATTCATGTCAGTCTTGTCTCATTCTGTTGAGCTATTAAGTGAGATAATATGTTAACTTTTAATAACATGCTTATGAGTTTGGTGCAGAGATCATAAATATGTTATAGGGACCACCCTCTTGGGTCTTGCAGAGCTCGAAGTGTAGGAGGTTTATTATTAAAATCCTCGTCAGTTGGTCTAGGTCCTCTGAGCTACCCTTGATTGGAAATTTGGAAATTCCATAGGTAGATTAGGAGACAAACCTGGTTCATACATAAAAAAACAACCAACAAGAAGTATGAATGTAACACCCCCCCCCCATTTCATGAGTACAGTGTACATTTTGTCAGTATTCTTTTAAGTTTACTATAGCTTCTAATTAGCAGTAAGAAGGGTGCCTCCCCTTTCTGAGAGGAGAGATCATATCTCACACAACTATGGTTGAAGTCTAGACGATGTAATCTATTGAAAAGTTGATTACACTATTTTCACCCAACAAGATCAGTGCCTTATCTCAGGGCAGGGAGTCAAAACACAATAAATTGAACTGCAAGGCGATTTTAATTCCAAACACTCATGATCTTTGTGAAATTGCATTACAATTCACATATCATATACTCAGACTCTATGACTACTTATCAGATCCACTAATCATCTATACAAATTCATGCTTTAATCAAGGTATTTTAACTGATTCATTAAACCAGAGCTAGAATTAAAACATATTTCACTGCAAAACAACAATGAAAACCATTGAAAGGATCTTTGATCAAATTTTCATTAATAATTCAAATAGAACATTACAGATGGAGAGACAATAGACTCAAAATATTTGCATACTTGATTCAAACATGCTTGGAAACCACACAATTTACAAAATCTACTTGCTCGACTCAAACCTAAGATACAGACTCAAAATGTATTTTCTCTATGTTCTCAATTTGCATTATCAGATCTAAAATTCAAAAAGAGACCCCGCACAAATGGCCCAGAATTCCCTTTTATAAGATCAAGGGAGCAAAACAAGCTTCAGGCCGAAATGTACACATGTCACATTTTCGTTTGACAAACTATATCGATTATTCCATATGGAATAGTTACAACAAATTAAAAGAATATTCATCATTGAAACAAAGGCTTCCTTTAGTCAATGGAGACTCTTGCGCCTTCCAAAAAGGTAGTTTGTTGAAGTGAGTAACCCTCAAACCGTTGCAACATCTTTATTCTTTTTCGGAAAAATAACAAAAAAGTATGCAAAAAGAGGGAAAAGGTGGATCAAAATTCATATGAGCATCCAAGTCACCAACAATCAGCATTTACCTATCATATTTTCAATTGGGAGGAACATATCTTTCATACATTACATCCTCTGAGGCCAGACATGTACTGTACTCAACCATGTATATGTTTTCTCCACTCCTCCATTTGCAACTCCACTTCATCAATGAAAATCCTTTTCCATAGCTATAATTTTGCAACAGAAGGCCAACTAGATCCAATAAGTTCATCCATCATCTTTCTATATGGAGCATACTTTATCATCACTGAATTTTCTTCTTTATCAAAATCTTCCAAGAAGCTGATGATGAAGGACAAATTCTCAAGACTGTTCTTCAACACATCAATATCAACACTCTCACATATTAATGATGCTTGGGAAGCAATTGTTGTATCCAATTGATTCTTCCATGCTTTTAGAGGTTTTACCTCATCATACGTGTGTTGGATGTCAAGTAGCAATACCAAATTTGCCTCATCAAACTTTTTTTTTTAACTCCTTTATTTTCACCTCCAATGGAGCAACATACCCTTGAAACCTCTACTCTTTGATCTCATTAAAGAATTTATAAGTTGGGCCAACCTCTGGATACTTATCCTTCTGATTTGCAGCCCCAAATGCCATGAGTTTCAAGTTCTCAACCCTGGGAATCCATTCATCCAAGATTGGGGCAGCTAACTCCTTGTCTCTTTGAGATAACTTTATTGCTTGAAACATTAAAGAATAATTTGCATGAGTACTATTTAATTTACCTTGAATATTCTTATTTAAATGCTCCAAAACAATATTAACAATCTTCGAATTATTCTCATACATAGTATCTTAAACATGTTCAAACAATTTCTTGTATACCTCAATCTGTAGCAATAATTGTTCCTTGGTGGGCTCATTTGATGGAGCTGCTTCCAATGTTGGAGTATCATAAACTCTCCTTATAATCAATTTTCCATTGAATTCGGTTAGTTCTACAACTCTTGGCTTCTTAGAACCCAAAGATAATGGCCAAATGGCCAAAGCATCCCATTCCTCACTAAATGTTGACCCATATAGTGCCAATTTGGCTTCTTCTTTAGTTTGGAACAAGGGACTTTCAGACCTCCTTATTGTATCCAGCACTATTGTATCTGCAATATCCCATTTAGGAAGTAGTAATACACCACTCTTCTCCACAAGTGCTCTGCCCTCTTCAGCTGTCATATCCTAGAATTCCTTCCTCATTGTCTTCCTCGAATTTGCCTACATGACTTCCTTTGGAAGTTCAGGGTGCAAGCTCCTCTCCTTAGCAACATTTTCAGCATAATCCTGAGCTTTAGCCCTCCATACAAAATCTTTCAATGCCCGAGTTTGTATAAAATAATCATCTTCAATAAATGTCTTGTAGGCCTCATCCCTCATATCATCAACATTGCTTAAACCACTAACATCTAAATTTCCCAATCTAAGGCTACTCTCTGCCATACTTGATGCAACCTCCCTTGGGGGATAAGGCATTCCTTGTTGCATCTCTTCAGGTGTGACCAAAATGTCATCTTCATTTGTTTCAAGGTAATCAACTACCCCTTTCACCTCAATCCTTTTTCCTTTTGACTGGTGGTTTCTCTGATGGAGAAGGACCTCTTGAGGGTGATTCAAGATCAATTATAGTAGGGGAATCAAGTCTAGGAGGAGATGGTGTTGACGTCTCGGGAGAAGAAACCCTTGACCCCTCTAATGTAGCAAGGGTTGGAAGTGTTTTTTGCTTATTTATTACCTCCTTCTTCCTAGAGTACACTCTAACCTTCGATAGTGGCTGGTAGGTGTGTCTCTCTTCCAATACTAATGTGGGATCTTCTTCAACAACCATTTATTTCCCCTTATCAATTATTATGCATTCTTCCTTCAAAACTCCCACCACATTCTCAAAATTTCCCAGCACATACATGACTCTCTTCAATTCTCCCTTGATGTTGGGGAAAGGATCATAATTAGGATATGACTTTGTAACCTTTTCAACCATCTTATTGAAAGTGACGTACATTGCTTTCCTTTCCTCCTGTATTTGAACATCAAAAATATTTTTGATTACATCTTCATGGTAATAAAAATTGTGGACAAAGGAGCCACTCCTATTCTTTTCCTTCAAGGAATTAATAAATCCCTCTGGGTCATGGTTCCTTAGGAGCGCGATCTTCAAATTGTAAGGTGCAATAACTTGCCCCAATTATTTCCATCCTCCCTTTTCCATGACAAAATCAGAAAATACTATCCACTCTAGAAAGAAATAGCCTTTCCTCAATGTTTCGAGCAAGTGTACCATTTGTGCTCCTCCTAACTGGCTCATAATTTCAATAAAACCAATCCTTAATGGCACATCTCTTGGTAATGCATATGGGATCACATTGGTGTCATAAACTCTGAAGATTGTTGTATTAAGGTATGGGATTATATCCCCCCAATTGTGAGTCAATTTCAACTCAGGTCTCCTCTCCATTGGCCTCAAAAATTCATGTATCTCCTTCAAGATTCTTGGTGGATTGAAGACTAGAAACCTTCTTAATTTGGAGGCAAATACATTGTGGAAAACAACATAATAAAACTTCATTTTATCCTTGTCCAAAATTTGAGTCCAACACTGCACAAGCAACTCAATATCATCCTCCACCTTCTTCAATGTCATGTCCTAACCAAAGCTCTTCTCCCTTATATAGGAACATGTGCATTAGGAGAGAATACCGTCCAAAGTTCACCAATTCTTTTCCTGCATTCAGTGCAGACAAACCCTTATGCATTTTCTCTGCCAAATAAGTAGCATAATCATACACTATGTTATAAGCTAGGTGTTGGAGATGTGCTACCATATACATGAAATTTGTCAGCATGGTGGATGGTACATCAAAACCAAGGATTTGGCATAAAGAGAAAATTGTTTTCTTAAAATAGTTGGCAAAGTACTTCATGGGGAAAGGCTCCTTTTCACTCTCACCAAGCTTTATCCGCTTCATATTCTTCCTAATCCTAGTACTTGCAGTGTGAATGGGCAACATTGTCAATCTGAACAAAGCCTTTATGTTCCTATACTCTTCTCTAAAGGCCTTGAGGTCAATAAGAATCATATCCTTGTTTCATTCATGCCGGTTGAAAACCTCTGCAACCTCCTCTTTGGTTATCTTGACCATTTCAACACCATCATATGCCCTAATCACTCTTGAAACAAGGTCACATTTCACAACAATGTCCTTCAACAAATCCACATCCATGTATACATTTGGCACCACTAATTTTCCAAAATCTAATCTCCAAGGGTTGTAGATGGGAACTCCCAATTTTTTGTTCCCAAACCAATTTTGGAACAATTTCCACCCTATGTACGACACATTGGCATCCTTGATATTGAATTATTTGTCCATTAGCCCTTCTTTAATCTTAGGGCCATAAAACAAAGCTACTCCATCCACCCTTTTATTGGCTAAGGTTTCAATTGATCAATAATATCTTGGGTAAGAGGTCTTGGTGCGATTCTTGAACCAAAAACTTGTGCTTTGGGCGCCATTGGAAACAAGGTGGGTTCTTACTAATCTAGGGTTTCGACACAAAGAAGTTCAAAACCTAGATTTTCAATTCAAAACCTAGGGCAGGGCTCAAAGGTGCAAATTCAATGGGTTTGACAATATTTCAACTCTTCAAAACAAATTCAAACCACAATAAAGCAATTAAAAAGCACGCAGACCAATTTGACTCGAAAACAGTGAATATTTGCCCTAATTCAAGATAATTTGAATACAGCACAAAGAATGGCGTTTGTTTAACTTACAAATTTTTTCGCTCATAGAAAACCCTAATTATGGTCGTGTTGAACTCTAAAATGCTCTTCTCAATCTCTTGAAGGCTCCAAATTCATTTTCAATTCTCAATTATGCGAAAAACCAATCTTTTATGTGCATTTAAGTCAAGATTGAGTAGCTTTGAATGTTTCCTCCGCCATTACTACTCGCTCGTACAAAGCAGAAATGACTCTCACATTCACATCTTTAATTTTGAGATGGTGTGTTGAACAAATCAGATTGAGTCAATAAGGTTGATTTTTTGTCGCCATCATTCACCTAACCTTCGGCAAATTAAATTTTGCCGACTGGAATGTTGACTCACTCGTTCTACAGGCTCCACCTTCTTTCTTACCAAACAATGAGAGAATCCACGTGGTGGCAGCCCACTAACCCCACTACTTTTTTTAAAACATTATTTTAATCCTGTGGGGCTAGCAGAGAATGGTTGGGATTAAATCTCAATAAGAGATCTCGACCGTTGGTTCCAAGTTCATAGCGCCAAACATTTTAATGGGGATTGGGCCCCACCTCTTTGATTTGGACACACGTCAACATCCCACTGACCCCGCTGCATTTTAGAAAGTATTATTTTATTCTCATGGGGTTAGTGGGGAACGACTGAGATTAAATCTCAATAGTGCATCTCAACTGTTGATTTGAAAACTTATAGTGCAGGATGTATAAGTGGAGACTGGGCCCCACACTTGTAGTAGTACACATGTTGCTAGCCCGCTGACCCTGTTGCCTTTTAGAAACTATTATTTTAATCTCATGGGGCTAGTGGGGAGCGGCTAGGATTTAATCTCCAAATCCAACGGTCAACAAATCCGCACATGCAATAAAGTTAGTTTTAAAGAAGGGGACCTGACTAGGTCGATGGGACTTAGACCTTTGGGAACTTATGACTTAATACATAAGTCAATTTAATCATGAAATATTTCGCCAACCATATGAAGTATTAAAACAATGGAAAAGTATTCAGTGATAAAAAGACCTAGACCATATGTATCTCCTTTGAGATTCTTGGTGGATTAAAGACTAGAAACCTTCTCAATTTGGAGGCAAATACATTGTGGAAAACAACATAATCAAACTTCATGTCATCCTTGTCTAAAATTTGAGTCCAACACTAGATAGGCAGCTCAATATCATCCTCCACCTTCTTCAATGTCATGTCTTGACCAAAGCTCTTTTCTCCCTTATATAGGAACATGTGCATTAGGAGAGAATACAGTCCAAAGCTCACCAATTCTTTTCCTACCTTTAGTGCAAACAAACCCTTATGCATTTTCTCTGCCAAATAGGTAGCATAATCATACACTATGTTATAAGCTGGGTGTTGGAGATGTGCTACCATATACATGAAATTTGTCAACATGGTGGATGGTACATCAAAACCAAGGATTTGGCATAAAGAGAAAATTGTTTTCTTAAAATAGTTGGCAAAGTACTTCATGGGGAAAGGCTCCTTTTCATTCTCGCCAATCTTTATCCACTTCCTATTCTTCCCAACCCTAGTACTTGCAGTGTGAATGGGAAACATTGTCAATCTGAACAAAGCCTTTATGTTCCTATATTCTTCTCTAAAGGCCTTGAGGTCAATAGGAATCATATCCTTGTTTCATTCATGTAGGTTGAAAACCTCTGCAACCTCCTCTCTGGTTATCTTGATGATTTCAACACTATCATATTCCCTAATCACTCTTGAAACAGGGTCATACTTCACAAAAAATTCCTTCAACAAATCCACATCCATGTATAAATTTGGCACCACTAATTTTCCAAAATCTATTCTCCAAGGGTTGCAGACGGGAACTCCCAAATTTTTGTTCCCAAACCAATTTTGGAACAATTGCCACCCTGTGTACGACACATTGGCATCCTTGATATTGCATTATTTGTCCATTAGCCCTTCTTTAATCTTAGGGGCATAAAACAAAGCTACTCCATCCACCCTTTTACTGGTTGAGGTTTCAATTGATCAATAATATCTTGGGCAAGAGGTCTTGGTGTGGTTCCTGAACCAGAAACTTGTGCTTTGGGCACCATTGGAAACAAGGTGGGTTCAAACTAATCTAGGTTTTTGACACAAAGAAGTTCAAAACCTAGGGCACGACTCAAAGGTGCAAATTCAATGGGTTTGACAAGATTTTGACTCTTCAAAACAAATTCAAACCACAATAAAGCAATTAAAAATCACGTAGACCAATTTGACTTGAAAACATAGTGAATATTTACCCTAATTCAAGATAGTTTGAACACAGCACAAAGAATGGCATTTTTTAAACTTACAACTTTTTTCACTCGCAAGAAACCCTAATTTTGGTTGTGTTGAACTCTGAAATGCTCTTCTCAATCTCCTGAAGGCTCTAAATTCATTTGCAATTCTCAATTATGCGAAAACCAATCTTTTATGTGCATTTAAGTCAAGATTGAGTAGCTCTGAATGTTTCCTCTTCCATTATTGCTCGCTCATACGCAACAAAAATGACTCTCACGTTCACATCTTTAATTTTGAGATGGTGTGTTGAACAACTCAGATTGAGTCAATAAGGTTTGAATTTTCATCACCATCATTCACCTATTCTTCAGCCAATGAAATTTTTCCAAATGGAATGCTGACTCACTCGTTCTGCAGGATCCACCTTCTTTCTTACCAAACAATAAGAGAACCCACGTGGTGGTAGCCCATTGACCCCGCTACTTTTTATAAAACATTATTTTAATCCTGTAGGGCTAGCAAAGAATGGTTGGGATTAAATCTCAATAAGAGATCTCGACAGTTGGTTCCAAGTTCATAGCGCTAGACATGTTAATGGGGATTGGGCCCCACCTCTTTGATTTGGACACGCGTCAACATCCCGCTGACCCTGTTGCATTTTAGAAAGTATTATTTTATTCTCACGGGGTTAGTGGAGAACGACTAAGATAAAATCTCAATAGTGCATCTCAACCGTTGATTTGAAAGCTTGTAGCATAGGATGTATAAGTGGAGACTGGGCCCCACACTTGTAGTAGTACACGTTTCATTAGCTCGCTGACCCCGCTGCCTTTTAGAAACTATTATTTTAATATTGTGGGGCTAGTGGGGAGCGGCTAGGATTTAATCTCCAAATCCAACGGTCAACAAATTTGCACATGCAATAAAGTTAGTTTTAAAGAAGGGGACCTGACTAGGTCGATGGGACTTAGACCTTTGGGAACTAATGACTTAAGACATAAGTCAATTTAATCATGAAATATTTTTCCCAACTATATGAAGTATTAAAACAATGGAAAAGTATTCAGTGACCAACAGACCTAGACCAAGGGGCTGGTAAAAATATGTTCACGATGACTCAGGTGATAACTCAATTAACTGATAACCAGGTGTAACAAGTCAACAAAGGATTAGAATCCCCAAGGGTTTAAGACTTATGAAAATTGAAACAAGGGATTTTAAACTAAAACCCTAAACCCTACCCTTGGGCACAGAGGTAATAAATCATGACAAAGCAAAGAACTAGCCCAAATTTTTAGAATTTTGGGACCTCTACCAAACCCCATAAAAATAGCCTATCTGAGCTTAGTGTTGTGACCTACATAGCTAGAACTTGCATCCACTACAATCTTGAACTAGCATGCATAAAAGGAACACAATGAACTGACAGTGCAATTAGTGGAAAACTACACTACTTTGGCCAAAGTATTCTCACCCAATACTTTGAGTGATAGTCTTCCTATTCACATACACTACCATAGCTCGGTTTGGATTATGACCATTCATATATTGTGCCTAATTAATTTCCTTCCAAGGGTAATCACCAACCTTAGAAATAACCTATTCCCCTTTTTCCAAACACAATGGTATCTCTACCTAGTATTCACATGCATAAGTTGTCCTCTTCATTGGATAATCTCTTCCTTGGAATAATCTATGATTCCTTCATGACTCTAACTTTACAAGAGCTTCATAAATAACTTTATATTCTAAAGTATAGCTACACAAGCATCATAGAATAAATAAACATCAATAAATGACCCAATTCAAGAATATATCATGTCAATAAGTGATTCTCATCAAGAGTATAGTCTTATCAGGGAATGATCTCAATCGAAGGATAGTCATACCAATATATGATTTCATTCGAGAGTATGATCTCCTTAGTAAAAAGGGTTATTCTAAGAGTATAATCTTGTCAACATTATGAATTCATATTAGGAGTATAAAACAACCAGTTAGGTAACAACTCTAACTCAATAAGTAATCCCATTTATGGTTCCAATCAAATAGTCATTCATAAGCTCAAGTGATCCACTTAATCACATAGGTGAGTTTCAACCTTGGTATATCCTAATCCTAGGATAAAGACAACAACCAATGTAAAGTTAGATCATGTAGGTTAATCTAAACCTAGGTGTTTCAAAAAAAGACCAAACAAACAATCCTATCAGGTAGGTTATTCTCAACCTATAGTTTTCAATGAGTAGTTAAGTACATATTCCAACTCAATAGGTAAGTCTTCACCTAAGGTTTCATTCATTAATCAAATAAACTTCTCGACCCAATTAGTTTATTCCAAACCTAGGGTTCATTTGAGAGTAAGATAATGATCAAGTGATCATTCAAATATATAATAGTAATATGATGTCTCATCTTATCAAGGTTTATACTATCAGTGTTGATGTTTTGCTAAACCTTATCATTCCTAAGGTTTCCTAGCATCATGAGCTAATAGTGTCAATTCACTTCATGACATTGATACATTTCACATTATACATGTAGTATTACTACTTATATATAGAATCAACATCTGAGTTCCCATATAGGGTTTACAAGAGTATTAATCACTCCCTTAAGCCATTCACGCTTTCACCAAATCTAATATATAATACTATTGATAAACAATCACTCCTTACTATGGAGTATTTAAAACATTTATAAGGAAATCCTAAGAAAATTATTTTCCTTTCCATAAACAAATAGTACAATTCACTAATGCAAGCATTCTCATGCAATTTCAAATAAATCAAAATAAGGCAAATAAAAGATGCATAGATTCTCATGCCTGTTGATCGCTTAATCCAATAGACTCTACATCGTTCCTTTCCAATGACATCTGGCTAGGCTTCTCCTCAAAACACTATAACCACTGAAATGCAAAATCTCACAAAGACCTTCCTCATTATGCTCCCACAATATAACTCTTAACTTCTCAAAATTAATCGCTTCAGACTAAAATAGAAGAAATTGAATAAGAATGGGCGTCCAAAAGAGAATATCGACCTCTCTATTTATACTAAAACATGAGAAAGTGGTGCCTATCGATTTGCTAATCAAATTGGCACCTCTTGATTTGAAGATCAACTCAACTCGCATACTCAAAAGGTGGCAAAATTTTAATTACATACACAACTTATGCACCGAATATATCGACCTCTATCATGGCCAGCTATGGCTTGACCGATTCACTTTGCATGTGTTTAAAATATAGCAAATTGATTCTTGCAGACTTCTCTTCTATTTGGTTTATGCAACTCATATAATGGTGCCACCAAAAGCATCACATTTCCTATTAACTTGGCTGATGGTTTCCTCACAATGGAAAAAGTCTCATTCTGGTTCAATATTTAATACCTTTGACTTGGTCATGGATAATGCATTTAACATTATCAAGTGAATCAACCTTTATTTAGGGCGTTGCCTTATTCACTTCACAGCACGTTGGGATTATTTATCTAAGATTCATTATCAAAGTACGTTGAAATGGCTCTCCTCCTTCACATCACGTGCAACATAGTAATTCATTATGCTTTGCTTTTTCCATCACAAACAAATTTCCCTAAACTCGTGCATGCCATATAATGTAGCCTTTCACTTAGTCATTGGCAGATTCTATTCTACATTAGCTTGCAGCAAAATCCCCGTTCACTCTTTTACTACCACACACCATATGCTTTGTGTTACCTATGTTTACTCAGCACATGCTATGTCAACATTTGATTTGGTCAAAATAATTGGATTACCATGTTTCCAAAGTTTGTATATAAGTCTGACATATTCTTAACACATTCAAAGTGATAGGTAAATATATATCTCGTGCTATATCATGCGCTATACAATTGTAATAATCGGCCTTCATTTATCAAATGAATCGACCTCCATTTATATAATGGATCGGCCTTATATATAAAAGCACACTATATTATATATATATACACCTCTATATAAGCATCTAATGCTTATGTGTATATATGTATATGTATATATAACACACACATATATATGTATATTATAAAGCAATATGATAATCACATTATCCATTCAATACTTGAACGATTATAACCATATGATTATGTTCTCATATTAATATCTATGTACACATATGCATAATTATACATATGTTGGCATACTTGTATTGGACATCCCATTATATCTAACATGTGCATATATCGACATATGCATATATGTATGTATATGCATATATCCCAAATACTCATTCAGACATACAATCAATCATATATACTTGCCTATTCTATTGATAGACATATATCCATGTGATGTGTATGTACATATATACGTACATGTCTTATTATCCTTTCGATATCCCCATTCCCATGTGTAATCTGTCCACGAGCATCTATAGGTATTTCTACCTACGTATACTCATGCGTGTATTAACTCACGCATATGAGTTATCATAGACATGCAAATGTATATCCATATACACATTCCTTGCATATATATCCCATCGATCGAGTATAGAAATATAAGGAAGAACTCACATACATCAAGCACTCAACACAAACCAAGAATGTTCCAAACATAAATCATGATCTTCCTAATGCAAACACATCATACAAAAGGATGACTTACCAATATCCTGCGATTATGACTTGACTCAACTATACTTAGAAGTGAGTGTGTGTGAAAGATCAGTTAGGTTTCATAAAGGGTTATCCGACCAAACACTTCTCCTAAGTGATACTTCCCCTCCCTTCTGGAGGCGTGAACCTGTACCTACATCCAACTTGGCACATTTGCAATGGTAGTTATATGTTCACATGAAATCTAATTTCATCATAAAACATTAGAATATTCATAATACATATTCTTTCATTATTC
Organism: Sequoiadendron giganteum; assembly: GCA_007115665.2. Taxonomy (NCBI): domain Eukaryota; kingdom Viridiplantae; phylum Streptophyta; class Pinopsida; order Cupressales; family Cupressaceae; genus Sequoiadendron; species Sequoiadendron giganteum. Next base: position 47,884,120 of record CM021102.1, on the reverse strand, counting down.
ATCATCAATATAAGCATGATGACTCTTTCAAAACAATAATATCTTAATACCTATTTTAGTATTCCATTCCTTAATCAAACATATCAAAATAATGATTACATTTATTATCCTATTTACCTGTGAAGGTAAAAGTAACTCAATAACAACAAGATGGGGTGTGACACATAGAGTCATGATAAAATAAGTTGACGCTTTAGTTAATGTTGTAGGTTCTCTCAATAAGAAAAAAAACACAAACATTTTTTTTGGTATAGAGAGGTCATAGGCCTTTCTTTTTCTAGCTCTTGATTTATTCGTAGTTTCTCTTTATATATTTGCAAAGTAATGTCAAGTAGAATAATGTTAGGATCGGTTGTGTTGTTCACCTTGTAAATATTGTCTTGTAAATTGCGTGGAGCCAACTCTAATGTCTATTTAACTTGGTGATACTGGGTATGCACATGGCTCAAAGGACTTGAGGATCCCTAACTAAGCAGTTCATCATTCATAAGAGGGTTGCATTAAATCATCAACCAGGGAGTCGTAAAACTTTAGATAGTGTTGGAAAAGTATATGCATTCACAAATTATGTGCATCCTACATCGATTGAGTATAGGTGAATAAACATATGCAAATACAATAAAAGCTTGAAATCAGAATAAACTGCTAATTCACAAAATAGGGGAAAAGAATACAAGTAACTACCTTCTGCTATAGGTACCTAATACTGAAGACTGTAATGATTAACCATTAAATTGTAGTGTCCTAACTTAAATAATCCTTTGGAGTATGGAACAAAACATTAAGCTACAATATCTAAATCATGAATTATAACACATTCATTCATAATCATATAACTAGAAACTACCAATTGAATTCACAATGCATCATCTAATTTAACAACTGAAATTAAAGTGGTTCAATAGTACCTCAAGTGGCCCTTGATTGAGTCACTACTTCCACATGATTTTTCAAACACTTCCTGACTCAACAAATCATAGCATCAAATCAATTCTCCTTTATTGCATTCTAAACACAAAACTATTACACAAAATCTAACAAGAAATCCGTTGAAGATATTTCTTAATAACACACATTCTCTATTCATAATATTATTGCTACTACTAGTGCTACTAGATCTCCTCCTCGATAGCGGATCCTAGTATATAGGGTCTTGTGAGGGAGTCCCATTATTCATGAACTAAACACAAACTATAAAATAAATGTCAACTCTTCCTCAAGAATAGGAAGAGGACTGAGTTTTGAAACAAAAAGATAATAACTACTTGAAATAGGAGTAGACAAATGAAATATGGATTCCATGTCCAACAAACTTAATCGTTCATAACAAAAATGTGCTCAGCATAATAGTTCTATCATAAATCACTTGTTGAAATTAAACTCCTTCTCCTAGTTGTATTATTAGTAGGTAAGAGTAATATTAAGTGACTCGCAAACTGATCAGTAAATGATCACCTCCATTTTCCTTTGAAAGTGTCACACCCCAGTCGGTTGACTTCTTCTTTGCAATGATCTATAGTCCTTATGTTTTGGGCTGAGAAGCTCGTTGTTGTGGGTTGACAATTCTCTCTGCTGCAAATGCTAGTCTTATTCCCTAGGGCATTCTTATTATCAACAATCATAAATTAAACATAAAATCCTAGTAAACTTCATAGACATTCATGAATTCATACATACACATATTAACATAACATGTTTCCATTTCCAAATGCTTAAAATTGCTTAAAAGTATATGAAAGGCATAAAAGGTCTTGGTAATGTCTTAAAGCTTAGTAGTTCTAAGAAATGATAAAAATATAAAATAGTAATGGGAAACTAGGCAATTATCAAGCCCATCAAATTGTATGGTGGTGTGTTATTCTGCTATATTTTTGTGTGAGAGTATCTTGAGAGCCTTTGTGAGATAAAGAGTTATTTTGTGATTTTGCAATTGTTGAGAGAATTGGTAAGAGGCTAGAGGTTGAAGATAGGTTGAACTTAAAAGAAGTAGCAAGTAGGCTTGTGGAATTGAGCTAGGGAGGAAGTAATATCAATCAGAGCTTTTAAATACAGGTATGTTGATTTCTATTCCTTTATTATTTTATGATTGAAAGGTTATTTATTTATGAATGCCTTGTTTGGAAAGGGTTAATTTAAATACGTCTTAAGTTTCTTTGGATAATCTTGCATGTTTCTTGGTTGAATCTTGTTTTGATGAAACTTTTTTATTTGGATTGTTCTTATATATTTTATATCAAAATTTATTTGATTGTGTTTCTATTTAAACTATACGTAGTTTGTCAATACTATACACATGTGGCATGAAATGTGGAACATGTTGATATCTTGATGTACTTTAGATTTAAATGGTAATTGACATAGGTTGTTAGCTTTGTTATTCCTAGGGTTAGAATAATCCATGGGAAAGGGTCTAACCTAGTTAGTCAAGTTATTATGTCATCACTTTATTTTGGTATGTATGTAAAGAATATGAATGGTCAAAACCGAATCGAGCTAGAAAGGTGGGTGAGTGTGTGATGTCCACTCTAAATTTTGGGTGATGAATACTTTGGCCAAAGTAGTGTAAGTAGCCATTGTTTACACTGTCAATTCACTGTGATCCAAGTTTGCATACTAGGCAGGGATTGCCATACATGTAGGTTGTAGCCACTATATGAAAGCTCTAGATATGTAGGACACAACACCATGCTCCAAGAAGGATAGTATTACGAGGTTACCAAACCAATCTCTTCATTGAAGGGTAGGGAAATCTTACTAGTTAGGTAAATGTGTGGGGGACCGCGCAGTAAGTCTGTAATTGGCGAAAAAGTGCTTGAGCATGATGCTCTCCCTCATGCAGTTTGGCAGGCCAAGATTTGAGGTAGGACATCTGGACCATTCGTACCTCTATTTCAGTAAGCTCGTAGAAGCTATGTATGTAATCATGTATCCATCTCTATGGAAATTGTAAATGTGAAATATTATCTTGAAATTATATAATATGAAATCATTACTTGGGTTTTTGTAATGTTTGATTGTAATGCAGTGGGAAAGTTTGGAATGAGTTTATTTCAAATATGCAAATTGTTTTGGATAGAAAAGAATTTTTGTATTGATAAGTGTTGGCTTCTTAAACTATTCACTTATGGGTAAAACATGGTAAAAATTCTTGGGTAGAACAATGGGCATGTTACACACTCTTTTGTGATTGATACAAGCTTGGGTCTCTTTGCTGGTGAAGTTTTTACCTATAAGTGTTTCTTCACATAAATCTAGTTTCATATGGTTTATCTTTTTTATGTTTAATTTTGTATTATTACAATAATCTTGTTGGATTAATCACATGCTTAATTAAGTTGAATCACTATTTTTCTAGTATTCTCATTGTGTTATTCAACAATATTCTAATTTGTAGTATAGTTAGGAACATGCCAACTTCTTAGAGATTTCATATTTTTAGGGTCCACATACCCCATTTTAATAAATAATAAAGCCTAAGTGTTTAATATACCATTGAGAAAATAAGGGCATCTTCATATTACCTTTAAGCTTGTGTTGTTAAATGAGATCTAAGGTAGTATAAACATGTTGAAACAATCCTCAAAATTCTTACACACAAGAATATCATCTAAATGCACAATGATGAATTCTCCTAGATGAGGTAACAAATTATCATTGGGGAGCCACATAAATGTTGATAGAGAATTACGAACCTTGGTTGGCATCATTAAGCATTCATAAAACCTATATTTAAAAAAAATAAAAAAATCTAGATAACAATAGGATCCGTTCATTCTTGATTAAATTTTTAAGTTAGATCCATCTTAGTAAAATATTGGGCTCCCTTGAGATGATCAAGATGGTCATCAATACTAGGTAAGGGGTATTTATTCATTACCGTGGTTTTATTTAAAGATATGTAGTCAATGACCATTCTCTATTCATCCTTCTCCTTCCTAGGGATAATACAAGATCAAGATCCATAAGGAGAGGTGTTGGTATCTTTCCTTCTCCCATAAGTTTTTTGATCCAACTTCTATATTTCTACACTTTTGATTTGTGAAAGGGATATTCTAAGAAATTTTACAAGGAAGACCCTAGAACCAAATCTATAGAATGATTGATATATTTGAAAGGCGATAACTAATTTGGCTCTTCAAAAATATCTAACTCTCAACCCTATTTCTCATAGTAGGGGTGAAAACTTACCTTTATTATCCTCCTTAGCTTGGTATATGATATCGAGTGTCAATTAGTTTGATAATTTTACCTACTTTATGACAAGCCTACCTCAAAATAAATGTGATTTATCACTTGAAGCACAAGTAAGCTTACACACCTTACCATATTTTAAGATCTTGTAGGTGGTTAGTCATCCATCATAAATTGCACGTTGGTTATACTAGAATGAGCATCCAAGAAAGAGAGTTGAGTAATCTAAGGTTGTTACATCACATTAAATTGTATTATAGAAATTCCTAATAGCAAAGGTGACTGCACAAACCTTGTTAATTAGTATACAAGATCCATGTTATTGTACCCAACCTAGATGGTATAGTTGAGGATGAACATATGTAGAGAGTTGGAGAGCGGTGACCAGTTGTTCACCGAGATTATTTTTACTTTAATTGTTAATGATCAAGAGAACCATTTTATTCTTGATTTGATAATTTTAAGTAAAATATAGACTCTTGAGAGGCTTTAGAGTAGTTCATAGTCATGAGAATAAGGGCAACATCAAGTTTCATAGTCATGAGAATAAGGGCAACATCAAGTTTCATAGGATTATCAGATTATACTATGGGTGGATCCTCCCTATATTGTACTTTCTCTTATTCCTCTTCTATAAGGAGAGTTTCCCCTTCTTACTTTGGAGCACCTTGCACTTCTTAGCTAAATGACCCCAACACTAGTGATGACTACAAAATTATTTGTTACTATTAGTACTAGGGAAGGAGGACTATTTTGAAAATTTTGACTAGCCACTAGAATTTTTGGATAGCTTAGAGGTACCATGATAAATCTCTTTTTTAAGGCCTAACTTATTTTATGTAGCAACATCAACCTTGAAAGCCCTATCTAAAGATTCAACTTCATACATAACCAAATCTCTATGAAGGATAGGGAAAAAACCTGAAAGATATTTTACAAGTAACTCTTTACATCTAAAACATTGAGCTTGACTTAGAGCTTGTTGAAGGTATCAATATGTTGATAAACCTACTAACCTTGAATTTACCTAAGTTGCAACCATTGAGCTAACACTTTTTTTGCTACGTAAACTATTTTATTGATATATCAAAAATCATTACAATGCTTCTAGCATGTTGGCTTAGATTCTCCTTACTACCTTCTAGGCTACAAAACTGTCCAATTTTGTGGTGCAAAAATCAAACCATTCATCATGAACACCCACCATTGCTGCATAGGGCATTACAAACTGAATCACAAATTTTAGCTTGGAAGGAGGGTTCCCCAAGGCTTCCTAGGGTTTTCACCTAGAATGATGGGGGTCTCTTTCACGCACCCATAACTTGAGTTTCATTCAATATTAGGGGTTGAATGTGATTGAGATGCCTATATGAAGTATTCTAAATGCAATAATCTGATAAATGAAACTAACTATTGAACACAAACTAATGGAATCTACATTGTTTGAAAACACATGATGTTATGCAAAAGGATAGAATAAAGACTATACAAGGCAAGATAACAGAACAGATAAAACAAGTGCACTTAGAAACTGATGAGGACTGAAGTGGAGATTGCTAAAGCCTCTGAAATTTTGGAAAATCTAATTTTTATGCCAGTTGAGACACTTACGCCAGACTGGGCGGCTTAGTCCCAATCCCGGAAAACTGCTTCGGGCTTCGTTTTGGCCAGCTGGGTACCCAAATCTTCCAAAATCTCTAGCAGAATCATGCAGTGGGACTAAGTCGCCACTATTGGTGACTTAGTCCATTTCAGCTTTTTGAGAAATCTAAAAGTGGAGTCGAAAGCCTATATAGTCTGTAATATGCTTTTTCACCAAAATTCGAGTTCAGATTTGCAAAATCACCTACAAAACAAAATATATTTTGGTTTCTAATGTGGGTTTTTCCTTGGTCAAACCCCTAGTTGGTATTTAAACTTTGAAAGAGATAAGAAATCTGCATAAACCCTAGCCCTAAGTGTGTCTAGAACTAGGAAAATCTAAAGTAAGGCAAAAACCCTATTCTAATGTGCTAGAATAAGATGTGTAAATGAGATTTGAATGATGTAAGACGTCAATCCAAGAAGCCCTACGACATTAAAAATTAATGCAAATGGAATTCAAACCTTAAATCTGAAGATAGAGAGAAAATGGAAGATGGAATCACTTTGAAAACAAGTCTTTAGGTGTGATTTGATGGCTAGTTGCATCTCCTCAGCCTAGATTTCTCCATGATTCTCCATAGATATCCATGATTAACCCTTTGCAATGTGAGATATTGAGTGAGGAGTGAGCTTGAAGACCTGCAAAAACCCTAGTTTATTGTGGGTGAACCCAAAAAAGTGGTTTACAATTCGAATGAGGAAGGAAACTTCCAAAAAATACCCCCACTCAAAAAATATCATTTTGGGGGGTTTGAACAAACTCAAGGTTTGAGTGAACCCCTTTGAATGTGGGAACCCATGCTTTCCATTGTGGAAGGGGGGTTCGATTGAACCCTTTAGGTTCGCTCAAACCCCCCTTTTCCCACCTACCCACCCTCCGACACAAAAACACTCCAGATTTTTGCCCTTTGAAGCTTGGGTTGAGGATGAAAATGGAGGAGACTTCATAGACCCAATTGGAAGAAGGTAGTCCTTGGAATGAGATATCCCACGAATATAATTTTAATATGTTTTGGTTTTATTATGTATGTGTTTTTTTAGTTTTATTAAACATAGGTTTTTCACTGAAAATCAAGCTCTATGTTCTGCACATGTGGAAAAATAGCAGATTATCAAAATAAATTTTTGAAAAATATGTTGAGGTTGGGTATTGATGTCCTTGATCCATTAAAAAAAAAATTGAATTTCGGTACATATAGAAAAAGTTATGTTGTATACAGTCCGCCTATGTTTGAATTGTAGTTGGTTTGACTTCGAAACTTGATTAAGGAAAAAATATTTTATAAAACACTATGAAACCAAATGAAAGTGCTAGATATTGTAGTTACAAATATAAATTCAAAAAAAAAAAAAATTATCCTTCATACATAAAAATTTATATTGTATACGACGAGCGTCACTCCTTGAAAATGTTGTTTTTTAAAAAAAACTAGTTTTCGAAGGAGATGGAAAAACAAGTGCAATCTAATTCCAATTTTTTTGAAAAAAATATATTTATAATCGATAGACAAAATGTCACAAATCACTAGTTTGCATCATCTTCAAATTCCTCATGGTTTAGCCGCTATAGGAGCCCGAAAGTGAAGATTTAGTTAAAAAAATCAGTTCAGTGTCCAGTTTTCCCAAAAATTGTAAACCAGTATTGTGGGATCACCCTTGCCCTAAGCTTCAACTTTGTTGTAGAAAGAGAGATGAATCTTCTTGTGGAAGATGTTCAACACTTGATTCTTGAGATTGCTTGTGAAAAATGACCAAAGAGTGTGTAAGGTTTTCAAAATGACCTAAAAACATGTATTTATAAGCAACAATACCTAATTTTTGATTATTTTGACCTAAGAGGCCAACATCCATCGACAATTTTTAGCAAGTCAAACATTTTCCTACTAAAAAGGACTAAGTCGCCACCTTGGGTGACTTAGTCCCACCAAGGGGTTTTTGAGGTGGGATTTGTGATATTTGAGTGGTTTTGGTGTTGTTTGTTGGGACTTGTATGATTCCTTAGGTAAAATAGGCCTCAAAGTCAAAGATAACGAGTTTTAGGGGCCTATAAATGTTATTTTAGGAGGGTGATTGATGCAAGGGTGTCTAAAGAAGGACCAAATTAGGCACAAAATTGTCCTTTTCTTCAAAGGTATACAATTTTTGGCGGCACACAAACAAAAACCCCTTGAAAACCTATTCTATCCACATCACATTCTTTAATTGTTTGACACAAGTAGAAGACACCAAAACTCTTCACCAAAAAAGAGCAGCTACATTGTTTCACTTACACATCCTTCATGCCAATGCTCCTCAGATACTCTATGAACTCCCCCACCCATTCCACATCATGCATTGGTTCCAGATATAGAAGTTTGTTTAGGAATGTCTCACCACACAAAGCCTTAAACCTGTGCTCCCAAAGTGTCATTCCATTCACATCCAACAAGAAAGGGAAACATTAAATCGAAACACTAGGTATGAAGAGCTTTGAGATATCTCTTGGTCGTGGCACACCTATTCCAAATTGAGCTATTACGATTGTCTTCTACCCCAACCAACATTTTTGGGTGCACCAATAGGCAAGCTATTACCAAAGTGATAGCTTTCAAGGTCTCCAGGTCCAAGAGTGTCACCACAAATCAAGAAGCAATATCAACATTGACCCTATAGTGCTTGTTGACCACCATGAACTCTCGACCTAAGACCAACTTGATTGCTTTGATGAGAAGAAATTCATCCACCATGAATACTAACTTGAGCCTACTATCCAATATCCTCCCTAAGAATACCCACTGCCTTCGCAAACTGGTTAGGCAAATAGGTATATCCATCTTGCAAGCCTCTTCTTCTTGTTTGACATGATGCATCACATCTATAGCTCTATTTAACACCCAAATTCGTACCAATTTTAATGTCATTAATTGCCGATGGTTGTACAATTCCTTGTGTCATTTAATCTACCAAAATTTATCATTCCCTCATGTGAAATAAAATTTCAATTAAAGACCACACTTGCTTTCCTTTCACTCGCTCTCACCTTGCCAATTGAAATCAATTACTGGATGGCCCATTTGGATAGTGCCCATCAACCCCACATTCGACAAAATAATTTATGCGACACATGTCTTGAACCAGTGTTGGCTTTACACACTGAGCACTTAGCCTCTTTCTATAGACAATTGGTTCTACCTCTATTTGTTATCCAATGTTCACAATTACTACTTCCTAATAATCTACTTTACACCCTTATTGCCTATACCGAGTATTTATTTTGATCCCATCGCCCCCTGTATTGGCTAGTTTGTTTGTTTCAATATTTACTTCTCTATAGATGTGTTGTAGAGTGAAACTATTTAAAGATTCAACCAATTTTCCCGCTCTCTTGATCAACAGTTGTAAAGTCCAATTCACCATTTTCCCTATTTTTATTACTTGGATGACTACAGAGGAATCACCTTCTGTGAACCCCTAAACCTGCAAATACACAAGAGCAACAAAACACGTTTAGTATGTTAGATCAAATGCATGTAATCAAGTACGAGAGATTCCCCATGAAATCCACCTATTTAAACTACTATTAGGAAATGAAGAACAAACTCAAATAACATGAAAGTAAATCCCAATCTAGCCAATAGATTGATGATCCCATGGGGGAATTGGTGCCAATGGAGTGTTGCAATTGGCCCTTTCCCAATTCCTAAGTAGCAATGGTGTATGATTGAGAAATGGTCAAATCTCCAAAAAGATTTTAGCATAACCTTGTTGCAAACCTTGAAAGATGGTGAATGATTGAGTGCAATGGGCAAAATTAGCTCTCAATGTGAAGAAACTAACTTTGCATGAAGATTGTGGATTTGAGTATAATAAGTTTACTCAAATTGTGGATGTTTGAATGAGAGGAAGAGTCTCTCATTTATAGATTCCCAAATTGGAAGAATGAGGGATTTGGATGAATGTGGGATAAAAGACCAACCAATGAGAAGAGGCCACTTGTCCAAATGTGATTGGAGGAAGAATGAATACATTTTGGCCAATGTGCATGATAAATGCATAAATTTGAATTTGAAATGGTGAGTTGACTTGTTGAAGAGGGAAGAGAAGTGAAGTTAATGTCGCTTGGCTCAAGGTCAAGGACATGTAAGAGGCATTGAATGCCTTGTTGGAAGGACCAAGTCCACTTGGCCTTTTTGAATTCAAATAAGGGAATACTCCCTTTTGATGCTTTGTGAGGGAAAATAGAGAATCAAAGTAATTGATTTATTGTGCAAGTTGCATTCTCTAGAGGATTTTAGTGAGAGAGATTAGCTTAATCAAGGTTTTGATTAATTTAATAAAGAATTAGGTGATTTGACAATTTAGACTTAAATAGATGAATTAATTTAAATCGGAATTGAGAGGAAATGATTTAATTAAATAAATGATTTGATTTATTTAACTAAAGGGAATGATGTTAGATTAAATTAATAAGGTTTAATTTATTCAATTTAATAAGAGGGCTTTAGAGACTTAATCAAATAAAATAAATTATTTAATTAAAGAGGGATTGAGGATTAATTAAATTAAATTGATTAATTTAATTAGTAGAGGAGAAAGACCTAATTAAATAAATAATGATTTATTTAATTAAGGGATGAAAGGTGTTGATAAGTTGAGAGTATGATTCAAGATGAAACAATGTTAATATGATCAAAATTAGGTGCATGTATATTTTACGTGTCTACACCTTCTATCTCAATATTATCAAGTTTAAACTCCTTACATAATTATATCCCAAAGATAAGAGTTTGTATCTCCGCTTTTGTGTTTGTGCCTTCCGGAAGGGGTTGGGACAACTTTGCAATCACTTTCCCTTCCCAATTTATAGTTATGTTGCCTACACCCAAAACCCTCAAATTTCCCCTAGAGGCCCCATTGAAATTCTATTTGAACCAACCTTATTGTAGAGGTTTCCATGTGGCTAACTCTTTGTTGTTTTTGTTTTTTCCTATAGCCATGATGCCATGATTTGGAATTGTCAACCCATACTAGGAGTGCCTCATCTGATCATCCCAATCCGTGAATGTTTCTCTGGCCATATTCTTTTGTGCTACCCTGTTATTTTCCACTTCTACTATTGCAACTTCTACCATGTTTAGAAATGATGGTAATTCCCTCTCCATATCCTGGAAAATTCTCATGTTTATTTCTTTCCAAATTTCCCAAACTAAAATCGATGGGAAAATTATACATAATCTTCTATATAGTGCATTCTTCTTGATGATTTGCCATGATGTGAAGAGGGAAAGCATGCCATTTGGTAAAGCTCGCTTCTAGCCAAGCCTTGCACACAACCATTTACAACACTCTTGTGAGAGTGGGTAGCCTAGGAGGAGGTGATTAATATTTTCTTCTTCACTTTTGCACAAAACACATCTAGATGAACCTGCCTAGCCTATTCTCCTGAACTTGTCTGCAGTTAGTACCCTATTCTAGATTACTGCCCAAGTGAAGGTACTCGCTTTGGGGAGACATTGATTGCTCCAACATAGGCATAGGGGGAGAGTTGATTTGTCTTCCTCCATACATAGGGCAACATAACCATCATTCAAATTGTATTGCCTTGAAACAAAACCTTCCCACACCAACACATCCTTCCTCTCCCTTATATATACACTTCTCACCATAAGGGCTTGTTTAAGTACTACTGCTTCATCTCGGGGTATATTCACATTTACAAATTCTTTCCAATACCAACCTTGCACACCATCCATACTTCTTTCTTCCATATAATGTCACTTTTAGTCCCCATACTTGAGAGAGGATCCTCTATGTTTGTACTATGTTTAAAGTTCTAGCTAAGCTCAGGTATCCCCCTATGAGTCCTCCTGAAACAATACAATCTTACCATCATGAATATCCCATGAAAGATATTCCACTACCAATGGGTGGTATTCAATCATGAAACATTAAGCTAACATTTTTTGCAAGTAGTGAGGGGGTAAAATATTTCCTTGAACATTGCTTGGAATTCTTCCTAATAATTAAACTCCTTTTCTCTTACCACAAACAAATTATCTAATAATTTTGTCACTAATCCAAGGCTAAGTTTGACATATAGACCTTAGCCATCTGGATCTTGTGACATTTGGTTAGATTGGGTTGAGTTTTAATAAATGCCTCAAGGTTGTGCAACCAAGAGTCCAACTTCTTGTCATCAAAGCTTTTGTCGAGTTTTGGAATGAAAATCTTTGTTTTGAGTTGGAAGCCATGGGTGGTTTGAGCAACATACACATTGGCTAGAGTGCACTAAAACATTGTTTGAAATGTAGCAACCAAATCTTTGCATGTCAAGATTTTGGCTCTTCCCTTGACTTCACAAAATATGTTGGAAAGTACTCATGTTTACCAACTCACTAGAAGCCTCTTCACAAAGTGTCCCACTTAGGAGCCATTTCAAAAGTTCTATTAAAGAAAAAAATTTGTTATCAAGGGTTTTGAAGTAGACTACCTTCTAGAGGACATCACTTTTCAACCTAAGCTCTAATTTTCATTTTTTAATTTAAATTTGAAGATCTCAACAAGCAAGACATTTTAAACTAAACAAGGATTGATTTTGTGTTTATTGAAACCCTATAAAGCCCCTTAAAAGACATAAAAAATAAGCTCCAAAGTTTTGTAGTGTCATCTTTGAGAAAAATATAGTAGATATCTAATAAGGGTAATAGGTGGAAACCCTTAGCTAGGCTAGATCTTTGAGCTATATATAAATATTTTGAAAGGATAACCAAAAGAAATCTCCAAAGAGGATCCATGACAATAGGGGATTAGGGTTGTAGTAAAGGTTGACCAAAACCTTTTAGAGTAGAATAGAATAGAAGTTTTTTAATGTCCACGAGGCCAAATATAGCTAATGGGACAACATAATTTGCTATTTTTGCTTTGTTAGGTGTCAATATTTTGCGATTCAATTTGATAATGAACTCTTCCATTCTCTCAATGATCTCACCGAATAAATCTTGAAAATAAGTTGTTGCTAAATTACTTGGATGTCCTTATAAGCTTTGGAATCCAAAATAAAGTGTTTCTATTTCAACTATCCTAGCTGTTTAAAAGACACACACCCTCACTTCCCATACCTCTTTTGACCTTTTTCATCTACTTGCTTCACAATGAAGATATCAAAGATGATGTAAGTTAATTCTTGATTGAACACTAAGAATCTTTGATCTTTAAGAGATATTGACTTCTAAATCTAAGATTACAATCACATGAATACGATATTAATTAATATAAACACACAAAATAAATTTTCTTAACAAATTTAATATCAAAACTTTTTCATATCAAACCTTAACAAATAAAACAAATATACTTATATTTTTTTAAAAATAACTACATAAACTTTTTAAATTAAAATTAAAAATAAATAAATAATATAAAATTCTACCATAATAAATATTTTAGTTTTAAACCCTTGTCATATTCCCACCTAAACTCCCACAATAAATGTCCCACAACCTCACATGGACATCCATTATAACCACTTATAGTTAGAAAACAAAAATAGCAACACTTATTATGGTTTGGATAGGTACAAACATACACCCACACTAGAAATCTGAAACCTAAATATTGAAAACACCCCTCATTTTTACAGCAGGAAAATGAAGGTCCATTGGATTTCTATGGCGCAGTATTTAACCTCAACTTGCCTGACCCACTTCCAACCTTGTTATATCTAAGCGAGCAAACCCAACGGGCTTCAAGTTTTTTTTGCTCTCCTGTGTTACTGTACAAGACAAACCCTATCCCGTTATTCAATTTTTTTGGAAGGTGGATGGAATATCAGAAGCAAGGGAGTGTTGGGGGCTATGGTTTAGCAGGAGGTCAAGGGTTCTACACCCTTGAATCCCTCGAAGCCTCGCACAACCAGCACCATCTGTACCCGCCGGGCACTTCCTATGCCTTGCCTTCAGATGGAACAATACCTCCAGGGTCATATGCCCCAGACATGAAGGCCCAACAAGAACAGACTCCACATGATCATATGACTGCCTATCATTATCATCATCAACAGCAGGGTCATCTGAGTCTCGCGGCACAGAGCAGTTATGGCTCGGCGCAGGCCGACTTTGGGAGGGCGGGGGGCTTGTCGTATTCCGACTCTGCTTCCTATGGGCGGGATTCGTCTCTTTATTCTCGCTTTGCCCCCGGTTCCATACCGCCTCCGCGCTACGCTCCCGAGGAACAGTATATTCCGCAGGAAGGGCACACCCCCTGGTACCGAAATGAGACTCTTAGTGGTAGCAGCAATGTTCTGCTACATCAGCAGTCCTCTTTCCCCTTTTCTGCTCCTCCTGAATTTAAGCCCTCTCTTCGTTCGTTGCCCTACCGGGGTTTAGCCCTGTCATCTTCCAAATCACAGGTATATGCCCATTTCCCACACTCAAAGTTTTTTTCTTTTCTGTTTCCGTTATGTTAATTTTGGGTGAAGTTATAGATACTCTTTATAATGGTGTGGGATAAACCTGGATTGCATTCTTTTTACATTTACAATGTATCCAACAGTTATTACATTAAGACATCTGCGAGGCTAGAATTTATCCTACAGTTGTTACACTGTAACTTCTCTTGCATTCGATTGTAGCCCATAATAGTTTCACCAGAACTTTTGTAAACTTATAGATTTAGTTGAATGTAATCCATTATTGTAACACTTCAAGTTGGGCGATCATATAGGTCAGCCTTTAATTACCCCATAATTGTTATTGCACCTGACACTGTGTGAGTATCGAGTCAGGCTTGAGCACATTTCAATGGACCTCACAATGACTATATTGCAATATGACCATACGTTAGCCAGAGGTAATAAGATGCCTTATTGTAGCTCGGGGTCTGGAACCTGGGTTGTGCTCGTATAATCGCCTTTCATTACTGTATGCTACAACCACTTGGATATATCTTTTGGTTTTCAAATATAATTCTACTGAATATTTTAAATCAATTCTTTCTAGCATAATTAGCACATTATAAAATAAAAAGAGGTTTCTGTGCATTATGGACAGTGTAACATCCCAGCAGAAAAGAAAAAAGAAAAAAATAGCCTGCTGGTAATTCTTAGCCCAGAATTTTCTGAAGAACTGTGCTGTCGCCAATGGGTTTTATATAGGGTTTACGCCTAATGAGATGAGATGACTTCTATTAAAATAACAAAAAAGAATTCTGTAGGCGATAAGCTGTGGTCATCCAATTTATGGTGGGGTGAGTTCCAATGAAATAAAAAATTCTTTTGAACATTATCTCCAATGGATATTCCTCAGCAGGAAAGAAAAAGAAAAACACGTGTGTAGGGAATCTAAGGCTCAGCGTTTTATGAAAATTGACTAAGCTGTTGCAATTAGGCTTTATATTAGGGTATCAAAGAATTTTGAGCATATTAGCAATTCAATTTGCCAGCAGGAAAGAAAAAGGGAAAAAAGTTCTGTAGGTTATCTGAAGCTTAGAGATGGATGAATTGGAAGTATGCTTTCGCTGCTGGGTATTATTTGAGGGCATCCACCATATGAGATAAGATGACTTTTAATGTCCTTTAGGCCAAAAATAGCCTGCCTGACCCTATGAAAGTGCATTTTCTTTGGAAAGTTGTTTATATGGACGTGAGTTTTAAAATCAATTCTCAAAGCTTTATTGATCATCTCCAAATATTTCATGTACTAGCCTATGGATGCAGATTTTTTTTTGCTATATGAAAATGGCCCAAGGGGATCATACCCATTGAATTAAGCAGAAAACAAAACATTTTCACAACACGCTCCTCCACAGAGGGAATCTGTGATACAACAACCAGTGAAGGATTTTACAACAGCATGGAAAAACCTTAAAAACTAAAAATAAAGACCATAAGATGTAACATACAGAACAAAAACCATGAAGGAAAATTGCGCTGAATCTTCAACCCTTCTTCACTAGGGACAACAGCAAGCAAAGCAACCAGATAACTGTTCACAACCAAAGCCATGACTAACTAAGCTTTGAGCTTGGGACAGACAAATGCAGCAATGTCTAGTCTGCCTTAACTGGATGGAGTTTCTCAAGAATCAATCAAGGGGACATTTAAAACATTGGGCATCAACCTTATCCAAAAATATGCACCCTCTTTCAAAAACAACCTTTGTCATGAGAGATAGTGAAGTTGGCAAGACCATCCACTATAGTGTTGATTTCCTTGTATATGTGAGAAATGGTATAGCCCTCAAACCCATATAAGAGGGTCCATTTTTGGTTGAGAGTGCTATTGATCTTCCAATTGAAGGATCCTTTATTTCAAATTGCATTGACTAAGATTAAGGAATCACCTTCAGTTTGAATCCTCTTGACACCAATACAATTACACAATTGGAGGCGAAGCAAAAGGGCTAGAGCCTTAGCTTCGTTATTGTTTCCACTTTTAAGCCCTTTTAAAGCTTGTCCTTTCACTGATCCATCATGATCTCTAACCACAGAGCCAACCCCTGAGACACCTGGGTTTCCTTTTGAGGCCCCGTCAAAATTAAGTTTATGCCAACCTTTTGACAGATTAGTCAAATTGGCTCTTAAATGAGGAATATCCTTATAATGAATCCTGCCTTTTCCTTGAAGGGGAGGGGCTTTCAAACCTTTCCACTTCTCCTTAGAATGAATCTTGCCTTTCCTTGAAGGGGAGGGACTTTCAAACCTTTCCACTTCTTTAGTAGATCATTATCCCAACAAATAAAGGATTTTCTTGTCATACTTTGTGATCTCACTGCACTATTCACAACCTCTGCAATGGCCGATTCCAACTTAATGATGGAAAAGTCAAATATCATCTATTTATCTTGAAAAATTCTTTGGTTTCTCTCTTTCCAACCTAGATAATTATCAAGGATAGATATTCCAAATGCAAGCAAAGGTCGCCTTTTTGTGAAGAAAAGGCCAATAGTCAAACATTTCCAAAATACCATTTGGCCATGGACCATACCAACCCAATTTAGATTGGACTAAACATTAGCAAGCTTCAACAAAGGGATAGTTGAGAAGAAAATGATCAGTGAATTCTTCCTCCCCTTTACACAAGACACATCTTGAAGGACCAAAAATTCCCAATTTCCACAGACGATTAGCTATTAAAATTCTCTTGTTAAGAGAAGCCCATGCAAAAACTCCAACATTTGGAAGGCACCATTTGCTCCAACAAAGATGAACTGGCCTAGCTTCAGTTGCTTCTTCCAGAGACAAACCAATATTAACACTATAGAGGCCCAACTTATATCCACACTTTTTTAAACAATAATCTTTGTCAGAAATAAAGAATTTCCTCTTATCTAATTCCTTTTTCAAGAGCTTCAATTTGTTCCCATGGAATCTGATAAAGATTGAAAGATCTCCACTGCCAATCTCTACTACCATTGTGGAAAGAGGGCTCCACATGGTCTCCTAACAAGGGGACCCTATTCAATTGCCAAAACCCAACGAGCTTCACCTAGATCGGAAAAATATTATAAAGCAATTAAACCATTCCAGGAATCTTCCCAGAATAAGGCCCATCTACCATTCTTATCTTCCCAAGTAATATGCTTAGTGATGATATCCTGACAAGACAAGATGAAGTTCCAAATGGGTGAACCTCTAGAAATGTTTGTTGTTGTGATTGTTCCATCCCGTTCCTGTGTGTCTAAATATTTGTTTTGTAGAATCTTTGTCTAATATCATTGTTCAGAGGGCATATCAAAGTACAACGGGCAATTAAAATGGAAAATCTATGCCAATTTTTTGTGATTTGGTTATGGTTGTGTGTTATACCTTTCTTGACTCTTTAGCTTTTGCTTCAAAGGGAAATCCAATGTTTCTTTAAAACAAAAAGATTGTCAATGATATCTACCGATCTTGAAACATGAAAGGTGAAAAATTAGGGAAATGAGTCCAAAACTGCAAAAATACTTCATGGCAAAAAGAAGAATAAGGTTTTATTCCTAAGCTAAAATCAATTCCATTGAACAACCTTATAGCAAAAGCTTGTTTCCATGTATCTAGCTAGTTGCAAGCTAAGTCACCATATTCGCCAAATATGAAGTTTGAAGTTCGATTTTTGGCGAATTTCATGTTTAGGGTTTAAATTCGTTGATGTTCGTCATATTCGTTTGTACAAAAAAGGCGGCGGTTTTTTCCATTAAAATATGCTTTTTAAAAAATGTGTTTAGGTTTTTTGAAAAGCAATTTAGGTTTCTCGACTGTTTTTTTTCTATGAAACACAGGTACTGAATCTGAAGCACAAATCGAAGGTGACCAAAGGTGTTTTAGTTTGATTAAAAGGCGATTGAAGGTATTTTGAGGTAATGCGAAGGCATTTGAAGGCGTTTGTGAGAGGCATTTCGGCGTTGCGATTTGCCACACGAGTTTCTCTCTTCTCAAGTCACACGCGGTTCTTAGGTCTCAAGCGGCGACATATGTTCACGTTTTTGCTCCTTCACCTGGTTTCTCACGCACGACCTGCACAAATCTTCACTTGTTTTCTCACGTGCAACCTGGTTTTTGCTCCTTCGAACTTCCGCCGTGTGTTTTCCTTCATGTTGAAACATTTTCCAAATATTTAGGTTATTGTTCTGTTTAGATTTTAGATTTTATCATTTTAATTTTTATATATATTAAATGATTTAAATTTATATAAAAATTTCATAGTCCAAAATAATATATAAACAAAAATTCATATTATATTAAATATATTAGTAAAACTCATAGTTGTCGGGAGACGCAAGGTACTGGTATTGGTACGGGGACGCCAATCAAATTAGGGTACGTGAGTTAAATGAATAAGGAGATGACTATTTTATATGTAAATGATTCATCGGAAATTTTGGGTACGGGGACTGGTACGCTGTCTATGTTCCCAAAATGGAGTTTCCTAGCAACTATAGTAAAACTGTAAATTTATTTTGTTTTTTAAATATCAGTAAAACTTTGTATTTTTATGCTTTTTAAATAGAAATTAATGTATTCTAAAATAAATTTTAATGATTGTTTTATTTTATTTGATAATATTTTTTATTTTGTATTTTAAGTTAAAAATCAATTAATATATTTTGCTTTTATGTTTTGAAAAATAAGGTTTAGTGTTTTTTATTTTGTTTTATAAGTTAAAAATAATAATAATATATTAATTTTTTATTGTTATTTAACTATTCAACAAAGGACTCTTCCTCACAACAAATTCTTGACTTTGCAAATGATGAATTGAGTAGTGATATAGATGAGAATGATTTAGCATCTCAGCCAAGTGCTCTTGATGACGTGGAGCTTTTTTAAAGTTCTTAAGTCTTTATTGTAATTGTACCTTTTTGACAAAAGAACATCTTCACAATCGTGATTTCACATGTTTATATTTTATAAATGTGTCATCTTTTTTATTTAAATCTATTTATCAATGTTAAACTATTTAGACAATTGTATGGATATATTACTTATATTTAAAAAAAAATTACATAAGACTAATTTAATTCAAATTTTATACTTTTCAAATTTTTTCCTTGTCAAACATCATCAGAATTTCAATGTTGTTGAACTTGAATTTGAATTCGAACCTGGTGACTTAGGTTCCAAGTATATTGTCTGGTTAGACTTTGCCTAGTCACCAATTAGGTGCAAAACCTTGAATTCACATATCTAGCTAAAGATGCCCGAATGACATATTCATCATATCGATTCCCGTTTTGTAGCTTTGTAGCCATTTTTTCCTGTTTTCTTGCTAAGTTTTGCTTCTTCTATTGGTAATGTTAAAAGTAAAACCTTAAATTTGAACTAGACACTCATATTGTGAGTGTGGAAGAAGATGGCTTATTGTTGTTTTATCATAGGTTAAATAATCCTTAGTTTCAGTTGGCTCTTCATGAAGGCAATTTGTAACTCCTTTATGAGTAGTTTCTGGTTTGCAATGTGATTTCAAAATTGATACTGAATCTAATTATGAAATTTCATAACTTTGTCTTGATTATTGTTATTATGCGGTTCAAACCATCTATGGAGTATTGGGGATCAAAATTTGGATCTTTGTTTAAGATGAGCAATATCCTTCTATAATATAAATCTTAAATTCTATAAGATCAAATTAAAAGAATTAAATATCTTGGAGCAGTGCTATGCTTAGTGTGCGACTCGTTGAGATCAAGCTTTTGCCTTCTTTTCTAAAATGATAGAGAACTCGAAATAAAAACAAATTGGTCTCTGGTATATTTGTTTTTATTAATTACTAAGAGCCAATAAGCTAGTTATTTAAATATAGATAGTTCTATCAAATAAACGAAAGACTTTTTTAGACATTTAGATTGAGTTCAAGCTGATTCCTGATTGGGTAGGGCAAACGCTTATGCCAAGTATGTAGAGATGAGACTATTGGGATTTTAATATTCATAGGGCTGGGGTGATTCCTCCTACCATTAAGTGTAATGCCCCAATCAACAGGGTTGCATGTCTCTGGCAACTAGTGAATATCTCCTCTTGCAGGATTTCTCTACAGTCAAGCTTGAAATTGGGCATCTTGATATGCATGGACTATTGCTTGAGCGTTTCCATGTGTTTTGCCATTCTACTCTTTTTCCTACCAAGTCATTATCAAGTTTGAGTTGTGTGATAATGGGTTTTCTCCAAAGTAGCCAGATACACCCCCACCCTCCCTTGGTGTGCTTATCCCCGTATCCGTATTGGATACAAATACGATATGGCACAAATACAACTCGGATACCATACCCACATGTGCCCAAAAACCTCTGATTTTCCAACCATGTCAGATATTGTGTGATTATATTTTCAAAAATATTGACGTGAATCCTCCTTAACTTAATCTTAAAAAACTTCAATCATGCAATATTTTTTTTATTTTGTATAAACAAAGCCTACACCAAAAGAGGAAGACAAATGAAACATTTTTCTATTTCAACAAACCATTTTTTGGGTCTTCTTGCAATGCAACTCTACTATTTTTTTTGGAGTCTTAATTTTTATAGATTTAAGAAAGTTAATTGTTTATAATTTTATATTATGTTGTCTAAATGTTAGATATTTTAAAAAAATTAAAATTTACTCTTTAAATATAAATAAAATTTATTCTTATATATCTAATTGTTTATTCTTTACTAAATTATTAATATTATTTTAATTTAATTTACTTATTTGCTTTTAAAGTAATGAAAATCTTCTCTAATAACTTAGAAAATTGTGTTAAATACGTGTGTGTGTTTTTTATGAATGTCATATCCAGCCGTATCCATATTGGAGGTCTTAAAAAATGGTCATATTTGTATCCGATACCGTATCCGTACCTGTGTCCATGCAACTTTGGTTTTCTCTTTTCTACCCAATGTTTCATGGGTGTGAGGTGTGGAAGTAAGCAAGATGCAGGTCTAGAGCACCCGATGCAGCTCCCAAAACTTGGGTATGTGTGTATTGGGGTATAACTGTGTAAGAATTATTATAAATTACATATGGTCATTTAGACATACTTACAATTATAATGAACATTTAAAGCACAAAAAAAATACATTACTAATAAACTAAGTAGCTGGTTTGTGCCCTGCAGGCCCCAGATGTGGGTCCCATTCGAAACTGGATTGGTTTCTGGGTCAATCTGTGTGGGGTTCTGCTGGGGCATGAATTTTCCATCTGGACCTGGGGCACACTTGGGATGAATTTGCAAGAACATGAGCAAATCCAAGTCGAATCTGCTGGCAAATCATTTTTGAATTTTGAGTTTGATTGTTATCAGCAAAAACTATTGAACAACTTAACTGCTTGATTGCTCCTCTTGAACAACTCAGTCGTCTGTGAAACAAATGAGAGGGAGGTGTTAGATGAATGGCACAACCAAGACCAGAGGGGGGTGTTTGATGAAACTGAAAGGCACAACCAAGACAAGAGGGAGCTGTTTGATGAAAGGCACAACTAAGATGAATATTTGTGGCTGTGGATCTGTGAAACTATGTGGAGCAGCAGTGGTAGTTTGTTTACCAAGTTGATGGTAGATGAAAAGTGGGTATGATTGGTACATGCAAATAACTAAAAGCTGCATTCATTCCCAAAGGGAAAAATTGTGTTCGATAAACAATGAAATTGGGGAAAACCAATCTGGCGAACTTTTTACTTTTAATATTTGATTAAGTTAAACAAGGAAGTTTATTTATGGTTTAGTGAAATAGTTGATTGCCATGAACTATTAAACAATCGTTAATGTTAGAGTAATTGGTTATTTACTTGATTAATTAAACAATATTTGTTTAATTAATTAAAGTTCCCTCTTATCTCTTTTACACTTAAGCTAACATTAGGTGCATAATAATTAATTATTTTATTAATTATTAATGTGCAAGCCTAGGGTTTTCCTTTTTAGGGTTTCTTTGACCTATATGTGGTTGAATTTTTTTTTTTGTATCATTAATTTCTTTTACACATTGGATAATACAGAGCTCCACTTTTTTGAGCATTCTCTTTGTTGCTTCTCTTTGCTTCTCTTTGTAACAGGTATTTTTCGCTTGCAGAGGTCATTGGGCTCCTATGAAGCTGTATTTGCTCAACTTCTACATGGTATCAGAGCTTCAAATCTGCAACTACTTGTTCTTGTTTTGAGAATTTTTTGCATTGGAAGCAGGTCTACTAAGGTTTTAGGGTGATTTTTGGTGGATCCGACATACTACATTTTTTGGGTTCACTGTGAGTCCAAACAGACCTCACCGTTGGATTCGCAGTGTCCAAAATCCCCTAAATTGACTATTCATTCGTCGATTTTGGTTACAGTTGATCAGGGAGGCAAAAAATTTTTGCCCTAAGGCACACGCCTTCCGCTAGCAAAAAAAATCGAAAAAAAAAAATAAAAAATGAAGGTTTTTCGTTTTTTTTTTCGGTGCTGCCCGCATACACAAGCCACACCACTGGTGCGCTGCCTGATGGCCACCGCCATCAACGTCATCCGTCGGCCGTGGCCAAGCAGCCATTGCCGCGCCGCCAGCCTCTGGAGCGCCACCAGAGAGCCACCAGGCCCTCCAATTTTTTTTCTTTTGGACCTCTCATTCAAACAAACATATCTCGGGCATGTTAGCTCGGATTTTCGAATGAAAACAGGCGTTGGAAAGTTGATTTCGGCACCGATCTAATGATGTAGGATTTTTTTCAACATTTTATTAGTCTGGTTATTATTTTTTTAGTCAAAATAAGGTCTTCTTTCTGCACTTCCAGGGCCATAAAAGGTGCAAACGGACTCCGTTTTTCAAAAACGAATAGGCGTTGAAAAGCTCTTAGCATGCTCTATTCAGATATGTGATTTTTTTTCTCAGAATTTTCGTAAGGTACACAAGAATTTGTTTTGAAGTATTTTTTGCTTACACATTGCTTCTTCTTTCTCAGTTTGTACTAAGGTTTGGGTTTATCTCTTGTGGAGAGGTGTTCTTTTCTCGCTTTCTGTCATTTATATCAAAAAATTAGAACACCAAAACTCTCAAAACAATTAAACTCTTCTGCATCTTCTATCTATTTCGAAAGATCACATAATAATAAAAAACACAAGCAAGTATAGGTGCAGGGTTTCATGGCAGACTCCTCAGTTGAGTTACTCACATCACACAACTATCACACCTAGAAGTCTTGCATGATGAGGCTTCTTAGGTCATGAGGGTTGTGGGCTTGTTTAAATGAGGTTCAGCCTTAGTTGCAACATCTTTTTGAGATTATGCAACACAGGAACAAGATGGATGAAGCTATGGGTTTGCTATCCATGCACGTTTCAGACAGTTTTTTGTTTCACTTTGATGTTTTTTTCACTCCTCGAACCATGTGGTTGAAGTTTGAGACACTTTTTGGGGCCATTAATGAGTTCCGAGCATTACAAATTGAGGCAGAGCTGACTTCACTGTTACCTGAATCATTTCCCACTATTGAGGACTTTTTGAACAAGGTCAAAACTATCCACACTATTTTATAGGGTTGTGGCAAGAATAAGTTAGACACATAGTGCATTTACTTGATCCTTTCGAAGCTTCGTGTTCCGTTTCAGATATTTGCTTCTTCCTTCTATTCCACCATGGATGGCCTGGGTACTCGTTTTACCATGCCTACCTTTGATGTGTTTTGTGAGCGTTTGTCTCGTGACCAGTCACACCTTTCTCAGATAGATATGCTCTCAGGATCAAAGAACAAAACATTGGTTGCTGTTCAACAAAAACTGTCGAGGCCTTTGCAGTTTTATAGTTACCCTTGTGGTTGCGTCTTATTTTTCAAATGCTCATTGCCCTCGGAGCTCTCCATGTGGCTTCCTCGCGAAGCTTTTCGCTTTTCTTTCGCTTCGCTTTTCGGCAATCTCCGTCTACGTGCCGCATGACTCACTCTAGCCGCTTTTTCAAGTTGGGCCCGTCTCGTTCTTTATTTTGCTCAGAGCTCTCCACGTGGCTCTCTCGAAGCTTTTTGCTGAGCACCTTTTCAACTTTCTATCGAGCTTTGTCTGAGTGACACGTGGCGATTTTGTTCTTGCGTCAGTTACCTTGGAAATGCCGCCGAATCTTTTGTACTTCCTGCTGCCGCGTGTTCTCTCTTGCTGTTGCATGGTTTTCTGTTTTCTGCCTTATTTCAATGCGAGGTTCCATTTGACTTGGCAGAGAGTGTCTGTGGGCAGCCGACCACCTCCGGATCTAACATTTATGTTCTACTTGAAGTTGATCAACGTCGATATCTCCATGATATTACAAGCTTTGGGCGGAGACACTCTTCCTGATGCTTACGCCCTAGCTGTCGTTGCAGAAAATAATCTGATCGTTGCAGGGAAGTTGGCACCGAGACCCATCATGCTATTATTCCCCGAGTGCAATGCTACAGAAGCCAAAATCCCTTCCACCAGCGCTCCTACGACTCCTCCCCAATCTATGTACGTCTATCCCGGAAGTGTTTCAAGCACGACCCCGATGGCAGCTCCTGTGGTAGCTCCTGTGCCTAATCCCATGGTTGCCGAGATGAACGAGATGAGAGAACAGATGCGGGCTGTGACTAATGAATTGACTACTTTGAAGGGGCAACAATACAGCTATCAGAAGCTTGCATACCAAAATTACCAAGGCGGAAAACCTCCGTACCAATCGAATCAGTGGCAGGATAGGTCATGTGGGAATACCTCGACTCAGCCAAGTAACCAAATGGTTTCGATAACCCTGCCGATGTAGACTGTTCATCCTAGTTCGAATAAGGAGTTAGAGGCGAGACAAAACAATTTAGCCGAAGATGTCAATTCATGGTGTTTCCCTTGCAACGATGCACATGCCGTGAAACTGTCCGCGAGGAAATTTGCAACAACAAATCGCAGATCAACGTAGCCAAGGCAGCACATCTGTTTCCAGCAACACACCATATGCTTCCCAGCAAATGGACAATGCAGTCCTTGCCGCTTAAATGCAGGCGATGTCCATCCAGCAAGAGTCGGACATTGTCTCGGACCAGACTCTCTTTTCTTGGATGGAAGGAGAAGAGTCAGCATTTCTGAACGACATCTCTATTGATAAAGTACCCCGAGTGCAATTTGATTGTAATACACGTTCTAAGCGTAGGTTCACCGGAGAGTTTACAGCCTCGCCTACCAATGCTATATCACAATCAACGTCTAGCCCGGCAGCAGGCCTATTGCCAATCCCACCACAGTCAGAGACGACTATTCTTAGCTTTCCGAATCCACTTCCTTCAAAGACAAAGGCTCCATCGATCACTTTTGCTGTTACTAAACTGTCGGACGTACCGACCGCAAAACCAATGGCGGCCGTAAGACCTAAAGAGCAAGCAATCGCAACTCACTAGTTGAAAGCGCAATTCAACGTGGTGGAACAACTGAAGAAGTCATCTGCCAACGTTTCTCTATGGGACGTCCTGGCTATTCCAGAGCAAAAGGTGCTGCTACAAAAGACGTTATCTAATGAAGAGAATGTGAAAATTCCTACTCACTCTAATGAAGATGATGTATCCAAGCCGGACTTGGATAAAGTGCTAACAATCCAAGCGGAGGAGGAGCTCGAGTCCGAAAGAGAAAGTAAGCCTAAACCTAAGCCTTTCTTTTTAATACTGATTATTGGTGACAAGTTGCTGCATAACTGTATGATCGACTCTGGTGCTAGCACCACTGTCATGCCAAAGCAAGTAGCTGACGCTTTGGGTCTAAAATATGAGCCTCTGAATAAGAGTCATGCAACTTGATGGAAACAAGGTTGATACTATTGGGATAATTAAGGGATTACCTATGACTTTGTTTGCCTACCCTAGTATCACTATAAATCAGGATACCATACTCATCGATATCCCTCCTTTGTTCGGGATCTGTTTGTCCCGAGAGTTAACTGCAAATGTAGGAGGATATCTGGCGCTAGACTGGTTGCACTTGATTCTGAGGACTAAGCATGGGGCTAAGATGAAACTATTGTCGGAAACTCTGCATTCCGAACATGTTGCTGATGAGGCTCTGCTAAATTTTGAAGCAGCACGCACTTCAATCTCTCAGGAAGAAAGGTACAATGTGAAATTTCTTGAAGAAGAGGAGGCTATTAGCTCTCGAACAGAAGACGAAGAAAATTTGTTGAATGAATTTATTGATACAGACCCTTTCGGAAATTACCATGCAACTGGCCTCGGAACCTATGTAATACATGAAGAAGGGCAGATCATGCCCAAAGTTACTAAAGGACCTGAAGATGAAGAATCTTCGAAAATATGGATGTTATACTTTGATGGCGCCAGATGTAGAGTAGGAGCTGGAGCGGGAACTTGTTTGATATTCCCGACCGACGAAAAGATTTTGAGATCCTACTGCTTCCAGTTTGCATGTTCAAACAATGAAGCTGAATATGAAGGTCTCGTCCATGGTTTAAGCTTTGCGGAGCAAATGGGTGCAAGGCAGATAAGTGTCTTCGGAGATTCGGAGTTGGTGGTCAACCAAATTCGTAGAACTTCGGTCGCAAAAAATATTTGTATGCGGTCTTATCGACATAGGGTCTGGGATCTGATTGACAGCTTCGAGACATTCAATATTCAAGCTATTCCAAGAGAAATGAATTCCGAAGCCGACAAGAAGGCAGTTATTGGGGTTCAGTTCGAGCCGACCTCCGAATTATTAAAAAATAAACATGCGGTGAAGGTAATTATGAGACCCGCTGTCCCAGATAACAATCAAGATTGGCAAGTATTTGATAGCGATGCTCATATTGCATCATTCCTCCAGTCATCTGGAGAATTCGCTGATCAGCTGTAACTGAAGATCATCAAAGCTTACGGAGATCAAATCATCCAATTGAAATCCAACAAGCTCCCGAGAGGCCTGGTCACTCTAGAAAGCCTATTTGATTCTGATTATGCAACGAGAGATAAGAGGAAGCTCGTGGCTGACAAAGGCGATTATACCGATTTGCATATCGGGGAAGATAGGAAGCTCAAAGTTGGGAAAGAAGTGCCGCAAAAGAATAAAGATAGACTAAGACACTTCTGCGAGGAATATCCGAGTGTGGTTGTCTGGTCATACGATGATCTTAAAGGATATGATCCTGGGATCATTGAGCATACTATTCAGCTGTCGGAGGGGGTGAAGCCAGTTCGTCAAAAACATAGACCTGTGAACCCAAAGATAGAATCTTTCATGGCACAGGAGTTGAATAAGTTGATGGCATCGCAGATAGTGTTCTCGATTAAACACATCACTTGGGTGTCAAACCTGGTGCCAGTTCGGAAGAAAAATGGGGATATACGTCTGTGCGTAGACTTTCGAGATTTAAATAAAGCGTCCTTAAACGATCATTATCCCTTGCCTTCAATGGAGGTAATTCTACAAACTGTTGTTGGCTCCGAAATGTTTTCAATGCTGGATGGTTTTTCGGGCTATAACCAGATTCGGGTAAAGGAAGAGGACCAATACAAAACAGCGTTCACCACACAGTGGGGAACGTATGCATATGCTAAAATGCCTTTCGGGCTCTCAAACGCCGGAGCCACTTTTCAGCGGGCTATGGACATTGCTTTTAAAGATTTGATCCACAAGATCATACTCATTTACTTGGATGACTTGACAGTATTCTCAAAATCTGCTGATGATCATTTTGATCATTTGGAGCTTGTTTTCCAGAAATGCCAAGAATTCGGGATCTCTTTGAATCCAAAGAAATGCGTGTTCGGAGTTCCCCAAGGGAAGCTATTGGGATATGTCGTCTCTAAGGAGGGCATTGCTATTGATCCAGAAAGAGTTGATGCAATCCGAGAACTTCCGTTACCTGTCAACAAAAAGGGTGTGCAGTCTTTCTTGGGTAAGGTCAACTTTATTAGTCGATTTATTGCAGATTTTGCAGGCATTGTTCGTCCTATTACCTTAATGCCTAAGAAGGATAAGATTTTCAAATGGACGACGGAAGCCAGAAAAATTTTCGAGCTTGTTAAGGAGGCTATTTCTTCTGCCCTTGTGTTGGTTAACCCGGACCTGTCAAATTTTTTTATTATGTATGTTTTTGGTGGTGGAAATAGTATTGCCACAGTACTCATGTAGAAAGATGATGAAGATACAAGGGAATCCCCTGTTGCTTTCTACTCGCGAACCCTGAAAGAGTACGAAGTAAAGTATAACTTTGTAGAAAAGCAGGCCTTTGCCATTGTTAAGGGGTTTAAAAAGTTCGGCATCTGATATCATAGAATAAAATGATTGTTTGCGTACCGCATCCTAGTGTGCGAGAGTATATCATGGAGGGAAAAATCACTGAGAAGAGAGCTAATTGGATCACCAAAATCCTAGAATACGATATTGAAATCAGACCTGTTAAGACCGTCAAGGGAAAAGGGTTGTGCGAGTATATCACTGAAAGCAGTGAAACAACGACAGAACTTGGAGCTCCGGAGCCTGTGTTAATAAAAGAAGAGAATTTTCAGAGCAACTGGTTTGACGACAGAATAAATTTTATGTAGACAGGAAGGTATTCGATTGATCTTCCATCCTTTAAAAGATGTTTCTATCGCCTACATAATAGCAATTATGTCCTTTTGGGGGGTGTCATGTTTAAAAAAAATTTTAACAGCATCCTGCTAAGATGTGTGAATGAGGAACAAGCCAAGAAGATTTTAGAGCAATACCATAATAGCCTTGCAGAAGGACATTTTTTTGCAAGAACCACGATAATTAAAATAATGTGTTGGTTATTTTTTGCCAACATTTTTTAATGATGCGTTTTCATTGATTAAGTCTTGCAAAGAATGTCAGTTTTATGTCGGAAAGAGACAGAATGTTGCTATGCTTTTAAAACCTATAGTGGTAGAAGAACCTTTTGCTCAATGGGGTTTAGATTTCATTGGGATGATTAACCCTTTCTCTTCAACCGGACATAGATGGATACTAACAATAACTTACTATTTTACCAGGTGGGTAGAAGCAGTGTCGTTAAAAAATGCAACTGAATTGGAAATTGTTAATTTCCTTGAAGAACTGGTGGCCAGATTTGGCCCGCCTAAAACAATCATCTCTGATAATGTTAAGCCTTTTCTCAGCTCAAAAATGAGCTAGTTGGCACTAAAATATGGAGTGTTCCTGAAGACCTCTAACTACTATCTCCAGGGAAATGGTCTTGCAGAGTCTACTAACAAAAACTTTATCAGGTTGATCAAAATGATAGGCTCGAAACATCAAAAAGACTGGCATAGGAACCTCCAGACAGCGTTGTGGGCAGACCGAATCACGCCTAAGTAGATATTGAAGACATCTCCTTACGAAATAGTATACAGGAAGGAGGCATTACTGCCTATCGCCATGGAAATTCCCGCCTTACAATTGCTCAAGTCCCTGGAAATTGAACAAAACAGAGCGATGGAGGTGCGATTTTCCGAGTTGCTCGAGGTGCAAGAGAAAAGAGAATACGTCCTGGAAGCAATGAATAGCCGCCAGCGGGTGGTAAAGAAATGGTTCGACAAAAAAACTTCAGATCAAGGGTTACAATGCGAAGATTTGGTTCTCAAATTCAATGAGCACGAAACAAAGCCCGAACAACACAACAAATTTGTCAGGCTCTGGGAAGGGTCATTCAAGATTTACCAGTGTAAACAGTTCAACTCTTTCGAGTTGGAAGATATGGAAGGTAACGCTTTGAGGATTCCAGTTCATGGAATACATTTTAAAAGATTCTATTAATTCTGCCTACGTGTTATTTTTGTACATTTGTATATATGTAATTACTCTTCCCCGTTTTAAGTTTTGGACCCTCTCAGTGCAAGAAATGAAATGAAGCACAACAATGATGCAAACAATTGCAAGAAATTTGTAAATGGGCTAAGCATTCTAAAAGGACATATATTATATTCATCAGAGTCGAAAATTTACAATATATTCGGGTCAGAAGCCTTGTATTAACATTTACATATGCTCGCTATAGCGCGGAGCCTGTAAGCATAAAAAAACAAAATTTGTAATCATCTTCGTTCTTAAGACATCAGTGGGAAGGACCAACGATCATGGCAGCAGGCGGCGCGAGATCGAGAAACACCATTCTTTCAAAATCTTCGTACCACTGAAGATTTTGAAATAGTTCAATATAGTGCACACGCATCAGGAAGTAGCAGCCTTTGCGGACCTTAGCACGATGCTCCTCGTGAGTTTCCAGCTCGAACCCGAAAAGGAAAGGCCTGGTTGGAATAATGCCTCCATCAGCTCCTCATGAGTTTCTAGCTCGAACCCGAAAAGGAAAGGCCTGGTTGGAACAATGCCTCCATGCAGCTATTGCAGGGGAATGTTTCGAACCGAGGGAATCCCACGACCAAATTGAGTCGCGCACACAATCTACTCCAGGCCTCCGAAGTAGCGCCGAGGGAAGACTCGCTTCGTCAGCTTTAAAATCTTGCGTTTGGAAACGCTAATGTCCAGCAGTGAGGCGGCAAAGTGGGAGCAAATGCTGGTGCTCACCTGATACTGCTCTTCATACTCCACACAGTCTTTCCCAAAGACCCACTTGATTGCCTTCACATACAACAGGTTCTTCACACCTGTCATGCGCTTTAGGCGTTTGCATCTAATTTTGCCAAGAAAGACAGCGTGGGTCTTTTTGCAAACAAGCTTCACTGGTGTTTCCATGTTGTCTGTTTTTTAACTAAAAAATGAAAATTACTAAGGTAGCAAGAGCTTATTAAGCTAGGAAGGCTAGAGGATGTTGTGATTTGCAATGTTGCACAAAGGGTCTTATTTATAGACTGACTAAGGTTCGCCAGTCGAAGAAATCATAATTATCAACCAAGTCCAAGTGTGTCGCATTGCCTCAGTTTTCAACATTGCAGCGTGCGAGGTGATGGGAAGGCGCAGGTGCAACTTGCGACTTGCTTTGTTGAGCTACCACATCCATTCGCAGATTGGCCAGATGTCAATATAAGCGCCGTTGTCTCATCTGAATTAGGCAAAATCTTAAAAGGGGTTGTTGGGCGATGTGCCCCGTATGAACATTAAAATCAATTAATGCAAATAGCCTGCAGGGAGGTTCGCAAAGTTGGCTTGGTTCGTTTTTCGAAGAAAAGCCGTTTCCGTCACATGCTAAAGATTGTCAATTAAATGTTCGAACAGTTTGGTTGGTTGGCGATCTTTTCGCATGAATAAAAACTGGTAACGCATAATAGCAACTTAGTATGAACGGCTGGCACATACCTTTTTCGGTCGCTTTTTTCGAGAAATCAAAAAGGCAAGTTATGGCATGAAGAGAAACATATTTATTGCAAAAGTTACCAAGGATTGAACAATTAAGGCATTCGCAAGAGGAGAAAAGTTTTCAAAAAAGCTAAGCCGTTTGTGAAAGGTTTGCAGAATTTTTTTTGCGAATATAAGAATGGCCAAAATTGCAGAGAACCCTTCACAGAGTTTGGCTCCAATAAGTCTAAGCGAGTAAATGAGGAATGCACTCCATGTGCAGCTTTACGACGGGGAGTCTTATGTCACTCCGGGCATACCTGCGAAGCCTAATTGGCCTTTCACTCACCCGGTGAACCAGAAGTTATTGAGCACGGTTCCTCATAGAGATCAGACAGTGGTCTTGGAGGATTGGGATAACGTCTTCGATTTTGAGTTATCTTTCAATCCTAATTCTAAGAGCTTTAAGGAGCTGCATGCGAAAAAATGAAATATATGATAGACCAATTTCACAAACGGTTATGGTTCTGTGGGCTCGCACAGTACATGGTTCCTTTGGTGCACCCTTGTCCAGAGGTTGTGGTAGCATGCGTGACACGTTTCGACCCGAACACAGGAGTTATCAGCGACAAGGATTTCAAATTAGTCATTAGCCCTGAAACTATTCAGGATATGCTGTGTGTCCCGCTTCCCTTGGGTAATGAAGTTGAGAATTTTGAAGTGGAAATAATACAGCAAAAGTGGGGAGAGCTTTAGTCGGGACCACAGTTTTATCGCTCCGAGCTCAATCAGCAAATGAGTAGTTCAACATCGCCCAAATTCCCTTTCAATTTTAAGGTTCTGAAAGGTGGGTCTTCCTCTATCGCTTCTATGCTGGTGATGGTGTGCGGTTTGGATTCGGACGAGCGTTTTTCAGTTTCAGATGTCCCTTTGCTTTATGCTGAAAAGGAATCGCGAGTCTCCACTCCTAGACTTTGCAAGAGTTGTCAATGATGGAATTTGGCAGCAATTACAAGAATTTGGGGTCAGCTCTAAGTTTAGGTATTTGTCTTTCTTGACTTACTTGATTTTGCACCAGAATCCGAATTACTTTTCGACGTCCATGTCCATGTCTGTTTTTTATGAGGGTGGTTTAAGAAAATCGGTTACGACATGGACCCCTGTCATGTCAAAAACTTTTGATTATTATGCATTTTCGGATTCATTCATAGCCCCGGCTATAAGGGCTTTGGATAAAGCTGGCATCAATATGATCGAACGCATATCACCCCGACAGAAGTTTTGGTTGGGGAAGCTACCTCCGCCCTGTAATTGGTTCTTTGGTTTAGATTTTACCATGCTCCGCATGCCAGGTTTCATCCGGGAGCCGTTCTGACTTCCCCGTTTTCTTTCCGACAGAGTGTTGGCTCTGGAGGCAATGAGGCAGCTATGTACCCTTGACGATAATTACTGTGGAGGAAAATACTTAACCTCCTATTAGCTACTGCCAATCATGTTTGGTTCCGTGTCGTTGATTAAAAAAAAAACCTTGAAGATTGATACCTCAGTGATTCTGCTTTCGAAGTTGGGTCACATCGGGTTGGTATTAATTAACGATATCTGAAATTACAACCCTGACAATAATTTATCAGGAGTCGGCATCAAGATCCCGCATTCGCCTCGGCCATTTTGGGACCTCCGGAGGAATGCCGATGAGAGAAATTTAAATAGATATGTAGTCATTGAATATTTGTCTGCAGTGGATGGTCGACCACCATGGCTGAATTTTTATCACATCGTGGGGAGGGTCAACCCAAAACGGAAGGTCAACCCCTCCCTGGTCACCCAATTGAGTAAGCTAAGTTGGGCGCCCGAGAAGATGCAAGCCTTCTGGGTACACTGGTAGGAGATTCTGGCAGTTGGCAAGCTGCATAACGAAGTAACCCTTGATTAGAGATTTGATGACATTTGGAAAAATGAACATCCGGATGTTGAAAATTCTCCGAACCGTTCAACATCCGTGCAACAATATAAAAGAGAGGAGGCTTCTGCGGAATCTGAGGAGGAAGTAACTCAGAATCCCCTTGCCGTTTTCGGGAGTCCAATGCATGAGAAGAATACTGGTAAGCAGTCTGTGCAGGAAGATGAGCTGCACGCACAAACATTGGAGCCAGCCGCCTCTTCTAAATCAACACGGAGGCGGGCAAGGACTATTAGTGGTAAGAGACGGGTCATTCTTGACCTTGACGATTTTTTGGAAGAGAAGCGACAACGAATCGGAGAGGCCGGTGCGGAAGAAGAACAGTTGATGAAAGGAGCGGTCGAGGCGTCTATGGCTCCGCATGAGCATCAGGTAACTTTTCTTCCCTCTTCTCTTTAATTTATGTCTCTGATCTCGCTTCAGTCTGCCCTTGCTTTTTCATTTGCGCCAGTTCTCTCCGCCATTGGATTTGCCGGGCATTCCAGTTTCGTCCCTCTTGGTTTCCCACCTTTATCTTCCGCTTTCCAAGTCTTGCTCGGAACGCAATTTGGTGTAATTTCTGGGCTCGTGGGCCGGCAATTTTTATCTCCAAGGCTCAGCCCTGCGGTTAGTGCATCTCCAGTTTTCCCTCACATCTCATTTCCATCCCCTCCGAGTGGCCAATTCATTCCGCCATTCTCCTCGGCTATTATAACACGACCCAACAAGACCTCTGATGTATCGAATACGCTGTCTTTCCCGTTGACTGTCCCTCAGGAGTATCCTTTTACTGGTGGATTGGGTATATCGGCTCAGGAATATTTTTCGCAGGTTGATGCAAATAAAAGCGTTCGCGCCAACCAAATCAACAAAAGAAGACAGAAGGACGCAACCAGGCAGGCAGAGGCCCACTTGCAAACCGTTTTCAATGAAAGCTAGAATTCTTTGATGTTTGCGAAGATTACTCCTAATGTGATCAAGACAGTAGGCGAGATGCAGCCCAGTGATTATTCTGTGAATGCTGTCGGGTTAGACTTGTAGCAGGCCCGCCCGCGAGATAAAGTTGAGCTAATGGAAGAGACCCAAAAAATAGTAACCACTGATTTTCTCAAGCTCAACCGGCAGGCGAAGAAGAAGGATGACCAGATTGCAGAGCTCAAAAGTAAGGTCGACATCTGGGTAAACAAGTTTAAGGCCCAGGAGAACGAAATAAGTTGGTTGGAAAAGGAGAGGAGTACCTTCGAAATTAAGATCAAAGAATTGCAGGATTTGAGCGAAGAGGTCGTTTCGACTTTTGAGCAGAAGGTTGAGTTGAGCCAAGCAAAAGATAAAGAACTCCGCGCCAAGTCTGACTTGCTAACTGCGGGAATGAAAGAGCTCCGGCAGAGCACCATTGCCGAAATTATCGAAGTGAATGCCAACTTGGAGTTGGAGATTCAAAGGACTAGGCAGGCTGAATTGGCCCTTACCGAAAAGGAAAATGAGATTCTCACTCTGAAGGACCAACTGGAGGTGTTGGACAGAAGCTTGTCCGAGGTAAAGGCGAATTTGAGTAGCAGAGAGGCAGAATTGGCTACCCTAAGGACCCAACCCCTTGCGCCCCGGATGAACTCATTG
Organism: Sequoiadendron giganteum; assembly: GCA_007115665.2. Taxonomy (NCBI): domain Eukaryota; kingdom Viridiplantae; phylum Streptophyta; class Pinopsida; order Cupressales; family Cupressaceae; genus Sequoiadendron; species Sequoiadendron giganteum. Next base: position 47,849,117 of record CM021102.1, on the reverse strand, counting down.
GAAATTGCCAAAGAGTTACACGCATCATATTGGGACAAGGTGAAGGTTTTGTGCCTTACTCTTCAGCCCACCTTAAAGTTTATGGTGCAAGCGGCTAGCCTCTACGGGACAGTGAGTGAATTGATACAACAAGTTCAAGAGTTAACTTCTGACAAGGTTCCAGAAGCTAGAATTTTATTGGGTAAGTTGTATACTACTTTAGATGAAGCATTGAGTGGCGTGGGCATCATTGACCGAACGACAGCGGCTTTGGGCGCAAGTAGCCTCATCTCCATGCATGAAGCCGTTCAACAAGTTGCGGATTGCAGAGCTCGGTTAAACCAAGTTACCAACGACATGCGAGCGAAGTTTTCCTGTTTGATTCAGAGAGGCCTCCCTTCGCCTTTCATTATAGACCAGGCGGTAGTGGGTGTAGAGCATATTGTTGCAATGATCGAAGAGAAGAAGCATGACCTTTCTATCTTCCAGACCTTTGATCAATCTCCGACTGCCGAAGAAATCGAGGGGATCGTGCATCAACTGGCGTAGTTTTTCTTCCAATTGGAATTGGAAACAAAAGTATCAAGCGGATTGCCCTTCAAAGCAATTATTGACCTCAGGTTGGCTCACAAGCATCTGCGAACTCTCTCTGCACTGTGGAACGAAGTATGGACCAATCTGTAGGCCGCCCTTTTGAGGTTGTGAGCATTTTGATGATGAACCAAAGTTTCCGGGGTTCTCCTTTCCGCGAGCAAAAAGCCCCTATGAGTCGCCAAACTGTTTAACAAAAATTGTCGAGGCCTTTGCAGTTTTATAATTACCCTTGAGGCTGCGCCTTATTTTTCAAATGCTCACTGCCCTCGGAGCTCTCCACGTGGCTTCCTCGCGAAGCTTTTCGCTTTTCCTTCGCTTTGCTTTTCGGCAATCTTCGTCTGTGCGCCGCATGGCTCACTCTGGTTGCTTTTCTGAGTTGGGCCCACCTCGTTCTTTATTTTGCTCAGAGCTCTCCACGTGGCTCTCTCCTAAGGCTTTCTGCTGGGCACCTTTTCAACTTTTTGTCGGGCTCCGTCTGAGCGACACGTGGCGATTTTGTTCCTGTGCCAGTTACTTTGGAAATGTCGCTGAATCTTTTGTACTTCCTGTTGTAGGATGGTTTTTCGTTTTATGTCGTGGCCTCGCCGGTGTGTTGCTAACCAGTCGATGTTTGCTGTGGCGGCTCGAGATGATCTGGGCCGTCGGTCACTACGCGTGGTTTGCTCTTCTCTTGATGCGTCTCCAGGCGGTGGACTGGCCAATAAATAGGGCCATGTTTTCTTTTATTAGGTTGTTGATTAAGTTTTGCAAAACTCCCAAACATTGGGAAGTAAGCCTTTTGTAGTAGTTGCTTTCAATTCGAAGATTTCGGACTGTGCCAAATAAATTCGGCATTTCTGTTTTTAAGCGTTTGTTAGAACTATTGACTTGTGCTGTTATCTTCATTTTTGTATGAATGTCTGTTCTTCAGTTTCTGTAACCTTTCATAGCTGGAATGAATATAGATCATGTTTCTTCGACTCTTCTGTGTTAAAACAAAATTATGCTTAATTACATTATACAAATTAGAGGGTATTTTTGCATGATAAGTGCTTTTGAGAAAATTATCTTAATTAACAACAATTTAGTGTTTCGGGCCTTTGCATTCTGCACTGTGCTCTAGTAAAGTTGTCTAAAAACTTTGGCGCATCGCCTGTAGTGTAAATTTTACATTCCTGCAATTTCCCTTATCTTTTACTTCACCCACTAAGCGAAGAGCCGGCTTCGAAAAAATCCTGGAGGTTATTTGGCTAGCGCATAATGTCTCCCAATAGCTAAGTTTCCCATAAGGCTGCTGCTACATGCAAAATACTGCGTCAACAGTTGCTCAGTCATCTAAGGAGAAACAGAAGCAGAAACCGAAGCCCAAGAAAGATTTTGCAGGCAATGAGCATTCTTCCAAACCACCTCTTAAGTCTGATTACAAACCACCACTTAATCCAAAACAGGGGGAAATCTTCGAAGTCTGGTGAGTCTTCCTCCAAGACTAAGCAGAAATCCGGAGACACTTGCAGCTTCTGTGGCAAGGAAGGGACATTCTGTTTCCAAGTGTTGGAAACGATTAGAGGTTTTAGAGGAAGCCATGCAGCAGCATCACATCTCCTCACCTTAGTCGTCTTCTCCTTCCACAGAGAAAGGCCATGCTCTCACTGCTCCAGCATTGACTTATGGGTCCACTTGGATTTTAGATTCTGGTGCTTCTCACCATATGACTCACACTCAACAGTTGGTCATTTCTCTTGCCTCTTGTGGTACTTCACAGATTGTAGTGGGTTACTCTACACAACTTTCAGTCTTCGGTTCCGGTTCTGTCTCTTTGGATGGGGGGCACTCTACAGGATGTTCTGGTTGTTCCCGACATCTCGACGAACCTCTTGTCCATTTATCAAATTTGTCATACTGGCTCTGGAAAGACAGTTGAGTTCTCACCACATGATGTGGTTATTCGGGACCTCCATGACTCTGATCTGGTTGTGGCTACTGGGAGTGTTGATACTGCATCTCGTCTTTACAGATTTGATGGATTTGAGCCTTCTGAGGGTATAGATTCATCTCTTATAGCACATGCAGATTCAGTGAGTAAACTTTGGCATGAGTGTTTGGGCCATGTCAATTACAGATATCTTCAGCAGATGAGTACACAGGCACTTGTTCTTGGTCTTCTACAGATTTCCTGCACATACGGTGTTTGTCATGGTTGTGTGCCTGGCAAGCATCATAGGGATCCCTTTCCGAAGGGAAGAGCCACTCGTGCTTTGGCACCCTTGGAGTTGATTCATAGTGACCTCATGTCATTTCCCACTCCTTTTTTTGGGGCCAAGTATGTACTCACATTCATTGATGACTTCTCGAGACGCACATGGGTGTACTTACTTAAGTACAAGTCTGATGTCTTTGATTCCTTTCGAATCTTCAAGACATTTGTAGAGAAGCAGTCTGGCCTTTCTATTCGACAGATACGTATAGATAATGGGGGGGAGTATGTGAATCAGGTTTTCAGAGATTTTTGCATTGAGCATGGTTTGCAGCATCAGTTTACTGTTCCCTACACCCCTCAGTTGAATGGTGTCACTGAGAGAAAGAATAGGACTTTACGGGAGATGACAAATTGTATGATTCAGTCCAGGTCCATGGATTCATCTTTTTGGGCTGAGGCAGTTAATTGTGCCAACTATATTCAGAATCAGATGCCTCACAAGGCGATTCGACATATGACTCCTGAGGAGGCTTGGTCTCATGACAAGCTTGATGTTTCATCATTTCGAGTATTTGGTAGTGAGGCATGGGCATTTATTCCTGATGCTCAAAGGAGAGCCATGGAGCGGAAGAGTCGACCCCTCATTTTTGTCTGCTACTGTGAGGATGTTAAGGCGTACAGGTTGTTTGATCTTGATTCCAGAGAGGTCCTGTTTCGACGGGATGTCCAGTTTGATGAGCGCCTTCCCACAGTGACTACCCTGTCTCCAGTGTCTACTTCGCTATCTACTCCTCCCACTGCAGCTCTTCAGGATTATGTTGAGGATGATTCTAATTCTGATGTTGATGATCCCCCATCTCCACCTCCACTTGCTCCACCTCAGATGCCCAAAAGGGCTCACTTTACTATTGAGGCAACGGGATCTATGGCAGGTGATCCTTCAGACACTCGTTGCACTCGTTCTCATACTGCGGGTTCTAGTCTTTTGAGTCATGCTCTTTTAGAGGATCCTCAGAAGTTTTTAGAGGCGACAAGTCACCCTGAGTGGGATAGTGCTATGGAGGAGTATTCTTCTTTGATGAGGAACAGTACTTGGGATCTTTGTTCTCTTCCTAAGGGCAGAAAGTTAGTTCTGTGCAGATGGTTGTATCGCACCAAGTATGCTGCTGATGGTTCTATTGATAAGTACAAAGCACGTCTTGTTGCGAAAGGGTTTCTTCCAAGTTGAGGACTCCGAGACATTTGCCCCTGTCGCCAAGATGAATTCTATTTGCTTTGTACTATCACTTGCAACTTCTAGGGGATGGCCCGTTTTTCAGATGGATGTGAAGAGTGTTTTCTTGCATGGTGACCTACAGGAGGAGATCTATATGGAGCAGCCTCAGGGATTTGTGCAAGATGCTTCTTTGGTTTGTAGACTTCGGCGTTCATTATATGGTCTCAAACAGGCCCCTAGGGCTGGTATGAGAAGATGGACTCTTTTTTGCTCTCCACTAGTTTCACACGCTGTCATTTCGATCCCACCGTCTATATTCAGAATCTTGAGGGTGAGATCCTGATTCTTGTGCTATATGTTGATGATCTCTTCATCACAGGTAGCTCATCCTCTATGATTCAGCATGCTCAGCAAGCTTTGATGGAGCAGTTTGAGATGACAGATCTCAGTCTTCTGCACTATTTTCTTGGTCTTTAGGTACTTCAGTCTTTTGATGGGATCTCCATTTACCAGTAGAAGTATGTTCTTGATATGCTTCAGCGTTTTGGCATGCTTGATTTCAAGCCTGCCCCCACACCTTTTCAGTTAGGGGTTGTTTTGACTACTCCTTGCCCCACTCCTTCAGTAGATTCTACACTTTATAGGCAGTTGGTTGGCAGTTTGTTGTACCTGACTCACTCGTCTTGATCTTTCCTTTGCGGTTGGCCTCTTCTCTCGATTCTCCCATGATCCTCATGAGAGTCATTGGCAAGCTGCCAAACGTATTTTGAGGTACATTTAAGGCACCATTTCTTATGGCATTCACTACACATCAGGGGATCCTCACATTGTTGGTTACATTGACTCAGATTGGGCTAGTGATGTCAATGATCAGAAGTCTACTTCTGGCTTTGTTTTCTGTCTTGGCTTTGGTCCTATCACATGGTCTTGCAAAAAGCAGGCTGTTCATGCATTATCATATACAAAGGCTGAGTACCGAGCTGCTGTGCTCGCTAGTCAGGAGATTTTATGGCTTCGACAATTGATGACTGAGTTTGGTTTTCCTCCTGATAGTCTCACTATTCTTTGGTGTGACAATCAGAGTGCTATACACATTTTTCGCAACCCGGTGAAACATCAGCGGATGAAGCACATTGAGCTTCATATGCATTTCATCAGACAGTTGATTCAAGATGGTTCTCTCATCTTGGAGTATATTCCCACTGCCGAGCAGGTTGTTGACATCTTCACGAAGCCTTTTGCATCGCCGCGCTATCTTCAGTTGCGCTCTATGCTTGGGGTAAAGGAAGTTGTCCTTGGGGGGTCTTTATGATGCCTTCCTTCCTTCATGTTTATTTCAACATGTTCTTCTATCTCTTTTTGGAGATGAATTTTTTCCCACTGGGTTTTCTCCTTTTCTCTGTTTCATAGAGATTTCCTTGTACTTGGGTATCTGATCTGGCCTTGTTGCCGGGACCCATTGTTTTTGCTTTCAGTAGCTTCTTCTAAGTTTTAGCTTCTCCCTAAGTCTAGTTTAAGGGGGGGTGTTAGAGTAATTGGTTATTTATTTGATTAATTAAACAATATTTGTTTAATTAATTAAAGTTCTCTCTTATCTCTTTTACACTTAAGCTAACATTAGGTGCATAATAATTAATTATTTTATTAATTATTAATGTGCAAGCCTAGGGTTTTCCTTTTTAGGGTTTCTTTGACCTATATGTGGTTGAAATCTTTTCTTTTGTATCATTAATTTTTTTTTACACATTGGATAATACAGAGCTCCACTTTTTTGAGCATTCTCTTTGTTGCTTCTCTTTGCTTCTCCTTGTAACAGGTATTCTTCACTTGCTGAGGTCACTGGGCTCCTATGAAGTTGTATTTGCTCAACTTCTACAGTTAATATATAATATATAGGTTATATTTTTTATTTTTTTTAAATTTAATGTTTTTTAAATTTATATATTTATTTTTAATAGATTAATGAGGGTTCTATTGGGGCTTGCTCCCTTCAAGAAAAAAATTGAAGCGCATCAATAACTGCTTTTACATTCAAATATAGAATGCATATATACTGTAACTAGGGTAAATTTTTTAGGTTAGCTGCAAATGGCATAACAAGCTAAACCCTAATCAACAATAGAGAACAAAGAAAGCAAGAAGCATAAAAAAACATGAAACAATATCACTTGGTTTTCAAGTCTCCATTGATTGACCTCTATTGGCCTTCTCCATTTTGCTGCAAATTGTATGATTGCCCTCAGATTGAAGTGCAGCTATAACCTATGCTTAAGACAAGCAAGACATTGAAGTATTGTATGCTCAGGTACTCAAAGTTCTCAAGCATGCTGTGTGTGAATGAGTCAAAATGACTAGAGAGAGACACATTTAAAAAAATGCCACATTGAGAATGGATGGCCAGGATTAGAAGTTGACAAAACCCTAAGATCAAAGGTTAGAATTCAATGTGATGAGCAACATTAGGGTTAGGGCAACATTAGGTCCAAATAAGGGCAAGATTTGAAATGAAGGGCTGAGATTTAATTGTATTAATGGTGGAGAATAAATGAGATAATGAAAAGATTTGGCACAGAAAAAAAGGTAGCTACAAAAGCAAATCATTAATAGAAATTATTTGATTTATGGAGGAAAGTTGATTATTTAAAAGATGGGAATGAGACAAAAGGCAGTAAATAATTATTTAATTATTTACTTGTGGGATGAAAAACGAATCAAATAATTAATTTTATTTAATTGAAGGAGAAAAGGATAATGAGCAAATTAAATAATTAATGGTAGTTATTTAATTTGTAGCCAGAAATGAGTAATTATTTAATTATAGGAGTAAAGATTAGTTAGTGACATATTTAAATAAACAAATATAATTTATTTATTTAAATAATCATGGAAGAATATAGGACATGAATTAATTAAATAATTAGAAATTATTTAATTAATAGTGCGAAGCATGACATTGGGACATAATTAAATAATTTAATTATTTGAGGAAGTGTGGTTTGACATAGAAAAATGTAGCTTGGAGGCTTAGGTCATTTTTATGTGTGTACATATACAAATAAAAAAGAGACTGAACTATATAATCATTCTAAAAGAATTGTTAAAACTAATGTGTTGCCAGTTGATGTCACCACCACACCTAGATCCATATACTTACTCAAAGGTACATGAGCTACTCCAGCTGCAGAAAGTTCGCACACTCAAGCTGATGTAAACTCACTCGTCGATACTCTTTAACTATTAAAAGGCATAGTTAATACTAATTAGATAATGGAGAGTGAATGTTTGGAGGGAATAGTGTTTTAGATAAATTTAGATCCCTCTCCAACATGGATCCTATCACCCCACATATAGTCTTCACTTTTCTTTGCCAAGATTGGGCACTGCTTCACTCCATTGTTAGCTAGGTAGTCAGTTACACAATTTCCTTCATGCAAGTAATGCATGCATTTCGGCTTCTTGAATTATCTTTCTACAATTTTTATCTCATCAAATAGATTCCTAAGTTGCCAATCTGCTGATTTTTTTTTACTACAGCCACTTATTATCACCTTTGATTCTCCTTATACTTTTAAATAATCTCAGACAGTAGCTATGTCCATTTTCATTGCTTCCAAAAACACTAGGGCCTCAGCTTGATTATTGGTTCACTTGCCAAGAAAAAAGGATCCTCCTTATACAAAACTCCCATCTTCTCATCTTAAAGCTGCTCCTTCTTCGGCTAGGTTCAGATTTCCTTTGACTGCTTTATCAAAATTAAGTTTGAGGTACCCATGATTTGCCAAGCCATATAATATTCTTCCTTCGATTATATCATCCTACATGGATGATATTTTTAATTTTAACATCATTTATTACTCCCTCTACATGGATAATAATTTTAATTTAAAAAAAACAATATATTTATATAAAAATAAAAATTGCAATTGATTATTTTCCTGAATTTTTTCACTTTGATGAACCTGTTTTGAATTTTTTCATTGATTATTCTCCTGAATTTTTTCACTTGATGAACCTGTTTCAAATCTTTTCTTTGCTGAATTTGAATAAGAACATGAATTTTGTTACATATCTTTTAGTGTTCATCACTGTTTGTGGTGTTTGTAATCTACCTGCATCATCTGATGTCAATAATGATAATGACCTTTTTGAAAACCCATATGATACTGATTATTGACATTATTATTTTGAATATTGAACAATGAATATTTTGCATGACATTTTGAGTTTGACTAGTTGGCATTGAAGTAGTATTTTTAATTTTTATGGTGGTTTTGTTTTATTATATGATGCTATATGCTATTCTGAACTTAATTCCTGTCATTAGGATGAAAATATGTAATTATTTATGATATTTATATGTTTTTTGTGTGGACAAACTCAAAATGAAGCCAATCCCAATTTTTTTGGCTGAATCTGCATACCAAATCCCCATACCGGAACTTGAACTGGCAACTTGGCTAATAAACATCAAATGGCATATCTATCAATTTTGGTGGATTAATCAATGATAACTTTGAAAGTTACATATATGATTCATCAAAATTGAACCTGTAAGCTACAATATTGTTTTGTTTATGTTTAAAAACTCTCATACAGGCCATTTTTACTTCTTAGACTTTTCCTTTTAAAATTATTTTTATTGATTTTTTGGATTAATTAGGCACAGTTAACACACAGGAAACACACCTTGAGTTCAAGATGTGGCCTTGATGCACTCTATGCTTGATTGGGTGTGTCATGGGAGATGGTTTGAGCATCTGATATGGGTGCATAGAGGGTGCAGCCAAAATTTGGCTTATTGTGTGCACTCAGGTAACAAATGGGAGGTTAATTAGGGACAATTTTCTCAAAGGATATGGAGTACAGTAAATTACCATCATCAACATTAAGCCCAGGTCTTATTTTAATGCAAAAATTATATATAATTAAATCATTTGCTAGGTTGCTCACTAATTAGCAGACAATTTGCTTGTACCATTTGCTCATAATATATATTGCCTTGGTGGTTGAGCTTAGATCATAGTTACTATACTAGCAATTTTGTTTTCCATTTTCCAAAATAATTATTATCTTGAGTATGTATCCTTAAGCAAATCTTTTAAATGGTTGGTACAGTAGTCGCTGTAATGGAGCATCAAGTGTAGCAAAAGTAGTTACTTGTGAGTTAGGAGTATACTGAGTATGTCAATTAAAGTATATTTATATGTTACATGCCTTGATGATTATTGCAACTCTAGCCTGAAAAAAGAGATCATAAAATCATTCATGCATTTTACGATTTTTCATTTTATCAAAGATCCAAATTCCTCCATTTCTTATAGTGTGCACAGAGTCAATTGTAGATGGATTCAGGTTTGAATTTTTATTTGGTATGCCACGTAGGAGTTGTGACATGCATTTTGGATGACTACAACTATGAAGTTTACATTTTCATCTGTAGCCTGTAAGTTATATGTAGGATTCAAAAAGATTTGAAATAGTCTAAATGAATTTACTGTATATTGGTGTGTGAGTTTGCTTCAGGTTCTGACTTCTGGTTCAAGTGGCACTGCAAAAAATAAAATGGCATCACAGTTCAAACACATTCCTGCTTTTAAAAGTTATAATAGCAAGATGCATCCTCCAAAGCAACGTCAACCTGTTGTAAGTGGGCCTGGAGGACCTGGGTGGTGTTCTGTCTGCGAGATTGAATGCAATTCAAAGGAAGTCCTTGAGACCCACTGCCATGGAAGAAAGCACAGACGACGATTAGAGAAGAAAGAAGAGCTCTTGGCATTCCAAAAAAAAGTAAGTGAAAAGCACATGGAGCAGCCAGGCACAGGGAACACAGAAGACAATCTGAAGAAAGATAATAAAAATAACATGCATATTCCTTTGGGTAGTATCCAGATAAATGCTAAAAAAAGGGAAAATGATTTGTCTGCTATCAAATCTCAAGCAGATCAGGAGCAGACGGTAACAGGAAAGGTTAAACATCTGGACAAGAACCAAAATCAAGAAGGGGAAGCAGATGCCAAAACATCTGATTCTAATCTGGGGAAAAGAAAACAAAAAGCAAAAGCAGCAGACAACCTAGATACCAAACGCCAAAGATTATTGGATGCAGGCACTGCTATAGCAGAGCTTAAGGTATGCACTTTATGCAATGCAGTCTGTAACAGCCAAATTGTTTTTGACTCTCATCTTGCTGGGAAAAAGCACATTGCTCAACTTAAAAAGTTAGAGGAAGAGGCGAATGCTGTCTCACAAGGTAACAAGGTAGTTGAGGAGGCAAATGCTGTCACAGTAATTAATGAGATAAAGGAAGAGGCAAGTGCTGATTCACAAAGAAACACGACAGAGGAAGAGGCAAGTGCTGATTCACAAAGAAACACGACAGAGGAAGAGGCAAGTGCTGACTCACAAGGTAGTGACAGCAATGATGAAAGTACAGCTGATGGTGAAGTAGATCGTGAAGATGGGAAGGCTGACCAAAATTAGACCAGTGGCTAAGGATCATATGGAAGAAAGCGAATGCTTTAGGATGATTGGTAGGCAAGAAGAAAAGCCAGTGGCGAACATGAGTTAGATAAGCTAGGGACAGGTTTCAGAGCCTTGAGGGATTCATTAGTAAAATATAGTCCTTTTGCTTCCCAAGGTACCAGAGGCTGGAATACCCACCAAGTTGATTGGATCATTTTACAATTTACATGGGTTGAGTTCTGAAGGCAATGGTACCTCTGTCTCTTTTTCCTTCACTAAATCTGAAGGGAATGGCTTGTCTAACATTGCATTTGGGATTTGACTCAGATAGCATCTATGTGGAGTTTTTAATAGATTCCATAATTTTGTTTTACTTCTACGAGAATTGATTGGACTTCGATTGTCAGGAATAGGATATTCCAACATTCTTTTTTATCATGTTTAATGCAAACCATTGCTACTCTAAAACCGCTTGAAATCTTTGCTAAACTGCTAATCAACAAACTACTACATGAAGTTGTTTCTAGATTGTCTTCCTTGGGATTGTGAGCTTTCTTTCTGTACTTTTTTTAACATCTAGATATTTTAAGCTGTCTATTTGCAGTGTATTTTTTCCCCATTGGCCAGAAGCAGATGGTTAGTCACGTTCGTGATGGAGAAATGCTTTCGGTGATTGCAATCATGTTTTCTTGTCCTGATATTGCAGAATTATTATGATGCATCCCTTTTACTGAAAACTTGTGGACTGCAACTTTTTTGGAAGTATTAGGTGTCAGGAGCCAGGACAATAACCATAAACAAGAGTAACTTGAGGACGATGTTACACAAATATCCTGTTGATTGACCTAAAGAAATAGTTTACAACTGTGCTTGTTTTTGTCTCTGCAAGAAAAATAGTTGGGAAACATAAGTGCCATTATGTTGTCATAAGCTAGTGTCTGTTAAACCATGCAGTGGAAAGAGGAGAGCATATCAATTATACCCTTACTATGACCAATTAGCCATGCAACATTGTACTGTTACTGAAAACCAGGTGATATTACTTCTTTATGTGACTTTTAGAATAACCAGCGAAGCTCAAGTCTATTGGACCGTAGTCTAGTGGTTGAGACAGGTTATTGATATACGAATGACTTGGGTTCAGCCTGTGGTAGTCTTAGGGCCCAAAGTTGTATGCTTTTAGGAGTTAGAATTCTGAATCATGGAGTTTTAAATCCTCAAAATTATCAAATAACCCCATTGAGTTTTCAGGCCCCACGTAATTGTCAAATAGCCCCACAGAATTTTTGGACCTTATGAAATATAGCCCCATGGAGTGTTAGACCCTCTTCATTGTCAAATAGGAATCTGCCCAGGTTTTGCAGGCCCTTATTTTGGACCTTTGTAAGCGACTTGTGATATGTAGTGTGTTGTGACATTCATAGAGATCTTTTATCTAATCCTTTTTTCTTCGTGTAGCTGCCCTCATCATAATGCTATTTATTTTCTTGATAACTTATGGACCTCAGACAACTTGGCGAGACTGCTGACATTGTTTGTATGGATCTTGTTCTGTCCTTGTTTTTTATCCTTACCAAGTCATGATCATTTGTTTCAAATAAGTTCCCGCTTGTACAACATATTACTTGTTTGTAGGTCAATTTAAATTACAAGTAACTAGAATAATTTACCAGGGCCATCTATTTTTGCATTCAGTACTGTCTTTTGAATAACTCAAGGTTTTTGGGACTCTGTATCGATGTATTTCATAGTGAAAGCTATTTGGTATTGAAAAGTAAGATGATTAAGTTCACTACTATACCTAAAGCATACCATTGCTTGCTGTTTGAACTTTTATTTCACGTTATGGAGGATGTGCTATTTCCAATGATTGTAGACAATTTCGGGAGTCTTCGCCACATGGTCAATAGAACAAATCTGTACTATTTCCACTGTTTAAACTGAAATGCTTTCTAATGTGTGTTTGGATTCTATTTGAAACAAAATAATTTTTCACATGTACTGTTACTAATGTTGGATCTCATGATACAAGAAGACAGTAGATACTTGTAACACCTCAACGGGTTTGCCCAAAAACCAGATCCGAGTTTTTTTTGAGTTCCTTCTAAGCTTTTAACCATATCATGCATCATAAACAGGCTTGCCCAAAACCAGATCCGAGTTTTTGAGTTCCTTCTAAACTTTTTACCATATCATGCATTATAAATGGGCTTGCCCAAATCCAGATCCGAGTTTTTTTTATCTATGCTTTTAACCATATCATGTATTATAAAGGTATGTGATCTAATAATAGCAATAATTTCTTTAGGTATGCCATCCTAAACTTCTCCTTGAATTGACATGCTTGATTCTTGAATCGGATAATGACATCCAGTTCAATCATTCACCTACAAGAATATTAGTGTTGTATTATCATAGGGTGATTGACCATGAGACGAGCTAATTAATGGGAGTTTACTTCGAATGAGCTGTCAATTTTTGATGAGCTCTGCAAAGAGGACACTTGGTCAACTCTGGTTGGTCTAGTCTATCGTCTCATAGTATCCTAGATGACTTTGGCATAATTCATACCTACCTACGGACGTGAGAGATATTATGCATTCTGGTTTGCCATGGCTCACAGGTCAAAGTTTCCAATGATTTATCCTCATGATGACTGGTAGAAGCAAGAGTCCTAGTTAAATTATATACTCCATATAGGTCCTGTCTTACCAAAAATATTGTGTTGAAGGTCCTTGGCAGATGTGAGATCCCTTATATACTGCAATTTATCTAGGATCTCAGTTTCATAGTTAAAATATAAATAGCCTCGAGGGGTTTGGTGGATGCAAGTCCTCCTATTTACATGGACATATGCTAACTTCCAGTTTGGCCTTAAAAAATATAATTGGCTTCTGGATCTTTGCCCCTTCATGGACATGTGGGAAGTTTCACTTTGGCATATCAACGTTCGAGGATTCATCAATAAATCAATGCTTGTAAACCCTTGCTGGGTCTTCTGCGGTTGCTAAACAGTTATTAAGTTGAGCTTACTCTGTCTTTCAACTCTAGAATTCAATGTGTTTATTTCTGGTGGACTTGAGAATGTTATATTAGATTGCTTTGCGCTCTCGACTGTAGAAATTTCATATTAGACTCCTTGAAAATCCATCAGACGTGAGGTTTCATATGAAGTCTAGCTTGACTTGGCTTCAGTTCTGGCTATTAACAAGAGCAACGCTTAAATTCATTCAAGAGACATGTGTTTACACAAGATTTATCTCTAGTTGGTGGATGGTTTATATTTTGCTCAATAGATTGACAGATGAAGATTCCTCTTAAGTTTACCTACTTGACTTCAGAGTTAAACTAAGTTTATACTTCATGGAAAAAATCTGGAGTATGTCTTAGCAATATAGAATTTGTGATATTTGTGTGACTGTTAGGGCGATTTAGGGCAATGGGTTTTTGACTTCAATGAATTTGGTCATGGGAAGTTGAGACAAAATTGTTGACATATTTTTGGAATTATAGAGGATTGTTTGGGGCTTAGGACATTGATTCTTGAGGATTGAGGATTGACCTTGCTAATAGGATCTTTGCTCAATAGATTGATGGACAGATGAAGATTCCTCCTAAGTTTACCTACTTGACTTCAGAGTTAAACTAAGTTTATACTTCATGGAAAAAATCTGGAGTATGTCTTAGCAATATAGAATTTGTTAAGGATATTTTTGCGATTATTAGGGCGATTTAGGGCAATGGGGTTTTCGACTTCAATGAATTTGGTCATGGCAAGTTGAGACAAAATTGTTGACATATTTTTGAAGTATAGAGGATTGTTTGGGGCTTAGGACATTGATTCTTGAGGATTGAGGATTGACCTTGCTAATAGGATCTTCCTTAATTCAATAATTCAAATTATTAAACTATGAGGAGGGGTAATCTTAAGGATAGGGTCTATAAATCAATTCCTCTAGTTCGCTTACACAATGGCTATCTAAACAAACGACAACCTTTGCTTATTACATTTAGGTTTACTATTTAATAAGTCACGATCATCCATAAAAACACAACCCAGAGTCCCTTTTTACATAAGGATTGCCAATCCTTGAACATCATAAAAGTCATTCTTGCCCTCATAATTCATTTTCTTATGAAAATTATATTACTGAATTAATTACAACTAACTAGTGTAATGGATTGATCCATAAGTGATTAACTTAGTCATACCCAAACAATATAAATCAATAATACATTACAAGTTTTGAGGCTAGACATGTTTATGATTACAATTCAAGCAAGTGGCTACCCTATTTAAGTCATAGACTCTTAATATAAATTTCTATAATGAACATTGAACAAAGTCGATCTAATGTCAAGCATCCTGAATGTTTTAGTGATACTTGAAATGAGCCTCACAATTCATGCCTCCTAAGTTTACCTAATTCTAAATTGTGTAGACATACTTAGACAACTCAATCTAGAATTCTTCTAAATGCTCAATCCTATTTGTTACATCTTAATTGTAATTGAGCTATACTTAGACAAGTCAATCTAGAATTCTTCTAGATGCTCAATCCTATTTGTTACATCATAATTGTAATTGAACTCAAATCAATATCATGGAGCTATCTAGATCTAATTATCCTAGAAATTCATTTTAGCTTCATTATCATAGCTAGCCTAATACATACATGTATCCAAAAATGAGAGTTAAGGCAAGAGGTTAGATATCATTGGTTCTCATTATCAAAATACAAATTTTCTTGGTTTTTAGGACTAATACAAGTATTAGGCTTGCTTTTCCACCCAACCACCCTCATAGTAGGGTACTTTGCTTCACGTTGGTATGGTGAGTTGAATGGCACTTGGGAATTCAATTTAGTGCAAATTCTCTATTTATTGTCTCATCACTTAACATTTACCATATATTTACTTTAAGATTGAGACTTGCAAAGTACTGCCATTGCATACTCATCTACACAATTTATATACAACACAATAATTAGATCAATACTTGACACACATATTGCATGTATACACATACATATGACTCATCTCCAATTATCTTCTTGACTTTTTACTTCAACAATCACAACCTTCATGATGAGCTTGTCCCCATTGCCTTGTTATCTATTAGGGTAAGCTTATCCCATCATCCAATTATTTATTAGACTAAGCTTGTCCTCATCAATTAGTATGATGCGCTTCTCTTCGCCACCTAGTAATTTGTTTATCAGATTAAGCTTGTTCCCATCACTTAGTATAGTGAGCTTGTCCCCATTGTGTAGTTACTACAAAGTTCATCATCTTCCCTTGTGCCTTGTAGGTCCCCAAAGTACTAGCTCATTTGCACACTCAATCATACACACACACATAGATGCATACAAGTCAAACACCAAACTCATACATGACTCACACAATACACAAACACACACATTGAATTGTATTCATAGGATTTAAACATTACAAGACTAGTCATTGGCATGTACCTATTGGGTCACAAAATAGCATGCAATCTAACCTTCAGGAATCAAGGGTATGTTTCCTCTCTTGAAAGGAGGTTTTGAAATCTTCTTATAGTCTCAAGGCTACCTAATTTCGACTTTACAAGATTACTCATTGGCATATGGGATGTTATAACAAGGGGCTTGGTGATTGCACAATTGCAAGTAGTTGTAAAGTTCATGAAGCTTAGCTTAAGAGATGCCTTAATCTAACACTACTTTAACCAATTGATAAAGAAAAAAAAAATTATAAAGGGAAAGGAAAGGAGGAAGAGAAGAAAAATGGAAAATAGAGAAAAGAAGCCACCGATCATTTGCAAGGATAAACATTGTTACATGTGAGTGTCCTCTATAAACATAACATTAACAATTTATACCATTGCTAGTTTCATCTAAACAAATAACATACCCTATGCAATATTCTAAGGAAAAACATACATCTTATGATCAAAGTTGCAAGTGAATACAAGAACGCAATCACCATCATTTTACATATGTAGATAATAACCATTGCACTCACAAACAACATTCATCAAACACAAATTGAGTATATTTACACAAAATACTAGTCCAAAATGTTAGGATAGTGTGATATTTAATTACAACCCTAATTTTATTATTTATGCATCTCCAATAATCTTGGAATTGGTACTTGGCCACACATATTGTTGAGAGATATTGTTTTTTTATCATTATCTTTGTTAACTTGGAATATTAGTTGTAATGATGTTCATGAAGGAGGTGGAGTTGGCAGCGACGACTATGAAGCTATATTTGGCAATCTCTCAACTTGGGTGTGAGAATTGAGTAGTGGAGCATCTTGAATATTGTTGGTGGATCCCATATGAATTTGGTGATGATTTTGGATGCCTAACTTGGGATACAAACCATTATGGAGTTACAAGTCAATGATACCATTTATTATTAGTATGGAAGTTATTTTTGCTATTCATGGCTCATTGGGAGTTAAATTTACTATTCTGAGAAGAGTCTTTTCATTTTGGACATGGGGGTTTATTCATTTTACCATGGTCTGATTGTATATTATTTTGGAAAACTATTGGTGGTATTCCTCTCTCGTTTCTTTATAAATTGGAGGCATGAGAGTAGTTTTATGAGATTGTTTACAAGTACATAGATGCTAGAGTGGTATTAAAGATTAGAGTGTTAGTGTGTGAATGTATCTTTCATTTGAAGATTAATATATACTTTTCCTCTTTCTCATATGTAATTTTTTCCCAAAAGAGTTTCTGCACGTAAATCTTGTGTTATCTATGGTTTATTAATTTTGTAATCACATGATTTTAATCGTATGATAATCCTTGTCATATAAATAAAATTTAGATTTGTATAAACTTTCAAAAGATTTTATTACAATAGTTTCCTTGTAAATCAACATTTGGTATTAGAACTAATGGTTTTGCATATAGGGATGCCTTTTTATTAAGTGTTGAAGGCTTTTTGGTTGCATTGAGAGCTTTTGCATTATATGATTGTGTAGATTTGAGGAAAGGATTGTATAACATAGCTTCTACTTCTTGTATGGATATTGGGAAATTTAATGGTATTGGATACAAGTTGTGGAAGTTGAAGATAAAAAATCTCCTTGAAGAAAGAGATGCCGATTGATTATTTCACTAGAAAATAAGCCATCATATATGTCTACTAAAGATTGGTCAAAATTAGAAAAGGCACAAGGAACCATATAGTTGATTCTTGCAGATTCTATCCTCTTGAATGTTTTTGAGGAGGCTACTGCATACAAGTTGTGGAAGAGGGTAGGTGATATCTACCAAACTGAAAGTCTTACAAATAAATTACATTTCAAAAGATAGTTATATTCGTTGAAAATGGAAGATGGTGATTCTATTGTAGACTATTTAAATGTTTTTAATTTTATTAGCTTGCGTATCTCGATGTTAAGTTGGATGAGGAAGATAAATGCATCTTAGTACTTTTCTCTTTACCCAATACTTGGAAAAAACTAATTGTTGCCATTAGTGGTAGTGGTGTAGAGTTAAAATGGACAATCTTATTGCTATTCTCCTTTTAGAGGAAATGAGAAGAAAATCCATGAACAAAGATTTGAAAGATTCTTTGTATGTATGGGGAAGGTCCAAAGAAAAATAAAGGCCTAAAGGAGATAAGATGGATAGATGTAAGTCCAAAGACATTCTAAAAATCCAAGAGCAAAGTGTTGGAACTATGGAAAAAGGGGACATGTGAAGAAGAAATGCAAAAATAAGAAAAAATGATTCAAATTATTCCAAACAAAATTCCTGTAATGATAGTAGTAATAATGCTTTATTTATTTCTACTAACTATAAGTGACGATGCTTGGCATACTGATTTAGGTTTCTCTTATCATATGATTCCTCAAAAGGAGTGATTTTCTACATATACAACATGAAATAAAGGAAATGTGAAACCCTAGAGCTTCACTTTAGGGTTTGGGCACTTTTCCTAATGGGTGGATTTCATTTATAATTTGAGGTAGCGAGGGTTTGATGGATTTGGACAAGGTATAAGACTAACTTACAACTTGAAAGGTGAGTCAAATTTCCCTTGACCAAACTTGGGGTGGATTTTGAAATGGAAGATAATAAAATGACTAGGCTAGTGATGCAAATAACTATTCTAATGCAAAAACAAATCTAGAAAGTCACAGACAAATTTGAACTTCAGAAACAAACTGAGCAAAGTTCTATGCACCTGTGATATAAATTTGTGGCTAAAAATGGAGGACTAAGTCACCCAAGGTAACAATGTCCTTGTGATTGAATTTCATATTTGATTTCATAGTCCTCTAGAGCTAGATCAAAGCCTTCTTTCCCCAAGTGTCACATTGTTGGATCTTCGTCAGGTGTCGAGATAATTGAGTTTTCGTATGTTGTCAAGGTGTAGGGTTTGAATGCAATAATGAATAATTAATCTTCAAGATTCTCCTAATCTTCTTCAGATCTAAAACTTGCACATTCAAAGAGAGAAGGGTTGTGCCATATAGGGGCTTGCCTCAGTTAAACCTTGTGTTGGTGTTTTCACCTCCATAATGACAATGCCAATGAAAAAGAGCTTATCCTTTTGAGGGATAGAGGCTAAATGATAAATGAATGATGAATCAACAATGGATTGTAACTCACCACTCAAAAATGGCTTCTTTGAAGGACTAAAGTCATTCTCATCTCCTTAAGGCTTGATTATTGTTGGCTTGATTTGCTTGAAAACCTACAATGGTTAGATTACACAAACAATATGATAACATAAACATGAACAAACTCACATACACTTTTGACATTGTTGAGAAAATGTGTCTCAACCTTGCAATTACATAAGGTATGGTTGATACATAAGGTACTGTTTAACTGACAACGACGAGGGTGATCCCCTCCCCCCATGAAGGGTTCGAGGGGATCACCCCCCTAGTTGGGGTCTAGGGGTAGTGTGTCGTGGCGGAGGCTCGGTGGCAGTGCCCCAGAAAGGAAATTTATATTTATATTTTATTATTGTAAATCTGGATCATTCATCATTATGTCTTATATCTGATGGTCGATATTTTATTATCTTGACTTGCCCTAGAAGACAACCCTATTTTATGAGGGCATTGCATTTATGATGGTGTATTGTGATGTATTTAAGATTCTGATAGTGGTTGTGTTGCCTTTGGATCTCTGAGTGGTCATAGTCCTATGAGAAGCTTGCTTTGCAAGTATATTGTAATTTGTGATTTTTGAATAATATTGGACGATTTTTGGAGTGTGGGGTTTTTCTCCCGAAAGGGTTTTCCCCATGTAAATCACTGTGTTGTGGTATGCATGATATTTATGTTTAAGTTTATGTAACTCTTAAAGATCTATAAAAGTTTACATTATTCTCCTCTCAAGATTAGTGTAGGAAGTTGTTCCGCTACCTTATCTTCCTTACAAGTGGTATTAGAGCTTGATCACCTTTGGTTTCAATTGTGGGTTGTTGGATTTTTTGAACTAATCCAAATTTGAGTGGGAGCTTGTGTAGAAGATACTTTGTGATCTTGTTGGAAGAATTTTCAGATGGCAAGTTCATCAAGGAGAATAGAGGTGGATAAAAATTTTGGAAATAATTTTGAAATGTGGAAGCTGAATATGGAGGATATGTTGATAGATCGAGATCTGTGGAGAATGTCTCAAGGCCTACAGATCCTACTCAAGCTGCTCAATATGATGTTATGGATCGTAAAACCAAGGGTCTAATCAGATTGTGCTTGACAGACTATGTTTTAATCAATGTCCATGAAGAGAACTTTACACATAAATAATGAAAGAAGCTTGGTGAGATGTATCAAGCCAACTATTTAGTGATCAAGATTTTCTTGAGGAAGAAACTGTATTCCTTGAGATGGAAGATGGTGGATGAATTACATACCACTTGGAAGCATTCAATATGTTGGTGGCTCAGTTGGCATCAGTTGGTGTCAAAATGGATGAGGAAGATAAATGTTAGATCTTGCTTTGTTCCTTACCTGATTCATGAGATTCTCTTGTTATGGCTATTGGGAGTACTTCTTTTATGTTGAAGACTTAAGATGTGGTGGGTTCTTTACTTTCTGAAGAGATGAGGAGGCAGGTATCCATCAGTGCCAAGGAGGCCCTGAATTTTCATGGAAGACCTAAGGAAAAAGGCAAGAAGAATGAGAAGCGTGAGAAGTCCAAGTCCAAGGGGAGATCTAAGTCTCCTGGAAAGTCCAAAGTTATTTGTTGGAACTTTGGTAAGACTAGACATGTTCGTAAGGATTGCAAAGAAGAAAAGAAGAAGAAAAGAAGAAGAAAAAGAAGATATTTGATTCTGATTCAGAGTCTAAGAAGGAAGATGGTGACACATTCATTATAGCTTTGGCAACTCGTGCAGGTAATGATGCATGGTTAATTGACTTCAGTGCAGTTTTCCATATGACCTTTAATAGAGATTGGTTTTCTGAATATGAAGAATTTGATGGAGGTAAGGTGTACTTGGGTGATGATTCTCATTTAGACATTGTTGGCCATGGTAAAGTTAAAATCAAGTTTCCTGATGGTAGAATAAAAATTATTAATGGTGTGTTGCATATCCCTAGTTTGGCACGAAATTTGTTATCTGTGAGAAAACTAATAGATGCAGGTGTACAATTAGTATTTTTTGATGTAGGATGCAAGATAGTCAGAGGTGCTATGGTGATTGTTAGAGGTGTTAGATATGACACATTGTATAAGCTTGATGCATGCACTATTGAGTGCAATAGTACTTCTCTAGAAAGCAAGTCTGTGGAAGAAGTGAGGATTTCACCTTTAGTAGATGGTAATGGATTTTGGGTACCCAAGGGTGCTCCTTCTTTTGAAATAAATTTACCTATAGAGAAAACTATTATGGCACCAGAGGCTTGGCCACATTGGAGAAAAGGGTCTAAGGACCTTAAAAAATAAAAACCTTGTTGAAGGTTTGTCTGATTGTAATCTTGAATTTGATTTATGTGAGTATTACATTTATGTAAAACAAAATTGCGTTCAGTTTTACTTGAGTTCTCATAAATCTTGTGGTGTATTGGATTTTATTTATTCTGATGTG
The DNA here is from genome assembly GCA_007115665.2 of Sequoiadendron giganteum. Lineage (NCBI taxonomy): Eukaryota > Viridiplantae > Streptophyta > Pinopsida > Cupressales > Cupressaceae > Sequoiadendron > Sequoiadendron giganteum. The sequence goes on along the minus strand of CM021102.1, from coordinate 47,827,627 downwards.
TATGGTCTTGTAGATGTTCATTCAATTAGTAAACCCACATATTATGCTTCATTTATTGATGATTATAGTAGTACATCTGTATATTTTCTAAAGAGTAAATCTGAAGTTTTCAGTCGAATTAAAAAATTTAAAGCAATGGTTGAGTTGTAGACTGGAAAGAAAATAAAATGTTAAGAATTAATAATGGAAGTGAATTTTTCTCTAATGATTTTGATAGATTCTGCAAAGATTGTGGTATTCATAGACAAAAGACAACTCCATATTCTCCACAACAGAATGGAGTTGCAGAAAGAATGAACAAGACATTGATGGAGAAGGCTAGGAGTATGTTGAGTGGTGTTGGTATATAAAAAATGTTTTGGGCTTAAGCTATTGTCACTACCTGTTATTTGATTAAAATATCTCCTACATCAGCTCTTTTTGTCAAGAAGATTATAAAAGCATTTTCGGGCCACAAGACTTCATTAAGACATCTTAAAGTTTTTGGTTGTGAGGCATATGCACATGTGCCAAAGGATAAGTGAACAAAGTTGGAGAACAAGGCTATGAAATGTATCTTCATTGGATATAGTTATGGTGTGAAAGGATACAAGCTTTGGGATCCTATTGTACAGAAGGTAATACAAAGTAGAAGTGTTATTTTTAGAGAAACTAAGCCTTCTTTTGTTACATTGCAGCTAGAACAAAGTAAATAGTAAGATGTGATTCAATTTCCTTCTACACCTGAGAAAGTTGAATCAAGGCCCATGGATAGACAAGAAGTTGAGGAGAGCTCATCTAACTTTGAGTCTTCAGAAGAGGAGTAAGAACCTCCAACTTAGCTTGTTCATAGGTCTACAAGGCATAGACAACCACTTGAAAGGTATTCACTTGATGATTGGAGATGCATTTTTTCTTTGAATATTAACATGGATGAACCCAGATTGGTAGAAGAGGCATTAGGTGTGAATGATGCAAAATCTTGGAAGATTTCTATGGATGAAGAAATGGTATCTCTAAAAAAGAATGATACATGGGAGCTTGTGTCATTACCTGAAGGAAGAAAAATTGTTGGTTGCAAATGGGTATTCAAGAAAAAGATTGGTTCAGATGGAGGTATTGAGGTACAAAGCGAGGTTGGTTGCAAAAGGTCACTCTGAAGTTGAGGGTGTTGATTATGGTGAGATATTTTCTCCTATTGCAAAAATGAAATCTATTGGATTTTTACTTTCTATTGCTGCTTTTTATGATTTAGAGGTTGAGCAAATGGATGTGAAAACCACTTTCCTTCATGGTGACTTGGAGGATATTTATATGACACAACCATAGCACTATGTGGTGAAAGGTAAAAGTAAATTGGTTTTTAAATTGAAAAAAATATTTGTATGGTTTAAAACAATCCTAGGATGTGGTACCAGAAATTTGATACATATGTGTTGAGTTTGAGATTTGAGCATTCTAAATTAGATCATTGTGTTTATTATAAAACTAATGGTGATTGTTTCCTATTTATTGCATTATATGTTGATGATATGTTATTCATTGGTAAAGGGAAAGGTATGATTTTAGAACTGAAATATCAACTTGCTACTAAGTTTGAAATGAAAGATCTCAGTGCAGCTAAACACATTCTTGGGATGGAATTAGAAGAGAGAGCGAACAAAAAGCTATGGCTTGGCCAAAGTAAGTATGTCAATCCAATTTTATAGAGGTTTGATATGCAGGATTTTAGACCATTGTGTGTTCCTATTTCAGCTGTAACAAAGTGATCTATTTTAGATTGTCCAACATCCCCATTGGAGATGGCAGACATGAATAGAGTGCCTTACCAGAGTGCAGTTGGAAGTTTGATGTATGCTATGGTTTGTATTAGACCAAACATTGTCCAAGCAGTGGAAGTTCTTTCTAGATATATGTCTAATCCTAGTAGAGTTCATTGGGATGTAGTTAAAAGAGTCTTTAGATATTTGCATAGTATCTCAGATTATTCCTTGTGTTATCATAGTAATATGACTAAAGATGATATTCCCCTTGATATTTATGGTTATGTGGATTCAAACTGGGCAAGTGATGTTGATAGTAGAAGATCCACCAGTGCGTATGTGTTTACTTTATTTGGTGGTGCGATTAGTTGGATAAGTAAGCAACGGGTTGTGGTTGCTTTGTCCACTATTGAAGCAAAGTATATGGTAGCTACTCATGCTTGTAAAGAAGCCATTTGGCTTAAGAGATTGTGTTCATCTATTGGAATAAAACAAGGTGCAGTGACAATTTATTGCAATAATTAGAGTGCGATATGTCTAGCCAAGAACCCAACATTTCATGCTAGGACCAAGTTCATTGATGTACAGTATCATTTTGTTAGAGATATGGTCGAAGATGGCAGGGTGAAGTTGGTTAAGGTAGAGATTTTGATGAATGTTGCTAATTCTTTAACTAAGCTTGTGAGCACCAAGAATTTCAAATGGTGTTCAGAGACTATGGGCCTTTCGGCCCCTAGCAATTAAGAGATGATGATGACACCCTTCAGTTGTCCTTGTAAGGTGTTTGACAAGTGGGAGATTTGTTGAGAAAATGTGTCTCAACCTTGCAATTACATAAGGTACTGTTGATACATAAGGTATTGTTTAGTTGACGACGATGGGGGTGTAACGGGATCCCCCCCATGATGGGTCTGAGGGGATCATCCCCTTGGTTAGGGTCTAGGGGCAACGCCCTTGAAAGAAAAATTTTAGTTATATTTTACTATTGTAAATATGGACTGTTCATCATTATGTCTCATATCTGACGAACGATATTTTATTATCTTGACTTGCCCTAGAAGGTAACCCTATTTTATGAGGGCATTGTATTATGACTATGTATTGTGATGTATTCTGAGAGTCTGATAGTGGTCTTGTTGCCTTTGGATCTCTAAGTGGTGATACTCCTGCAAGAAGCTTGCTTTTCAAGTATATTGTAATCTTTGTGATTTCTAAATAATATATTGGATGGATTTTGGAGTGTGGGGTTTTTCTCCCAAAAGGATTTTCCCCACGTAAATCACTATGTTGTGGTATGCATGATATTTATGTCTATTTTTGTTTAAGTTTCTGTAACTATTAAAGATCTGTAAAAGTTTGCATTATTCTCCTCTCAAGATTAATGTAGGAAGTTGTTTTGCTACCTTAGCTTCCTTACAAACATGATGCTTTGATATTGAATTGCTACGATAAATCTACTCTTGATTGCTCTTGACTGGCTTGATAATGCTCTTGATAATAATTCTTGCTAAATTTCCCATTCTTGTTAGTTAATTTTTAAATGGTGAAATGATTAGGTATTCATATGCAATTAATCTAATTTCTCAAAAATCAAATCCTGATACTTGACATTTGAAATTTAATTAATAAATACCGAATCTGACATATTAAATTTTGGAGGCAAAATAGGGGAACCAAGTCACTTAGGGTGACTTTTTTTTGGCCCTATTTTGTGGTATCTAAGGTGTTAGGGGAAAAATATTAATGTTTGCATTGGTTTTCTACATGGGTTTTATTGATAATTGTCCAAATGGGCTATAGAATGCATAATTTAGGAAATTGCGTGTACAATTAGGTCCATGCACTTAGGGTGGAGAAAAACACAGTGTAAAATTATCATGGGTGACAATTTAGGATGCTACACAACATATGATAGAGGAAATTTTTCCCTTGGAGACAACAATACCAAAAAAATTGTTTGTAAAGGTACAATTGTGTTTTAATTATGGAAGGGTAAAAATCATTGATCATGTTTTGTATATTCTAGGTCTTATGAGAAATTTACTTTTATATCCAAAGTAAATGATTACAAAGCGCATGCCATATTGGCACATTGCAAGTTGGTGAGAGGGACTTTGGTGATTGCTAGAGGATCATGGATTGAGATTATGTTTAGGCTTAATTCCTCCACTTTTTATAATTATTCCAATAAAATGAATACTAAAAATGCATGGATTTTTTGACACCAATGTTTGTGTCACATAAGTTAAAAATGTCTTATCATTATAAATAAAAAGGTTGTTGATAATTTTTTGATTATTTTGTTGGTAAAATAATTTTTGTGAGCATTGAGTGTTTGAAAATAAAATGGATCTTCATTTCCTATTGGAAATAATGGAGTTTTGATTAAGATAAAGGGAGAAGAGCCTAAACCTAATACAAAATAGCGATTGAGGCAAGCAAGATAAATCTCATCGAAGGTGTGACTTAAGAACCAAATAGAGACCAACAATGCTTTTGACTGGGTCAAGGAACTAGCTAGAAACGAGAAACAAGGGTCTCAACCCTATACAATAGACTTATCCAATACGTCATGAGAATGAGAAATGGAAGAGGTAGAGGAGGAACCTTTATGACTTCTTTGAACAAAGTCCCAAGTGATACTATCGTTTGGACTCCCACTGCATGGGGGAATAGGGGACTCCCCTAGAGGAGATTAGTAAAAATAATTAATAGATGTTTTTAGTATAGAGGATGTTGGTTATATTATGCCACATTCATTGATGATGTCTTTAGATACATGAATTTATTTTATGTGTTCTAAATACAACTTTTTCACATTTTAAGGAATTTAAAGCCTTAGTCAAAAGAAAAATATATTATAAGATAAGGGTACTGAGATATGATAATGGTGGGGAATATATTTCTAGGAAATTTGATGATTTTAGTAAGCATGCAAGTATTGTTTGGAATAAGACCACACCTTATAATCCCCAACAAAATGGGGTAGAAAAGAATGAAATAAAATTTAATAGAAAGAACTAAAAGTGTGCTAAGTGGTACACAAATAGATTGGTGCTTTTGGGTAGAGGTTGTAACTATTGCTTGTTATTTGCCTAATTGATCTCCTTGTTTAACTCTTTTTCATAAAAATCCTTATAAAGTGTGGATAGGAAAAACATATATAATGATATTTGGTTGCAAGGCATATGTTCATGTGCCTTAGGGAAAAAAATCTAAATTAGATCCAAAAACTTATAAATGCATGTTTGTTGGTTATGGTGAGAATATTAAAGATTATAAGATTTAGAATCCTATAACCTAGAAAAAAATATTTTGAGGGGTAATTTTTAGAGAGTTTAGAGCTTATTTAGGTAAAGAAAAAATAAAGAAAAAAATGAAAATAATGCACTTTGAAATTTAAAAATAGAAAAACAAGAAGATGCACACGTGGAAGAACAATTAGATGGATTAGAGGAGGAAGAGGAAGAAGAGGGTTCAAAGAGATCAAATGATAATGTACAAGTTGAGCACATAGAATTATAGAAAAATTCCATTACTCCTACCTTGTGAAGGTCCATAAGATAGTGCAATCTAGTTGATAGACATAGCCCACCAAATTTTTGTTGCGTAATGATTAAAAACCTAGATATTTTAGGGAGGCTCTCTCTTCAAAGGATAACAAGTCTTATATGCAAGCCATGTAGGAGGAGATGATGGCCTTGGATAGTTGTGATACTTAGGATCTAATCAATTTTATTAAGGGAAGAAGCCCATTGGATGCAAGTGGGTGTACAAAAATAAATTCAATGCAGATAGTCATTTAGAGTGGTACAAAGCCAAACTAGTGGCTAAGGACTACTCCCAAAGAGAGGGAGTTGATTTCAATAAAATTTTCTCTCCTATTGCTAAGTCAAATTCTATTAGATTCCTTTTATCTATTGCTATAGATTGCTATTTTAAAATTGAAAAAATGGATGTTAATATTTTTCTTGCATGGAGATCCTGAGAAGTAGATTTATATGTGACAACTTAACAGTTTTATCCAAAAATTTAAATTTGATTTAAAAAATAAAAATAAATGCATTCCCTTATATGCCCTTGAGCCTGCCAAATCATGAAAATGATTAATTTTCAAAATATGTGAAAGCTGGTATGAAATCCTTTGATGGGTTTGTTCATAACCTCATTTTGATCAATTTGGCCAGTTTTCATGCCCAAATGCCTCACCCTTTGAGAGATTTTAAACCTTACATTTTCCCCTACCAAGTTGCAAATGAGGCTAAAATTCAAGTTTCAAAGTGGTGGAACTTAATAATCTCGGGTTTTGCTCAAAAGAACTCAATCCTCTTGTTCAAATTTCAAGAAAAACGGAGCTGATTTGTGGAAGATATGAAGGTTTTCATCTTTTAGCCAGAGCATAATGTTAGAAAAAATAATTGATGCATTATTTTTGGGAATTATTCCACATCATCAGATTAGCTTCTAGTGGCATTCAAATCTTATGAGGAACAAATTTTTCTAAGGTGGAAATTTGGATGAAGTCATAAAGTTATTTACTGTCCTTTATTTCAAGAGTTAGGAGATTTAAATATTCTGATGAGAGACTTTATTAAAGTCAATTTAAATCCTATATGAATTTTTTTAAAAGGCTAGAAACTTACATGTCACGGAATTTCCAAATTTCCTAACCATGTCGTAGAATTTCCAAATTTCCTAACCATGTTGTAGAATTTCCAAATTTCTTAACCATGTCGTGAAATTTCCAAATTTCCTAACCATGTTGCAGAATTTCCAAATTTCCTAACCTTGTCGTAGGTTTCTCAAATTTCCTAACCTTGTCGCAGGTTTCTCAAATTTCCTAACCTTTTTGTGGGTTGTTCAAGTTTCATAACCTCCTCATTTAATGATGTGAAAGTCAAAAGTCAGCCCAAGAGATTGTTACAACAAGAAAGAAATGGTCATTGTAACTTCTTCAAGAAGCGGTTAATCTCAAAAAGGAGAATATTTTTCATTTGCAAGGGATTTTTAAAGAAACGATTATGAGACCAAAGGAAGAGGCCTTTAAAAACTCATCGAAGGCTATTGTACAAGGATCTTTTTTTAGCTGTTGGGAAAAAGGGAGCAACATGGTTTTTTTTTTTGCACAGTTTTATTGTACATAAATATTGAGACTGTGAACTCATATTTTGGCATTGGAGAAATAAAGAAGATATTTCTTATCTATTCATTTGTTAATGTTTTCTTTTGATTACAAATGGACTTTGAGTCTTTGTAATTAATCTTCATTGTTTGTTCTGTTATATGAAGCTATGTATGTGTTATTTCTGAGGCTTTGAATTCAGATTAACTCATTTGTGAAAGTGAATCCGCTGTTCATTATTTTCTTGAATATCATTCATGGGTGTGGGATAAATGAACTTTGAGTCATTTGTTTGCATCCATTTTAAATTGAAGCCATCACACCTATTTTATGGTTATGGGTAGATGTTAGTTTACATTTTCTACTTTCTGGTTAAAAGCGTTTTCATTCATTGTATATCTATTGACGGTACCTGCGCCTTGTAAAACAAGCATAGAGCACTTGCAAATAACATTTCCAGTGACTCAACTGTTGGTTAGATTGTCATTATTGTGGGAAAATGAGTATAAAATTAAAGTGACAAATATGTTAACTAACAATAGTAAAAAAATGTATACTTGATTTTTAGGTTGAAAGAGTCATTGTTTGGTCTAAAATGGTCACCCAGGATGTAGTACTAGAAGGCTAATTCCTTTGAATTTAAATTGTTTTTAGGAGTGAGGAATATCATTATGTTTATATTAAAATTATGGATAATCATATATTAATCATTATCTTGTATGTGAATACTATGTTGTTTATTGGTAAGAAGGTGATGATTAAGAAGATCAATAATAGGATTTTTGACACATTTGACATGAAGTACTTGTGGACTATAGACAATATTCTTGGGATGAAGATCAACATAAATTGGCTACATAAAAAATTTGGTTGAGATGGAGTAAGTGTGAATGGTGATCCTAGACCTGCACAAACACAAAATTAGTCCAATATGCAAGTTAGAAACAAAATTCCCCATGAAATTCATTTGAAGCATAAAAATAAGGAATAAAAATGACACAATAACAGAGCTACTAAATCTTATTTAGATGCTCAAACTCTCAATCCCATGGGGGAATTGGTGTCATTTTGATGTGGAAAATGACCCTTTCCCAATTCCTTGCAAGCTTGATGATCAATGGTGAAGATTGGATGCTCCTTGGTGAAATTTCTCCATAACCTAGCTATAGTAATGTGAAAATGGATGTAAATGGATAAGGATGGATGAAAATTGCTCAAAAATTGGAAGATAATGATGTTGCATGAAGTTGTGGATCCAAAATTCAAATGAGAGCCTTCTATAAACATAAGATAATAATGGAGAAAGAGGCAAAAGGGATGAATGTGGGACAAAAGACCAACCAATAGGAAGAGGCCACTTGTCAACATGTGAGTGGAGGAGGAATGAGCACACTTTGATGAATGTGCAAATAAATGTAGTTGGGTGGAATTTGAAATTAGTGAAATGACAAGTTGGAGGGAGAAAGAAATGAAATAAATGCCATTTGGCTCAAGGCAAATGACATGTAAGAGGCCTTTACTGCCTTGTTGGATGTACTCATCCTTTTTGGAGGGATTTTTGAATTTGAAGAATATTCCCTCCTTGATGCCATGTTGAGAGAAAATAGAAGAATTTATAAATCAATTAAATTGATTTACTTGTGCAAGTTGCAAAATCTAGAGGATTTGAGTGTTCAAGATTAAGATTAATAAAGATTTGATTAATTCAAAAGGAGATTAGTTGATTTGAGAACTTGATTTAGATTTTTGGATTAATTTAAATCAAAGTTGAGAGGAATATGAATTTAGACTTAATTAAATAAAGTTTAATTTATTTTATTAAAGAGAATGGTGTTAGTTTTAAATCAAATAAAGATGAATTTATTTAATTTAAATGAGATGACTTTAGAGATTAATTAAATAAAATGAATTATTTAATTAAAAGAGGGACTATAGGATTAACTAAACAAAATAATTTATTTAATTAATAGAAGATGATGACTTAATAAGATAAATTTGATTTATTTAATTAAGTGAGGAAATATGTTCAATTTAATTAAATAAATATTATTTAATTAAATGGCTAGCAAAGGAGATGATTTAGGATGAACTGGTGTTAGTAAGATCAAGATCAAGTGTATAGGATCAATCTGTATATTTTCCATGTCTATAGTAAGCATGTGGATGCCATTGTGTGATAGTTCAATATGCTTAACTCCATACTAGTGAGTATTCTATTTTTAGTTAGTAGTAAGTTTAATTTAGATATGTATCCTAAATTTGATGTGATTTTGATGGAATGCCTAATTTTCATTTTTCTAGTGTTGTTGGTAGTTTAATGTTTGTAATGATTTATATTAGATCATATGTTTCCCAAATAGAGGAAAGTTTGAGTAGGTTTATATCTAACACTAGTAGAGAGCATTGGACTTTCATTAAAAGGGTATTTAGATATTTACATGGAACTCTTGATAATTTTTTGTATCATCATGTTACTTATGATGTGGACAAGTCATTGGATATATAATGATTTATTAATCTTGATTATGCAGGTGATTTGAATAGTTAAAGGCTCACTAATGGCTACTTTTTATCTTTGTTTGGAGGTGTAGTGAGCTACATGAGTAAAAGGTAGCCCATGGTTTCTTTTTCCACCACACAAGCAAAGTATATGTCTGCTACACATAAATCTAATGATATAGCTTGGTTATAAACATTTAATATAGGTATTGGTTTTGATTATATGATTTTTAGAATCAAATGGGATAGTTAGAGTGCTATTTGTTTGGCTAAAAATCCTATGTATCATGCTTGTACTAAGCACATCAATGTTTAGTATTAGTTTATGTGAGAAATGATAATATGATAAGGTCATGTGAAAAATTTTAAATTTTGGATAATATTGTAGTTTTACTTACAAAGTTAGTGACCATTAATAAATTCTCTTAGTGCAAGAAATCCATGGGCCCTGATACTTGTACTTAATTGTTTTTATTTTACCTATGAATGTATTTTCAATGTATATTCAAGTGGGAGAATGTTAAGATTAATGTGCCATTTACTTTGCAATCCTATGTATTATTTATGTGTCTTCAACACTCTTGTAATGTGCCCTTGATTGCATAGGATATAATTGAAAATTAGGTAGTGGTGGTTATGAAGCTATATTTAAAAAATATTTCAACTTGGGCATGACAATTGAGTAGTGCAGTATCTTTTTTTTCAAGATGCCCATCTCAAGATAAAATTGATTTGTAACAATAATTGAGTTGGTAGTGGTGGCTACAGAACCATAGGAATTAGGTGATGTTTTTAGATTCCTATCTCGGGATATAGGATGATATGAAGGAGATACGAGTTAAAAATAACATATACTATTAGAATGGAGATTATTATTTCTATTCATGGCTCACTAGGAGTTATATTTACTATTTTTAGAAGAGCCTCTTCATTTTGAACAAAAGTTTTTGTATTTTACCATGGTTTTATGGTACATTATTTTGGGAAACCATTTGTGGTATTCCTCTCTCATTTCTCTATAAATTGGATGCATGAAATATAAGTTTTATGAGATTTTTATAGGTACAAAGGCATTGTTAGTGTGTTGTTAGACATTAGAGTGTTATGTCTCTGGCTCAAATCTCATCGCCTTTGTTCTTCTTTTGGCTTCACCGATGGATCTCGATTAACCTCACTCCAAATAAGTGCAAGTGTTCATCACTCCCTTGGTGGAGACACCCTTTCTTACTTCTCTTCCCGGTATTCCTTCTTTCTTGCAGCCCATAGACATGCCTTTCACAAAGGTGGTGTCCTCTGTGGATCCATATCCTTCTTCTATTTCTGCCTCATCTATGGGGATTCCACATCCTCTGATGAAGTGTAAGTTGGAGAGAGACCTCACTTCGAGCGATGGTCAAAATAAATTTTTGTCTTCTCTTGGGTTTTATTCTGCTTTGGCTTGTGTTGTCCTTGTGACAGAGGCAACCCTCGTATCCCTAGAGTTTGTCACTGCCCCTCTCCCCATAGTTGAAAATGACTCCTCCTCTTGCTCAGTTGACACATGATACTCTTGAAAAGTGCATGTTCAATTCATTGGAGGACATCTTGACTTTGTCCTTGATCTTTTCAAGATCGATGAATTTAGTCTCACAAGAGCTTGGTGATGAAGACCTTGAAGGGCCTTCTTCCTTAGCACTTGTTTTAGGTGAGTCGATCGGTGCCGCTTTAGCTATCCCTCCCCTATAAGCTCATCCTCCCTCCCTATATAATGATCTAGATTGGGAGCAAGATGACCTGCTGGTGGATTTGGACTAGGGCAACACCCTCATGTACAACTTTAGATTAGTTTTGTGTGATTTTTTGTGCTACCATATGCTCATCTATATATGTTTTGTGCTCTCGTCTAGAGGACCCTTGCTATCCTTGTAAGTGTTTGGATACAGGAGAAAAGATATATTGTAAAATTCTTCCCTTTGTCTCATCATTCTTCTATGTGTTGTAAATTTTTATTTTCATGCTAGGAATGATGCAAAGCGTGGGGACATTTAGGCCTCTTCCATGTTGACCTGATTATTTTTACTTTGTCTTCATGTACTCTTCTTCCAATTCTAATATATTTGGGGGGTGATGATAGTTCATATATATATTATATTATACTTATCTATCTATATCTATGAATATTTTTGACCCTGAATAATCTAATCCCCCTATGCTCTTGATTTCTTCATCTTTGCTTTTCTGCTTTGTAATGTTGTGGTTTCTATGTGTTGTCCCTTGTGTGAAAAAATTCCATGAATACATATCACCATTTATCTCATGCCACACCATCTCTTGTCTTTATATTCTCCTTAGAATGACATGCACTCCTTTGTGTAGCACACACCATTCTACGGGGGGCTATCATATATGCTTAAATTTTTAAAAAGTCTCAATTTTTTTCAAAAGGATTCCTTGATGCCTCATGTCTATGTCTTATGTATCGTCATGTAGTTTGGGGGTAACCTTACTAGACCTATCTTTTCTTTTTTGTGACTATCTTGCAACACAATTTGCAACAACCACATGCCTATATGCTTTCCATATGGACTCTAGTCATGCTAGCCATACCTATTAGTGCCATATCTTATTTGATCAAATCATTTTGTCTTGTCTATGAATTTTTTTACCATGTTTATCTGCAACTAACATGTTTGTGGTGAGATTGCAGCTGTCTTTGTAGGATCGAAGACCCCATGTCCTCTTCACATTTTGGTGGAACCCCTTTCACATTGAGTATAATGGATTGAAGGTCTGCTTCCTCTTCATCTTTGATATATTCTCTTCAATATCTTTATACTTTAGCTCACACATGCTTAGATACATATGATTGCTAATGTGGGGGAAAATGTTATGGATTAAATTTGTACCCTTATGCAATTTCCCATAACATCACCGTTTACTTTAGCTTAATAAAATGATAATGCAAAAACCTTCCTTCCTAAACTTCATTTTCATCCATGCCTTGTCATTTTTTGTCAGTGGGGGAATTTTTGCCTGGGACACTCCCATGTCATGCATATGTTCATGTGCTACATAGACATCTTGACAAGATTCCTATTGTTGTGACCGTTGGGTTTGTAGAAGTTGAGAAATCCAACTTCATAGTCCCCAAGTATCACCTGCATGCAATCACCTATCACGTGCAACAAATATCCAGAACAAACAAGAAGATGTTCTCTAAACTCTCAAGCAAGAATGTGCAAGCAAAAACCAGAAACTGATTATTGAATAATATAATAATTACAATGTGATCAATCCTTATAAAGGAGATCAAGAAAACCTAAAAATAGGAAACCCTAAATGAAACCCTAGTGTGCACACTTAATAATTAATAAATAATTATTAATGTGCCTAAGTTTAGCTTAAGTAACCTAAAGGAATAAGTGACTTAATTAATTAACCAATATGATTAAATTAATTAAGTGGAATAACTTATTACTCTAACACTCCCTCTTAAGATGAACTTAGGGAGTAGCTAAAACACTAGGAAAAAGATGCATGAAAGCAAAGATGGGTCCCGGGAACAAAGGCCTAATCAAGTACCCAAGTACAAATGCAATGCAAACTAAACTAATTGGGGTAAAGGAGAAAACCCAGTGGGAACAAAAATCCTCCCGAAAATAGAATGCAAAGAGAAACTAAGTGATGAAAGATGGAGGAATTCATAAGACCCCCCAAGGACACCATCCATCACAAAGATACATGAAAGAACCCCCCCCAGAAGAGAGGAAGAAATAGACCACATAGCCCCCCCATAATGAAGTAGCTCCAAAAGGACTGAAGAAACCACATCTCTTGAAAGAAGTGAGAGGGAAGATGCCAAATGAATGCAATCTCTGAAGGTGAAGTAGGTGTAGCCCAAGATGTATCCACAGAAGCAGGTGTGTCCTGAACAAATGAATAAGTCAAAGTAGGTGAAGATTGAAGTGAAACCTCCAAAGATGAATGCTCAACTAGATCCTGCTGCACTAAAACGGAAGAAACCACATCTGTAGTCATAGAAGTATTAGCAATTGTGACAATAGGTGGAGGAGATGGAATGAATGGCTCAAGAGCAGGATTTGAAGTGAGAACTCCAATGTTCAAGAAGCCAAATTTCTCCTCTAAATGATGATTCAAACTAGAAGTGTGATGAATAGCTATAGGAATAGAAGCACCATCGGTAGAAAAATATGTAAAGGAATACAATCGAGATGAGTGATCCACCACCCCAGTAGCAATAAATGCTCTACTCTCCAATTCTCTGATGATAACTGAATCAAGTGTGAACTCCACAGACCTCCCATTGCCTCCATGTGTGATCTGATATATAGAAAGAAGGTTGTTCGTCAAATGAGGAACACACAAGACATCCTGAAAAGTTTTGTCCCCAAAAATAATAGACCTCTTCCTTGTAACACTCATGTATGTATTATTTCCCATCAAAAGAGGAGACATAGAGTGAGACTCAAAAGAAGTGAACATATACTATGAAGAAGCCATATGATGAGATTCTCCTGAATCTAGAAGCCATCTCCTTGAGCCAAGACCCGAAGAAGCACAAAGAGCATATCCCTTCATATCTGATGAAGTATGTAAACTAGCTGTGCCCTTGTCATGCTGCACTGAAGAAGAAGAAAAATGAGGGGAAGGAGATGATGCAAACATCCTAGAAGGCAAATCAATATGATGTTTATGAAGAAGATGCTTCAACTCATCAATGTCCTTCTTGTAGCAACTATGTTCTGCATGTCCTTCTCTCTTGCAATATGCACATGGACCCTTCTCCTTTCGAGATGATTTCACCTTAGAAGAGGAGGATGAATCTGAGGACTCCTTCTACTACTCATGAGATTTGGAATCCTTTTGTTTATGTTTCTTTCCCTTTCCATTGGAAGCCTTCTGATCTATGGGCCCCTGAGATGCAATGAGTTCTTGTGATGAAGAGGGATTCAACTTGCCCATGCTAGCCAACTTGGCCTACTCTCGAGTGAGAGAAGATGCAAACTCATCAAAAGAAGGCATAGAAAATCTAGTACCAAGTGCATCCCTAGTAGCATAAAAGGTAGATACAAAAACTAAATAATCTGGTCCAAGCTTAGAAAGAATGGACAATATCAACTGAGAGTCTTCCTTCTGAACACCACACTATGATAACTGTAATCGAAGAGACTTGAGTTTGGTGAAAAAATCCTGGATGCTATCAAAATCCTTAGGATTTAAGCCAATAAGCTCATTCTTTAACTAAAACCCTCTCATAGTATCCTGCTTCCCAAACAAAGACTGCAAAGTAGTCCAGATCTCATGGGGTGTAGTGCAAGACTTAATATGAAAAAGAAGGTCAGATGAAAGAGACAAACATAATGTACCATAAGATTCATCACATCTATTAAACCACTTTCTCTTTTCAACTGCACCTGAAGGTTCAATTTTTGTACCCATGTTTACCTTGTACAACCCTTTGTGTTTCAAATGAATCTCCATTTGTTTTTTCCAACCAAAATAGTTGAATGGAGTAAGGGGTGAAATATTATGTGTATCCATGACATAAAACAACAATATATACTTTCAAAGAAAAAAAAATGCTCATTGATCTCAAAAAAATAGCCTGATTACACGCTTCCCAAGAAAATAACTAAAAAGGTAAAGAATGAGATCAAATAAGAATATCAAATACCTGATAAAAAATCTAGAAAAAATAGGTTTGAGATCTGTGTAGAGAACTGAACCAACTTTTCGACACATATTTTTTTTCGTAAAACGGAGTTCAGACGCAAAAGTTATGTCTCCTAGAGTGAAAACAACAACTTCTAACTTTGACAGGCGGATAAGGCATCAAAACTGAAAAATAAAAAAATTAAACCTCCACCACTGTGAAGTTCACCAAACCAGCTTTCCAACGATATCTTTTTTTCAAAAAAAGGCCTTCGTTTGCAAAAGTGATGAGAAAATGAAAAAAAGGCCTGTAAAAGGCACTTTAAATGCTAAACAGGGGCAAAAATGTAGCACCCGGGGGCTGGCTCTTAGTTGCGCATATGAATGCTGCTGGCGCTTAGGGCTGAGTCCGTCAGACCCTGGTCACCCATGTGACTGCAGGGGGCTAGATCGATGGTTAGGAGCTTCGGCGGTGGCTCCTAGTCACTAAAAGGACCGCCGACTTCACACATGGAGCCCGTAGGGGCTAGAGGGAGCTCGACGGAGGTGGAGTAGAGTGCTGGTGGTGGCGGTGAAAGGAGGTGGCCGCCAAGTGGTGCTAGAGGGTGGGTTGTCGGTGGCTGGTGGCTACTTGGCAGCGAATGGGCGGCGCGGACCGGTTTGAACTGGCCGTGGTTTTTTAAACCGCGTTTTTGATTTTTTGATTTTCATGAATATTTTTGCCTGCCTACAAGTGTATCGCCTCTATAGTCATAGTAGCACTCGAGAATGAATCTTTGGCATGTAATTTGACCATTTTCTTCCCTCTCACTCTCATTCTATTCCATTCTACCATATTGATCTCACATTCTCTCATTCTATTTGATTGTCCATGGAGGTGGAAACACCAAAGTGAGGGTTTGACCAAAGAAAGATCCAAAAAGAAACCCAACACTTTTCTCATTTTCATGTGTGCAGGTTTTGTCTATGAGGAGCTTGTGAGAGGCTAGACCTACCGTAAGTTAATCCATTTTCTTCCACTACTTTTTATTTTTCTTAATAGTTAATTTGCTTGTTATTTTAGTATTCTTCTTGTTGTACTTATTTTTCATTTTATGCGTTTTCATATTTTGTTTAGATGTGACGATATTGTTCCCAAAAATTAATACTAGAAAAAAGTATAAATAAGCTATACCACTATGAAGAGCATACAAATATTATCTTTCAAAAAACAACACCCAAATCTGAGTTTGTTTTGAAAAATGGAAGGATTTGAGCCTCTAAAAATTATGATTGAAGAAGAACAATAAATAAAAAATTGATTTCTAGAAAAATATGACTCCTAAGAAAAAACATTTATATTACTATGAAGAGTATAAATTTACCCTATTTCAAAAAATATTATTAAAAAGAACCTTTGTAAGGCCAATTTATCGATATTAGAACATAACCTCCTTAACTAAAAGTTGTAATGAAGAGGGGGTAAGAGGTTGACAACCATGGGTGGAAGATGGTTGGCACCACTAGAGGAGGTGGTGTCTAGGTGGTAGATGGGTGGCAAGTTGGTTGAGCAAAGGAGTGATGATGGAGAGGGCTAAGCAAAGGTGGGGAGGTGTCGATTGAGAAGTTGTAAAGAGGAGAGAGGCAAAGTTTGTGCTTGGGTTTTGTGACCAATAATGGTGTACAAAACTCCAAATACCAACAAGGTCTTAAATAACCAATGAGGGGGCATGGGCCCCAAACCCTATCACCACAAGGGTAACAAGGTACGAGATACTTGCATAACCCTATGTTCATTTTTTTTTTCATTTAATTTTTTGTTATTCTTAATATTTTATTTTTAAATTTATTTTAAAAAACATAATTTTTTAAATGAAAAATAACTCTTAATAAGTATGACCTCCTTAAGTAGTTTTTTTCCTCACATTACAAATTTATCTAATTTAGATAAATTATATATATTTCTAGGTTATCACACCTAGATGTAAAGGTGTTTGATTAGGAAAAGGGATCTAGATCCTAAATCACACTTCTCCAAATTGGTTAGTGGTGGAATAAAAATGATCTCAAAAGCTACTTGACTATAAACTTGAATGGAAGAGTTAGAATGGTGGATTAGGGTTTTAATCCACTATGTTTTTGGTGGGATGATTGATAATTGGATTGATTATTAATTGACTAAATTTTAGGATGCAATGATCTAATTAGGTAAACTATTAAAATGCAACAAAAAATTATGATTTCTAAAAAAAAAAACACAAAAAGATAGAAACAAAATCTAGAAAGGCAGAGAGTAGACACAGAGGAACCTAGTGTGTAAATTTTAAGATGAATTATTTGGTCTAGGGCATGGTTGATGCATGAGCATTTTCTTGAAAACAAGAAAAAATGTGAGGCCTTTTAGAATCAGGCAAAATGAAAAGATTGCTTACTACTGATCCTTCGAGTATAAAATAAAATTTGAATCGATCGGTTGAAGTGAAGTTTGCAAACACCATGCTAAGGAAGAGAAATCAACCATTTAACATAGCAATGGACCATTGATTTGGCATTTGAAAAGAGAAATGATATATTAAATTCTATAAAAGAATACGAGTCTTGAATTGGATGATAATCATGCCTCTTCACCTTCACATGGAAGGTAACGATTTTTCAAAATAAGGGAGGCCAATAAACTTTGAAAAGATGCCAATAGATTTGTGAGGGAAATTGGAAAAAAGAGGTCTACACATTAAATGAAAAGGATAAATTGTGCAAAGGTAAGTGAGTAAAAAGGGGTGCAACAGTGAGAGATAAGTGCTGGTTGATTAAGGACAAAAGTTTGAAATGGAGGAGTGAACAAAGTATGTGCAGGGGGAGAGGAGGGCGATTGGTCAAGTGAAGATAGAAGAGATCGATGTCAAGACTCAAGGTGCAACCAAGGAGGGTATGAGCGTAGGGTGTAGAGGAATTCATTCAGGAGAACTAAAGTGGCATCAAGCTAAACACTAGGTGCAACTAGAGGAGGAGAGTGCACAAGTTTAAGGCACAAGAAAAAAAGGAAAAGTGAATGTGTAGTGAAGGGGCCGATAGACGGAAAGAAACTAGCCAAGAGAAGACCACGAAAGAGCACCCGACATAATTTGATACAAAACAAAGAAAGAAGGTGTGTAGGTTAGGGAGGACAAGTATATGCAACATTGGCATGCAGATTGAAGGAAGAAAAGTGACTCCATAAGGGATGTCGATTTGTTGAAGACCCGAAATACTGAGAGGGGGGTGAATCAATATTCTATTAAACCATTTACATAATATCCATCCAAGTAATAGTATAATTCTGACTATAACAACAAGAGAAAGCATGGAATAAACAAAAGCACACAACACACATGAACACCAGGATTTTTACGTGGAAAACCCAAAATGGGAAAAAACACGGTGAGGATTAACTCACAATATAATATATCCAGATATAGAATATTACAAAGGATCACTTCCAGGAATCATTGTCCTTGAAGGCTCACGACCTAAAGTAAATTTAAAAATAGAGTATTTCTCACTGCCAAGAGGTGAACTAAGATAGAATGCACCTTCCTTGTACTGGAGTTTAGTTCCAATGAATCACAAAATACAAAAAATAGTTTTCTGTATAGAATTCTCAATAATTCTATCTGTTTGCATATACACATTCACATTGTACATTCATGATCTCTCTAAATTTTACCACTTCATTATTTGGCTCTATGTCGCATCGCCTTCATTCATCTTCTTCTTGTTTTTATTCTCAAAAATGTCTTTCATATATATACTGTATACATTCACATAATACTAATTAGGTTGACCTAATTAGAGTAGCCTTATTTCATATCAAAACTAAATGTCGATTTTATCCTCAAAACATATTCATCTTCATGCCTAACATAATTATGTAATATATGGTATTGCTCGGCATGGATCTAAGATAGATCCCTTTAACATTCACAACACATATTTAATCTTCTTGACACAAATTCATAATTAGGTTAGCTAGAGTTAGACCTAAAACATCAAAAACATATATGCAATTTTCCAAACTTGTTAACACATCGAATTCTCCTTTAGATTCAACATCAATAACTTATCTTCAACTCTGCAAGGAAAAACAATTAATCATGGGAAAACGCTAAATCTCTCACATCAATGCACTATACAGAAACTTACTGTAATCTTGAGAACAAAACACTGTTACTCATAACTTCCATGTGTGTTCATATATCATTATAAAAGCTTTGAAGTAAGATGAATCTCACATAAAAAAATATATTTACAAAATCATGTAGTGATATCTTTCCTTGTGGTAGAATCCAAACCAAATAATCGATGCATTGAACCAGCATATAAGCAACACACTATTTACCAAACTATTGGTAACTGCATCTTTCCAACCGTATAACCAAGCCAATTGAAATCTTGTCAGTAGATGCACATGATTTCAAGATAAAACATATTATCAACTTTTGAATGAATCTTACAAAATAAGATAACCCGAACCAAAATATCAAATCAACAAACTTTTAGTACTATATAGGCATAGCTCGAACCATTATTTTCGGAGCAACAAGTGATGTGAGTAAGGTTAATGTTGACATCAATAACAATCTTCCAATTTCCAACACCGATGTTAATGTTGACATCAATGATAATCTTCCAATTTCCAATAATATCCCCCTATGAAACTAACTAAAATACTTCAACAATTTCCCTTTGCGTACCTGAATACTCCCCTTAGGAGTACATCCAAAATAGTAACTATGAGTATTTAATCGGAGGTGATTGTCTCTTGAAGTTTGTGGAGAGTACTTGTCCATGAAGATTTGCTTTTATCCCACAACTTATTTGCTTCTGCCAAGGTTTTACATAAATACTCGAGTTCAACTAGTGATGCAGGAGCATCCAACGGTGTTGGGCAATCTTGCATCACCAAAAATAAATATTTTCTTTATTTTCTTTTGTTGTTTTGAGTCCCATGTTTTCACTTAAGGGGTGTAAGACAAGCAGGCATCAAAAGTAGTGAAAAATAAGCCCTTATTATTTTTAGTAAGTCGGCCTAAATGGGCTAGTATGGACCTAACAAATTACCTGAAGGAGCAGAGTTGAAAAAAATTTTCGGTTGCGAAAGGATTGCCTCAATACCCTAAACAGTTTGGGAGAAATTAAAGTTTTCATCCTGCAAAATTTCTCCAATGCAACTTCAAATTCAAATAGAAAATTTCAAAGGCCCTGAAACAACTTGAAAAGTGGATGAACCAACCTACGGTGGGTTCACACATTGTAGATCTCTTTGAGAGATTTCCAACGATATGCAATAATAGCAAATCGGACACCCGCATCAAAAGTTATGGCCCCACAAAGCTGGTCCTCTAAAAAATGAATTTCATTGAAATTTCTTCCTAGGCCATAAATCAAACAATGGGACTTTTGGCTCCAAAAAAAAAGGGAAATTTGAAATTTCTAGAACATTCTAGGGTGGTTATTGGGGTAAACTAAAAAAGTTAAGTTGGGGTTGTAGAAGGTGGCTCCATTAGTGCAGATTGTGGTTCTGAGTAATATTTTTTTTTTCAGAGTTGATTTTGTTGTAATGAATCAAGCCCATGAGGCTGTAGCATGTAAGTTTTGAATTTGTAATTTCATTTTCTCAAAATAATTGAAAGTGAGTTTTTTGTCTCTCATCTTCCGTGTTGGTATCTATTGTTGTGATTTGTGTGGGTTTCGAGAATTGAGGCCCTCATCAAGTGGTATCAGAGTAGGAGTTCCTGAGTGTGTAGACAGATCGCCAAAAGTGAGGTAGTTTATACCAAGACTTGTGGTTGTGGTTCTGTGAGAAAATATGCCTCCACAAAAAAACCGTGGTGGAAGAAATGTTGGGGTAACAAAAGAGGGTTTTAGAGCCCTCCAAAGACAAGTTCAAGCACTGCAAGAGGAGCTGCGTAGAGAAGATGATGTCAGAAGAAGAGATGAAAGTGAGGATGAGGCTGAAGATGAGGAGACATTCGAAGAGGAAGCACCAAATGTAATGGATCCTAGAGAAGTCAGACTGATAAGGGCTATTTCCAAGATTGGAAAGAGGTTGAAGATAGAAGTTTCTAATTTTTTTGGAAACCTAAATCCAAAGGAGCTGATTGATTGGATCAATGACATGGAAGAATATTTTGTGTATGAGGAAATAGAAGACCCAGATAGGGTCAAATTTGCAAAGGCCAAATTGAAAGGCCATGCTAGCATATGATGGAAAGAAGTCTAGTTGGAAAGAAATAAAGAAGGAAAAGAGAAAATAACAAGATGGGATCGGATTGTGGAAAAATTGAAAAGGCAGTTCATTCTTGGGGACTATGAGTTGGATTTGTTGAAGAATATGCAAGGGTTGAAACAAGCAAGAAAATATATTAAGGACTATATAAAAGAATTCTACCGATTCTTGATCAGAACAGGTCATTCTGAGGCCAACAAGGAGAAAGTTTCTCGTTACATAAATGGGTTGAAGCCGAGCATTCAAGAAGAGCCAAGTCTGGCAAGAATTTCTACCATTGAAGATGCATATCAATTTGATTTGAAGGTAGAAGAGAAGTTGAATAGAAGGTTTGAAAGCAAACAAAGAGGTGTAGGTCACGGTGGAAGGACTAGTGGATGGTCATATGGAGGTCAAAATGAAGATCAAAAGAAAGGTGAAGGATCTAGTAGCATCCAGAATCGGAAAGGACATAACACCTATCATCCTCGTGATCAAAATAATGGAGACCAAAGAGGAAGAGAAAGATCTGGACGAGGACTAGGGAGAGGAGGCTTTCATGGAACCTGTTTTCAGTGTGAAGAAGAAGGGCATATGGCACATGAGTGTCCTAAAAATCAAGGAAGGACAAATATAAGACCTACAGGTAATGCACGAGTTACACATGTAGACAAAGATACCGAGTCTTCATATTTTGAGGATGTAGAAAGAGGAGTTCTTGTTACTAGAAGAGCCTTGCTGAATGAGGAGAAGGAACCAACTCAAAAGAAGAATTTGTTTCACACCAGATGTAAGTGTGAAGGTAAATTTAATAATGTTATTATTGATGGAGGTAGTACTGATAACCTTCTTTCAGAAAAGTAAGTTGCGGTTGGAGAGAAGGAATCTGAATCGATACCGGATTGCTTAGTTGTAGAAGGACCATAAAGCTTTGGTAAATGAACAATGTCTAGTAAAGTTCAATATTGGAAATTACCATGATAATGTATTGTGTGATATTATGCCTATGGATGTTTATCATATGTTGTTAGGCAGACTGTGGCAGTTTGATCGATGAGTAGTACATGATGGATATGCCAACACCTATTGTTTGACAAAGAATGGGGTTCATCATAAGTTGAATTCCTTGAAAGAGACAAAGGAAAAAGTATGCAGTAATGCAATAATTTTTTTGGTTGATGGAAGAAAGTTCCTAGAAGGTATGAGGCATGAGCATATGTGTTTTGCATTGATCCCTAGAGTCAATAAAGAAGATACCACTGAGGTACCTATAGAGGTTTCAGATTTGTTGAATGAGTTTCAATCTATTATTTCTGATAACGTACCTAAAGGTTTGCCTCCAATAAGAAAGATTAGTCATCAGATGAACCTGATTCCTGGAGCCAATTTTCCGAATAAGGCAGCTCATTGTATGACTCCAGCAGAGAGTGAAGAGTTGAACAAACAAGTGCAAGAGTTGTTGTGGAAGGGATTGATCAGAGAGAGTTTGAGTCCATGTACAGTACCTACAATACTAGCACCAAAGAAGGATGGGTACAAATTATAGATCCATCAACAAGATAACTATCAAGTATAGATTTCCCCTGCCAAGAATGGATGATATTATGGATTGTTTGAGTGGAGCTGAGTACTTCAAGAAGATAGATTTGAAGAGTGGATATCACCAGATCTAGATTTGAGGAGATGAATGGAAGACAACCTTTAAAACCAAGGAGGGCTTGTATGAGTGGTTAGTCATGCCTTTTGGGCCAACGAATGCACCAAGCACATTTATGCGACTTATGAATGAGGTATTGATTTTTTTTAGGAAAATCTATTATTATTTATTTGGATGATATTTTTATTTTCAATAAGACATTGGAGGAGCACTTGATGCATATTTGAAGAGTTTTTGAGAAGCTAAGGGAGGAGAATTTTTTGATTAATTTCAAGAAATGTAGTTTTGTGAAGAGAGAGTTGCTGTATCTAGGATTTTTTTTCTCAACAAAGGGTCTTAAAATGGACCCAGAGAAATGGAGAGCTATCATTGAATGTCCTACCCCAACGAGTCTTACATAGGTAAGATTATTTAACGATCTCGCAAGCTTTTACAAAAAGTTTATTAAGAATTTTAGTAGTATTTGTGCACCTCTAACTGAAGCAATGAGAGAGGATAGAAAAGAGTTTAAGTGGACTACAAGAGCAACCAAAAATTTTGATATGTTGAAGAAGAAAGTTAAAGAGCAACCTATTTTGGCACTTCTACATTACAATAAGGTCTTTCAGGTACATTGTATTGCTAGTGGCACTTCCATAGGAGTTGTTTTGAGTCAAGAAGGTAAGCCTGTTACCTATTTTAGTGAGAAGTTGAATGATGATAAGAATACATATTTTGTTTATGATCAAGAGTTTTATGCTATAGTCGAGGCTTTGAAGAAATGGAGACACTATTTGTTGCCAAAATAATTTGTTTTATATACTAATCACCAGGCTTTGTAATATCTCAATAGTCAAGGAAAGTTAAATCAAAGGCACCTAAAATGGGTTGGGTTTTTGCAAAGTTATACTTTTGTTTTGAAGCATAGGAGTGGAAGGTCAAACAGAGTTACATATGCCTTAAGTAGAAGGAAAAAAATGTTAATAGAGATGAATGTAGAGGTTGTTGGGTTCAATGAACTCAAGAGTTTTTTCTTGAAGATCCAAACTTTGTAAAAGCTTGGAAGGCTTGTTTGGAACCTATTACATTGGATAGGACAATATGGTTGGATTTATTAATCCAAAATGGGATGTTGTTTCAAGGAAGCCAATTGTGCATTCTAGGGAGTTCTATGAGAGAAAATATAATCAAGGAGAAGCATTGTGGAAGATTGGATGGAAATTTCGATCGAGATAAGACCATTTCTCTTGTTAGTGAGAATTACTACTAGACATAGTTACAACATGATGTGAAGAAGTTTTTCAAATTTGCAGAGTATTTCAGATGGCGAAAGGAACAAGTCAAAATACTAGATTGTATCAGCCATCACCTATACTTGAGAGGCCATGGGAGGACATTAGCATGGATTTTGTTCTTGGCTTGCCAAGGACACAAAGAGGGCATGATTCCATATTTGTGGTGGTGGATAGATTTTCAAAGATGGAACATTTCATTCCATGTCATAAGACCAGTGATGCTATTCATATTGCAGAGTTGTTTTTCAGAGAGGTGGTGAGACTACATGGCCTACCAAAGAGTATAGTTTCAAATAGAGATACCAAATTTGTTGGTTATTTTTGGAGGAAATTATGGAAGAAGTTGAAGATAGATTTGAAGTTTATTTCTACACACCATCCACAAAATGATGGACAAATAGAGGTGGTGAATAGGAGTTTGGGTAACCTGCTAAGATGTTTAGTAGGAGATAAGCCCAAGGGATGGGATTTGATTATACCACAGGAAAAATTTTCTTACAACAATTTTGTCAACAAGAGCACTGGTAAATCACCATTCCAGATTGTGTATGGGAGTAGTCCAAGAACTAATTTTGAACTGGGAAAGATGGATAAGGGGGAGAAGAGTAGTCCCGAGGCTAAAGATTTTACTAAGCACCTAAAGAATTTGTATGAAGAAGTGAAGAAACATATCAATAAGATTAACTCACAGTATAAGGCTAAGGAAGATCAGAAAAGGAGGTATAAGGAGTTCCAGGTGGGAGATGAATTCATGGTTCATTTGCAAAAGGAAAGGTTTCTAGTTGGTACATACAAGTTAAAGATGAAGAAGTTTGGACCATGCAAGATCCTGAAGAAGCATGATTCAAGAAATGCATATGAGGTAGAGTTGCTTGATGAAATCCATATTTGACGTGTTTAACATTTTAGATTTAACATAATACCATGAAGAGGGAATTGGTGAAGAAATAATAGAAGCACAGTGGAATATTCCAACACCTACTTCAAAAAAGGAGGAGATAGAAGAAATTTTGGATAGTCATGTGGTAGAAGCACAAGAAGCAGATAATATGTAGAGTACTTGGTGAAATGGAGAGGGAGGTCTGCTGAAGATTCATCATGGTTGTACGAGGCTGTAGTTAACCATCTTGGTTTTTGTTTAACTCCTACAAAGTGACAGTCACTTTTCAAATTACTCTAGGTGTCTAATGTAGGAGCATCCAACGGTGTAGGGAGATCTTGCATCACCAAAAAAAAATTGTTTTCTTTATTTTCTTTTGTTTTTTTGAAACTCATGATGGCAGTTAAGGGGTGTAAGACAGTCAAGCATCAAAAATAGCTAAAAATGAGCACTTACTATTTTTAGTAAGTCAGCCTAAATGGACTCGTATGGACCTAAAAATTTACTTGAAGGAGCAGAGCTGAAAAAAATTTTCGGTTGTGAAAGAATCACCTCAATACCCTGAATGTTTTAGGAGAAATTAAAGTTTTCATCTCGAGAAATTTCTCCAATGTAGATCAAATTGAAATATAAAATTTTAGAGGCTTCGAAATAACTCAAAAAGTGGATGAACTGACCTACAATGGGATCACTTGTTGTAGATATCTTTGAGAGCTTTCCAATGATATGCAATAATAGCAAATCAGACACCCGAATCAAAAGTTATGGCCCCATGAAGTTGGTCCTCAAAAAAGTGAATTTCATTATGTGTCACCAAAAAGTGTATACCTTGGCACTTTTTCACTCATTTTGGCCTTCTCCACTGGATTTTGGCCTTGTTTACCTTGATTCAACCTTGCAAGCTTGCAATTCATCAATAACCTAATGGTGTTTTACTAAAGTGTTGTGAAGTGTTGTAATGTATTTCCTCACTTTTCTAAGACCCTTTCAACATAATTCACCTAAATAGTACATCCGTACACCTTCCTAAGCCTTAATACAAAGTGTTTTAAGGTGTTGTGTTGCATTTTCACACTTATCTAGGCTTATCACCCTTAAATTAACCCTTTTTCTATGCTTATTTTCCCCTTTAATGCATCTTTAGTCCCGAGCTAAGTGTGTTTCGGGAGGCAAAATTGATTAACTTCAACAAACACAAATTAATTCCTGACCACCACTAAAATTTTCCCAAGTGGACTAGGTCGCCACTTTGGGCGACCTAGTCCCTTTAGGCATAAAATTCAACAGGAATCTTGCCTCCTAAACCCTAGGGTCGGCCTATTAGGTTGCATTTTGAGAAAATTAGGGTTTCACATGTACAAATAAGGGTTTTCACCTTCATTTTTCCTCTCTTAGACTCTCCTAGCTCATTTTCTACTCTCTTTCTCTCACTCTCATCTTGTTATAAGTGTTCAAGAAACCAAGACTTCACAAGCAAGCAAACAAGCATTAGGGTTTTCAGGCTATCTCCATTGGAGCTGGTCATGCATGTTGCAGACCATCAACAAAAAAGGTTTGGTAAACATTTCCATTTAGTTTATCTTTCAATCTTGCATTCCTTTGCTTTCATCTCATTTGGGTTTAATCACCTACAAAGGGGTTTGACTTAGGAAACCCCCTATTTCCTAACCCCAATACTTTCTTGGTCTTTGCATGTGATTGTAGGTTTTGATGCAGATTAGGTGAAGTACAAAGTGTTGCAAGAAGTACCAACATTCTCCTCAAGTCACATCCAAGCCCCAAACCCTAGAAGGACAAGAAGACAAGGTACAGGTCATTTTTGGGAGTTCCTATCACAGATTGCTGCAAAAAAGGGAAACATCAAACCACAAAATCAAAGCCTGATTCCTCAAAAAGCTACAAGAGGACTAGGTCACCCCTATTGGCGACCTTGTCCCTGTGCTAGTCCCAAAAAAGGGTTTCTATATTTTTGGGCACCCATTTCCTTGAAACCTGTTTTGGCAGAATTTTCAGGTTGGAGGACTAGGTCGCCCCAATTGGCGTAAGTGTCAAATTGCTTAGTTCAGACATTTTCCAGGAAATCCCAAGGGAATTCAACTACAACATTACTTTTCTAGGTGAACACCTTCTGTTCTCCTCTAATATTTTCTAGATTACTCTCATTTAGGGCATATAGTTTAATTAGTTTGTATTAGTTTTTTTTTTGTTTTATTTGCATTGCATACACTTAGATTAGCATAATTGTACTTTCAGTTCTAGCCACATATCACACACACTTAACACAACCATCATCAATCAGCCTCCTCCCTTTTTGAATGCAACCGCCAAAAACCATATCAACATAGAGGAAAGTGTGTCATTCCTAACCAAGTGCCCTTAGAGTGAAGAAACCTAAGAGGATAGTAAGGGAATCCACTTTCCCTTGTTAGCATATATTTTTGGTGGTTCATTTTGGTGAACCTGACCATAGACCATTAGCTAACTTTCTGATTTTTGCATTTCATCTTAGAGATAGCTTACATTGCATTAATATCTTGCATTGTTTTCATCCTAGTGTTAGTGAAAAAAGTGCATTTAGTGAAAATTCATGATAAATCTGCACATTGCATTGCATTTTTAATAAGAAAACACAACAAAAATTGCATTTCCAGTTTCTATTTGAACTTAAACATTAGAAAAACCATGAAAATTAGCCAAAATACAAAAATATTTGAAACACAACACTCTTGGGACTAAGTCGCCACACTAGGCAACCTAGTCCTTTTGCACAGTTCGCATCCCACTTTCTAACATTTTCATCACCTTGTTTGTATTTCTGGTCTTTGTAATTGTTCCTCTGTGGTCCTTTCTAGTTCTACTCTTTTGATCCATTTACTGTCATTAATTCAACCTCATCATGGCCATGTCCTTCAAGAAGTTATGGACCTCCCTCAAATCCCTAATGGACATGTCAAGTTGCACCTTTGCCACTGATCCTCATGACCTTGAACCCACTCCTACTCCACCAAATCCCCATGAACATCCT
The DNA here is from genome assembly GCA_007115665.2 of Sequoiadendron giganteum. Taxonomy (NCBI): domain Eukaryota; kingdom Viridiplantae; phylum Streptophyta; class Pinopsida; order Cupressales; family Cupressaceae; genus Sequoiadendron; species Sequoiadendron giganteum. Next base: position 47,799,553 of record CM021102.1, on the reverse strand, counting down.
CCTATGGTATTAGAAGTCATTAGGGATGATGATGCTATCATGTATCGGTTCCTTAATGAGTTCCTTGACAACCTTGAAGAAAATGCTTCTTTTTACCCCTCTATGGACTAGCCCGTGATGCCTAACATATCACCTCTTGACTCATTTTCTTATCTTCATCCAGAAGTTCACACTAGAGCTCGGCTACCTACGCAAGGTGAGCCTGGTCCCTCTCAACCGGCCCCACCTCAACCATTTCACAATAACCCGATCACCCACCCTCCCATTAACCTGCAACAAAATTATGGCAAAGGGTTCACCATTTGAAGAAAACAAGGTGGTGACCTTACAAATGAACATGAAATTCACAAATAATATGATCAATTGCAACCTAGTGAACACCATACAAGCATCATTTATCATGACCCCCCTCATCCATGGCTGCACCCTATAGAGTGCCTTAAGCTCCGTAATGATGGCACGGTAATCTTTGATACCCCTCCCAAATTGGATGTTCTCCTTCCTAGGGAAAAGTCACCATCTCCTCCTGTCAACCATGCTAAACCCCTGGTCATTTTAGGACCTTCTCTTCCCATACCATCCTTTGAAGTTGGTGAGACTAGCCGATGCAAGAGGCCATATAAGTTATAGAAACTTAAGTTTCCTCTCCATCCACCACTTGAATGTGAGAGACAATTATACATCCTATTAAACAAAGGTCTTATCACCTTACCTCATCGTAATAAGTTGGTCATTCGTCCTAAAGATTCCAACACACCACATTGTGCTTATCATTTTGTTCTTGGCCATAGAAGTGATGAATGTCACCATTTGTGAGAGATACTGAGTATCACTTCATCAGTTCTGAATCCTATCCTATTGACTCATAGTACACTGTCATGTACCCATCCATGTAATAGTGGTAGAACATGTCCTTCTCACTATTACATTACCCCTCTCATCACCTATCTCAACTCCCTCCAGCCTTTCACTCAGTGGGGGCAAGAGGTTGCTAGCCTTCTCCTAGTAATGCAATTATCTTTGTCCCTTAGCTTCGTTGTCCACCTCCCACTTTTCCCCACCAAGATGTGGAGGTGGATTCCTTGCTTCACGGTTGACTTACACTTGCCTTACTATTCGTGTGTTTGTTTATGTGTTGTGTTTTCCCTATTTTGTTTACTATTGTCTCTCTTTGTTACATTCTTCTATATCTATCTCCCTTCTTCTATGTGTTGTGCATGCCTTTTTGATTTTGGATTTTCCTTTCATTTGGGGATGATGCAAAGCATTGAGACCGCAATGTCTCCTTCATGTTGACCCAAATGAACTTCTTTTTCTTTTTGTGTCCTTTTGGCCTTTCATTTGGGGATGATGCAAGGCATTGATACCGCAATGTCTCCTTCATGTTGACCCAAATGAACCTCTTTTTTCTCTGTTTGTATCCCTTTTTCTTTTCATTTGAGGATGATGCAAGGCATTGAGACCACAATTTCTCCTTCATGTTGACTGAAAACCAAGGCTCTTTTTCTTTTTCTTTCTATGGCCCTTTTTGGGGATGATGCAAAGCGTCGAGACATCCTATGTCTCTTCCATATTGACCCAAAAGGACTCTTCTTTTTCATTTTGCTTTCGCTCTCTATGTGTCCTTCTTCTAGTTCTATGTATTTGGGGGGATGATGATATTTTTGTGCTCTCTAAAACAAACATTGCAGCAACGAACATACTAACCCTAAATCCATAGATCCCTTATGTGTTTGGTGTTTTTCCTTTTGGGGGCATATCTCCCCTTTTCTCGTGCTTTCTTCTTTTTCGTATGATGTAGCCTTTCTTGGATAACTATTGCTTGACATTGGGATTTTCAATTAGGCTCTCATGTCCATTTTTTATTTTTCCTTTCTCTACTTTAAAGCAATTGCGCACAAAGCGGTGTGTAGCAATCCCTTTAAAGCGGGGGCATACATTGGCACTATTTTATTTCTACATTTTCATTTTCTTTGTCTGTGCTTCCTAGTGCAGCCTTGTCACTTCACATGATGCATTTCTCACTTTTTGGATGACATTCGGTGTGATGTCCTTCATAGGTGTGACTTATCTTAGCATATTATATTCCTCTTAGCGGCCTGATGCAATGCACTGCATCCCCTAATTGTGAATCTTCTATCCTTTGATTGGTCCTCTTGTGGAAACATTACACGCAATGTTCCCTAAGTCAAAGACCTCATATGAACTAAACAAGACTCCTTCAAACACTTCCATTTTTCATTTTTGCACCTTTTCACTTTTTCATTTCACATGTTGCACTTTTGCATTTGTGCATACATGGCCACCTTGCATAACACAACTTGCATGACTGTAGTGCCATCTTGCACTTGTTCATGGGTTATAAGCATCCAAGGCTTTGCTTGTCTCATGAACAACACCCTTGTCCTTTGTGGCGCCTTATCAAAGTTATCAGGATGTGTAACTTTGGTATGGTTGAGCGGGAAGCCCAACTAGCGACACAACTTTCCCCATAGCCACCCTTTTGTGTGTGAGTGCATACCAATAGTGGATATGTATCTCACCACCTTTTGGAATTCTCACCCGATGAACAACTAAAAATATTCGGCCCAAAGTGAGTACATCCTTTCCTTTCAAACAAATAGTCTAGATCTGATCCACAACTAGATGGAAAAAAGGTCGAAGCTTGATCTGACTTTTTCACATCACTCTTTGTGTGATCTATTAAACTTATTCTTAGTTGGCCATGGGATCTTGATCCTAGGGGCTTGATCATCCCTCTTGATCATGAGTCATCTCACCTTACTAGTATGAGTGCATTAGATCCTGCTCGACACACATGATTCAACTACTTTAGTATGAGTTTGAAGAATGTTCATACTCTCACTAAAGTGGGGGCTAAATGTGTCACCAAAAAGTGTATACCTTGGCAGTTTTTCACTCATTTTGGCCTTCTCCACTAGATTTTGGCCTTGTTTACCTTGATTCAGCCTTGTAAGCTTGCAATTCATCAATAACCTAACAGTGTTTTACTAAGGTGTTGTGAAGTGTTTTAATGCATTTCCTCACTTTTCTAAGACCCTTTCAACATAATTCACCTAAATAGTACATTCTTACACCTTTCTAAGCCTTAAGAAAAAGTGTTGTAAGGTGTTGTGTTGCATTTTCACACTTATATAGGCTTATCACCCTTAAATTAACCCTTTTTCTATGCTAATTTTCCCCTTTAATGCATCTTTAGTCCTAACCTAAGTGTGTTTCGAGAGGAAAAACTGATTAACTTCAACAAACACAAATTAATTCCTGACCACCACTGAAATTTTCCCAAGTGGACTAGGTCACCACTTTGGGCGAACTAGTCCCTTTAGGCATAAAATTCAAATTTTAAATAAGATTCAACGAGAATCTTGCCTCCTAAACCCTAGGGTCGGCCTCTTAGGTTGCATTTCAAAAAAATTAGGTTTTCACATGTACAAATAAGGGTTTTCACCTTCATTTTGCCTCTCTTAGACTCTCCTAGCTCATTTTCTACTCTCTTGCTCTCAGTCTCATCTCTTCACAAGTGCTCAAGCAAACAAGCATTAGGGTTTTCAAGCTATCTCCATTGGAGTTACTCATGCATGTTGCAGACCATCAACAACAAAGGTTTGGTAAGAATTTCCATTAAGTTTATATTTCAATCTTACATTCCTTTGCTTTCATCTCATTTGGGTTTAATCACCTACAAAGGGGTTTGACCTAGGCAAATCCTTATTTCCTAACCCCAATACTTTCTTGGTCTTTGCATGTGATTGAAGGTTTTGATGCATATTAGGTGAAGTACAAAGTGTTGCAAGAAGTACCAACATTCTCCTCAAGTCACATCCAAGCCCCAAACCCTAGAAGGACAAGAAGACAAGATACAAGTCATTTTTGGGAGTTCTTGTCATGGATTGTTGCAGAAAAGGGAAATATCAACCGGAACCCACAAAATCAAAGCCCGATTCCTCAAAAAGCTACAAGAGGACTAGGTCGCCCCTATTGGTGATCTTGTCCCTGTGCTAGGCTCGAAAAAGGGTTTCTGTATTTTTGGGCACCCATTTCCCTGAAACTTGTTTTGGCAGAATTTATGGTTTGGAGGACTAGGTTGCCCCAGTTGGCATGTCCTTTTTCTTCATTCAAACATTTTCTAGGAAATATCAAGGGTATTCAACTGCAACATTAATTTTCCAAGTGCACACCTTTTGTTCTCCTATGATATTTTCCAGATTACTCTCATTTAGGGCATATAGTTTAGTTAGTTTGCATTAGTTTAGTTTAGTTTTATTTGCATTGCATACAATTAGATTAGCATCATTGTACTTTTAGTTCTAGCCATATATCACACACACTTAGCACAACCATCATCAATCAACCTCCTCCCTTTTTGAATGCAACCGCCAAAAACCATATCAACATAGAGGAAAGTGTGTCATTCCTAACCAAGTTCCCTTAGTGTGAAGAACCCTAAGAGCCTAGTAAGGGAATCCACTTTCCCTTGTTAGCATATATTTTTGGTGGTTCACATTAAAATTTCTTCCTAGGCCAGGAATGAAATGGTGGGACTTTTGGTGCCAAAACAAAAGGGAAAGTTGAACTTTCTAGAAAATTCTAGGGTGGTTATTGGGTTAAAATAAAAGGGTTATGTGTGGTTTGTAGAAGGTGGATCCATTAGTGCAGATTGTGGCTCCGAGTAATATACATTTTTTTCAACGTTGATTTTGTTGTAATGAATCAAGTCCATGAGGCTGTAGCATGTAAGTTTTGAATCTGTAATTTCATTTTCTCAAAATAATTGAAAGTGAGTTAGTTTTTTGTCTCGCATATTCTGTGTTGGTATCTATTATTGTGATTTGTGTGGGTTTCGGGCATAGAGGCCCTCATCAACTAGGATATATTTTCCTTCAACCAGAGTTTCGAGAGTGAAATTTAAATTCAAGATTCTATCAACAAGAGAAAGAGCATAAGAGACAGGTGTGTGATTAATTTTTATTAGGTCTCTAAGCTCTCCATATTGTTTGATCATTTCTCCTTTCTCCTTGTTTGGAATAAGACTACACCTTATACTCTCCAACAAAATGAGGTAGAAAAGAATGAAATAAAATTTAATAGAAAGAACTAAAAGTGTGCTAAGTGGTAAACAAATAGATTGGTGCTTTTGGGTAGAGGTTGTAACTATTGCTTGTTATTTTCCTAATTGATCTCCTTGTTTAGCTCTTATTCATAAAAATCCTTATAAAGTGTGGATAGGAAAAACTTCTATAATGATATTTGGTTGTGAGGCATATGTTCATGTGCCTTAGGAATAACAATCTAAATTAGATCCAAAAACTTATAAATGCATGTTTGTTGGTTATGGTGAGAATATTAAAGATTATAAGATTTATAATCCTCTAACATAGAAAATAATTTTTTGAGAGGTGATTTTTAGAGAGTTTAGAGCTTATTCAGGTGAAGAAAAAATAAAGAAAAAAATGAAAATAATGCACTTTGAAATTTAAAAATAGAAAATAAGAAGATGCACACATGGAAGAACAATTAGATGGATTAGAGGAGGAAGAAGAAGAGGGTTCAAAGAGATCAAATGATAATGTACAAGTTGAGCACATAGAATAACAAAAAAATTCCATTACTCCTACCTTGTGAAGGTCCATAAGATAGTGCAATCTAGTTGATAGACATAGCCCACCAAATTTTTGTTGTGTATTTTATTTGTTAAGTATTGATGACAAACCTAGATCTTTTAGGGAGTCTCTCTCTTCAAAGGATAACGAGTCTTATATGCAAGCCATGTAGGAGGAGATGATGACCTTGGATAGTTGTGATACTTAAGATCTAATCAATTTTATCAAGGGAAGAAGCCCATTGGATGCAAGTGGGTGTACATAAATAAATTCAATGGGAATAGTCATTTAGAGTGGTATAAAGACAAACTAGTGGCCAAGGACTACTCCCAAAGAGAGGGAGTTGATTTCAATAAAAAATTCTCTCCTATTGCAAAGTCAAATTCTATTAGATTACTTTTATCTATTGCTATAGATTTCTATTTTAAAATTTAGAAAATGGATGTTAATTTTTTTCTTGCATGGAGACCTTGAGAAGTAGATTTATATGTGACAACCTAATGGTTTTATAGTGAAAAAAGATTAGCTGGTTTTTAGGTTGAAATAGTCATTGTTTGGTCTAAAATAGTCACCCAGGATGTGGTACTAGAAGGTTAATTCCTTTGAACTTAAATTGTTTTTAGGAGTGAGGAATTTCATTATGTTTATATTAAAATTATTGATGATCATATAGTAATCATTATCTTGTATGTGGATACTATGTTGTTTATTGGTAACAAGGTGATGATTAAGAAGATCAATAATAGGATTTGTGACACATTTGACATAAAGTACTTGTGGAATGTAGAAAAAAATCTTGGGATGAAGATCAACATGAATTGGGTACATAAAAAAATTGGTTGAGATGGAGTAAGTGTGAATATAATTTCCCCAAGCTCCCTTCAGGTTATTTTATTTTTCTCAACACCGACCATGCCTTTCGATTGAACGCAACATCAAGTTCCTTTCACAAGTCTTTGTTTGAATTCTTCCACTTGTAAGCCAAATTATTTTTGCAAGGATCCTTTCCTTCGCTTTTCAAACGCCCCTGCCATGCTTCCACATGTTGGTAGTTCGCACTCTTCAATGTTTCTTCCCCTCACTTCCCTATCAAGCCTCGACTACATGCCACATAGCATCGGTCCACACACATTCCTTGGTGGTCCCCACTTGCTGCAAAATATGTTTGGGAGACCTCCACGTGTCTTCACCGTGCAATTTTTCATCGCATGGAAGGAAGGGTGAACATCAGACCTCAACCGTTGGCCATGTAGATCTTCTAAAGGCTTCATCGTGCAGGAGAAAGAAAGTGATCAATGACCTCAAGTAGTTGCCACGTATTATAATTGTCGTCATGAGTATGTGACACATCTCTACACTCTAGTATACTGGGACCATTTTCATCATTCACAGGGGATGCATCTGGCGTTGGGCAACTGTGTTCATGGCCCAAATCTTTTTCGGTTGCAACGGTCGAAAAAAACCATTACTATATACATCATTGCTCATGATCGAAGGATCTTTTTGGTTACGAGCTCAACAAGCTAGGGATTTTATTATAAATACTACTTCTTCTTCCAAAGCAGGGGTTTAGATTTTGACAGAGAAATTGGTGGAAGAACCAAGCCTTTTATTGCTTTTTAGATTATTGCAAAAGAACTTACAGACTATGCCCTTATTTGGCCTTTCTATCTTCTTAGGATATTTAATAAGTTTTACTATGCCGTTATGATACTGAATGTTTCATTTGCAAAACTTCTATAAATTTAATGCAAGTTTTCTGGTTTAGATCATGTCTTTGACTCCTCTTTTTAGTAAATATGCATGGATATTATTTTATGTCATTAAGTGAATCATTCAGACTTCTACCTTTAATTTTTTTCATCTTAGGACATAACAGATTGTTGAACGAGGCCTTAAATCTTATCCAAAAGATAGATTTATCATGCCTTACATCTAAATCTTGGCGCATCACCCTCTTCAAATTTTTATTTTTATATCTGCTTCCTTTTGCCATTCAAAACCCCAGTTATAGAAGAAGCTAACTTCTTTAAAAATCCATAGGTTACTCAGTTCAATACAATAGGTCCCCCCTTTCCCATAAAGGTTGTTATCTTGTCAATTTTTGGCATCAATAGTTTCTTTTTTTATGGCATGCCTAGTGGGACCTTCTAGATGTGCTTAATCCTTGAGTAGGTATATGAGCCATTGACCTTTCACAAGATCCCAAACAAAAAATAAACTTGGTTTGTTGGTATCACCTCTAGGAACAATACCAACTAGAACCCATCACATGAACATTCAGAATCCTCCACCAACCATGTTACCTATCGCTATATAAAATTATGTGGCTTGGGATGCCAAAAGTCCCCTTGTGGCACTAGTTGCACCCACCTTTTGGGCCCCTATCTCAGTCTCTGCTCTCATAGTTATTCCTAAGTTTACCGAAGATGCCTGAAGAACACCCTCCAAACATCTGCAAGATGTGGCAGATGTGTTTTTGGTACATAGAGTTACAGATCAGAACATAGTGTTGAGGTTTCTTATAGCTTCTCCCATAGGAAAAGCATTAGATTGGTATCACAATCTATCGACTAACATTATCAGTACTTGGGATCAACTCGGGGATGCCTTTTATCAAATATTCTCAAACGATGGAGACAAGTCTTCATTGTATCATCAGCTAGCAACAATAAAGTAAGCCCCATCTGAAGCCATGATAGAATTCAATGCCCGGTTCCATACAACTTGACAAAGAATCCAGACTACCATCCGTTCATCGGCCGAGTTGGCATTCATGTTCTACTTGAAATCCATCAACATCAATATCTCAATGATGATCCAGTCACTTGGCAGAACTACATTACTAGATGCATACAATGTAGCAGTTAAGGTAGAGAATAATTTGATCAACGCCAAAAAGTTGCCACCTCGGCCCATTATGCCGATATTCCCTGAAGTATCAACTCCCACCCAAAAGATTCCATCTACTAGCACACTCGTGTCACTCCCGTCTATGTACACATATCCAAGTGCGCCACATAATGTTGCTTCTCTATCCGGTTATTTGAAGGACGAGATGAGCAACATAAAGGAGATGTTACAAAACCTAACAAAGGAAGTGACCACTATCAAGTGCAACCAGGCCGCTCCTCTAAGACCAACCTAGCAAATTTATCAAGGCAGCTAACCCTCCTACCAACAAAACCAATATCAAGGGGTCGCACACATGAATCCGCAAACTTAGACAAATAATTAGATGGTACCAGTATCGACTCCGCTGGGAGCTGCTCAAACAAGTACAAACAAAGAGTTGACTGCAGGGCAGAACAATCTCGCCGAAGATTTCAATCCCTGGTGCTTCCCCTGTGGTGATGCGCATATGCCTCGAAATTGTCCACGTGGCAATTTACAACAAAAATTTCTAGAACAACGTAGCCAAGGAATAATGCCAAATTTAGGAGGTTATACATATGCCTCTCCCCAAATGGAGAATGCAGTTCTTACTGCACAGATACAGGGGATTTTCCTGGAACAAGAAAATGACATAGCTCTCGATCACACCCTTTTCTAATGGATGGAAGGAGAAGAAGCGACGTTCACATAAGAGGCATCCACATCGGAGACCCCACAGGTACAATCCGACTACAACTCCTGATCAAAATGAGATTCACAGGCGAGCCAGTCACTCCGCAGGCTAGAAGCATCCTAGGCCAACCCCCCAACCCTCCCATGATTGCTCCGCAACCACAACTATGCAAGGAGATTTTCATAACTAGGGCCAAGGAACAAAAGCCTCCAAATTTGTCACCTTTCAACGTAGTGGAACAATTGAAGAAATCTTCTACTAATGTATCCCTTTGGGATATCTTAGCCATTCCAGAGCAAAAATCATTACTACAAAAGGCCCTTCGAGAAGATGTAGTTGTGCAATCGATAGAACAGGCTTCCAAAAAGGCTACTAACTCATCACCTCCGACCAATGTTCTTGTGAATACTAAAAAGGAGGCTTCGATCGAGGTCAAAGGAGAGAAACCAAAACCTAAACCCTTTTTCTTAACCCTCATTATGGGAAAGAAACTGCTACACAACTCCATGATCAACTCTGGTGCTAGCACCACAATCATGCCCAAGAAGATAGTTGAAGCCCTAGGGCTTAGCTATGAGCCCTTAAAGAGAGGAGTTATGCAGCTAGATGGGAACAAGGTCAAAATTATAGGTCTCATTAAAGACCTCCCATTGACCTTGTTCTCCTATCCTAACATCATGGTATTGCAAGATACTGTGATCATAGATGTCCCCCTCCAATGTTCAGCCTCTGCCTATCCCAGGAATTCACCTCGAAGATAGGCGAATACCTTTTTGGATTGGTCCCACTTAATTCTCGGGACCAAGCACAGAGTGAAAATGAAAATAATATCAGAACCTCTGCATTTAGAACATGTGGCTGATGAATCCATGATCAACTTTGAAGCCTCTCATACTTCTTTCACCAAAGAAGAAGTCGTTGGTATTGAGCCACTAGGAGATAAGAAGACAACTGAAGACCAGGTCGATCGAGAAGAGGTCTTCATGAGCGAATATGCAGATATTGATCCTTTCGACAATTATCATGCTACCAGGTTGGGCACCTATGTCATCTATGATGAGGATCAAGAGTTCTTGAGGGTATTGAAGGACTTCATGGCCGAGAAATCCTCAGAGCTCTAGACATTGCACTTTGACGGTGCAAGATATAAAGTTGGAGCTGGTGTGGAGATATGCCTAACATCTCCATCCAATGAGCAACTTCTTAGATCATTCCACTTCCAGTTTGCTTGCTCAAACAATGAAGCCAAATATGAGGGTCTTGTGCAAGGACTAAGCCTCACAGAGCGCATGGGTGTCAAACAAATCATGGTGTTCAAAGATTATGAACTTATAATCAATCAAGTCAGAAACATCTCCACTGCAAAAAATGTCTGCATGTGGTCTTATAGACATAGGGTGTGGGACCTCATTGAAAGCTTCAAATATTTTAACATTCACACAGTGCCTCGAGAGCGAAATTCAACTACGGATCACATGGCAACAATAGGAACTCAATTCGATGCTATCTTCAATTTGATTGAGAATGTGCACTCTGTACGAGTGATCGTCCAACCCTCCATTCCACATAATTATTAGAGCTAGCAAGTGTTCAAAAGTGACGAACACATTGCCTCGTTCATTTAACAGTTGGGAGAGTTCACTGATAAGTTTCAGCCAAAGATTGAAGAAGCATATGAAGGGCAGATCATTACGTTAAGATCAAACAAACTTCCAAAAGGGCTAGTAACTCTTGAAATTTTTTTCGATTGTGATGATGCGAGGAATGGTATTAGAAAATTTGTAGTAGACCAAGAAGACTATGTCGACCTTGAGGTCGGAGATGAAAGAAAACTAAAGGTCGAGAAAGAAGTTCCACAACGTGATAAGGGTAAACTTATACAATTCTGTGAAACATACGAAGGGGTCATGGCCTGGTCTTATGATGACCTCAGGGGATATGATCTTGGTATCATCTAGCATACCATCAAACTGATAGAAGGTGCTAAACATGTCTGACAAAAATAGAGGCCCGTCAATCCAAAGATTGAAGCCCTAATGGCACAAGAGCTAGGGAAGTTGATCCAGTCCAAGATTGTGTTTCCAATCAAGCACAATACATGGGTATCTAAACTTGTTCCGGTCCAAAAGAAAAATAGAGACATTCATCTCTATGTTGACTTACATGACCTAGACAGGGCATCGCTAAAGCACCATTACCACCGCCTTCCATGGAATCAATCTTACAGACTGTGGCAGGTTCAAAAATGTTTTCTCTATTGGATGGATTCTCAGGCTACAATCAGGTTTGGGTTAAATAAGAAGGTCAACATAAAACCACGTTCACCACCAAGTGGGGAACGCTCGTATACACTAAAATGCCTTTCGGCCTCTCAAATGCAAGAGCCACCTTTCAACGAGCAATGGACATCGCTTTCAGCGAATTGATCAACAAAATAATCCTCATCTATTTAGATGATCTGACTATATTTTACAAGAATAAAGATGACCATTTTGATCATCTAGAAATGATCTTCAAAAAATGCCAAGAGTTTGGGGTATCCCTGAACCTAAAAAAGTGCATCTTCGAAGTACTGTAAGGAAAATTATTAGGACATGTACTATTCGAAGAAGGAATCACTATTGATCCTGAAAGGGTAAAAGCAATAAGAGAACTTCCCCTTCTAGTAAACAAGAAAGGAGTCTAATCTTTTTTGGGGAAGGTTAACTTTGTAGGTAAGTTTATTTTTGATTTTACAGGAATAATTAGGTCGATCACCCTGATGCTTAAAAAGGCCCAATTGTTCAAATGGATAAGAGAAGCGAGAGAGGCCTTCGAGAGGGTAAAGGATGCTATTTCTTCAGCTCCTACATTGGTAAATCCAGACTTGTCAAAAGACTATAATTTATGTACTTAGTAGCAAGACAAGCATCGCCACTGTTCTGACTCAAAAGGACGATGAAGGAAGGGGAGAACATCCGATAGAATTTTACTCTCGAACTTTGATGGAATGTGAAATGAACTATAAGTTCATTGAAAGGAAAGCATTCATGATTTTAAAGGGAGTCAAGAAGTTCCGACATCTTATAGCTTGCAATAAGGTGATCATTTATGTCGCACATTCCAGTGTGCACAAATACATTATGGAGGGAGAAATCACTGAAAAAAGGACCAACTGGATCACTAAGATCCTAGAATATGACATCGAGGTCAAGCCTACAAAGACTGTTAAAGGAAGAGGGTTGTGCGAATATTTGGCACATGATGAAGAAATGAAAATCGAGGAAGAGAAAGCGAAGCTAGTCCTAACAAATGAGTCCAAACCTGAATACTACTGGTTGGCGGATAGAGTAAGATTTATGCACACCAGTAAATACCCGTTGGGACTTCCTTGTTAGAGGAGAAGATTCTACCGATTGCAAAACATGGGTACTCACTTATTGAAGAGATTCTTTTCAAGAGGAATTTCAATGATGTCCTACTACAATGCGTCACCACAGAGCAAGCAAATAAAATCCTCAACACCTTCCATAGCAGCCCTGAGGGCAGACACTTCTCTGCGAAGACCATCACCATCAAAATTCTGTGTGCTGGGTACTTCTGGCCTACACTATTTAATGAATCCTACAATATGATAAAATCCTGCAAGGAATGCCAATTCTATGCAGGGAGAAGAAAAAATTCTTCCATTCCTCTCAATTCGATAGTAGCAGATGAACTGTTTGCGTAGTGGGGGCTAGATTTCATTGGGATGATCAATCCCATCTCCGGCACCGGTCACAAGTGGATTCTCACAACCACAAACTACTTCACAAGGTGGAATGAAGCCCTTCCCCTGAAGAATGCAACAAAGGAAAAAATTGTGGACTTTCTTGAGGGGCTAGTAACGAGATTTAACCCGCCAAAGACTATCATTTCAGATGATGCAAAAGCTTTCTTGGGCTCCAAGGTATGTCAGTTCACATTTGCACATGACATATTCTTGAAAACATCATCAAACTACTACTCATAGGGGAATGACTTGGCTGAGTTGACTAACAAGAATCTAGTCCGACTCATTAAAAAGATTGGGTCCAATCATGAGAAGGAATGGCGTAAGAACCTCTGGACAACGTTATGGGTAGACCGCATAACTCCTAATTAAGCCCTGAAAAGTTTTCCATATGATCTAGTGTATGAGAAAGAGGCACTGTTGCCTATCTCTATAGAGATACCTACTCTACAACTACTCAAGTCTCTCGAAATTGAGGAGAATGGAGCTATGGATGTTCGGTTGGCCAAATTGATGGAAGTACAAGAAAAAAGGGAGAAGGATTTAATAGGCATGTGAAACCACCAACAGGTGGTTAAGAAGTGGTTTGATAAGAAATATTCAGATGAAGGTCTAAAATGCGGAGACCTAGTACTAAAATTCAACGAAAGGGCCATGAAGCCTAGCCAACATGGAAAATTCAACAAACTCTGGGAAGGTCCTTTCAAAATAATTCTGTGCAAACAACATAATGCACTCGAATTAGAGAACATGGAACAAGAAGCACTGGGAATTTTGGTTAACGGGATTCACTTGAAATTGTTCAATTAAGCTTCAATTACTTCACGCAAGTGTAAATATGTGAATAATGTAATTAATTTCCCTTTCATGTTTTGTCAGCCAGTCTTTTCAACAATTTCATAAATGCAGAAAGAAAGAAAATCCATGAAACTCATTATTACAAGAACAAAGAAAGACTATACTTCTCATGTTGCAGAAAGTAAATTCAGATGCGAAGAATTCAGTTCAATCCATATTATAGAAACACAAGAATGAATACAAGGAGTTTAAGATAAGCAAGTATATTCGTTATATATATACTTTGATATAAAATAGTGTCAAAATGGCTCTGGGGCCATACGCTCAAAAGTATGACTATATATATATATGACTTCCTTATATATATGTACACAGGCCTTTTTCAGGCATATATATACAAAAAGAGGAAAAAGCGTTTTAGGCTTCAAGTATCTAAAACATGAGCATTGTCTTCATCAGTAGGAGCATTGTTAGGGGCAACAAGAGGTTTATCACCAACAACAATGAGACCAGGAGCAACAACATCAACACCTAGAACGAGCGATGGAGGAAACACAAGGTTCCTAAAGTCAGTATACCAATCCACGTCATAAAACAACACTACATTGTAGCAACACAACAAAAAGTGGCATGCACGGGTGGCTCTCTCACGATGCTCAGCGAGTGAATGGAGTTGGAACCCACTTAGGAATGGCACCCATGGTACCACCATATCTTCTTCGATATGCCTCTGTAGGTCACTAGCAACAAGGAGGCCTAGGCCATACACTGCATTGGTCACTGCTTCACCAAGACCTCTGAGGTACCTCTTTGGAAAAATATGGAGCATCAAGCATAGAATCATGGATTTTGGAACCTAAATGTCAACCAAGGAGGAAATGAAATGGGAGCAGATATCGGTATACACCTAATACTTGTCCTCATACTCAATACAATCCCTACCCAGAACCCATTCCATAGCTATAATAGCCAGTGAGTGCTTGTTTTTAGTCATGTGCTTAAGGCGCCTATTGGAAATCTCTCCTAGAAAGGTTGTTTGAGAATTGTTGCACACTAGTCTGATTGGAGTATTCATCTTATTAGTCTCTACTCAATCACCTAAGTCTAGGCCCTATGCAAATATAGAACCTACTCAAATCACCTAAATGATAATCCTATCTAATTACCCAATGCTACTTTTGCTAATCGCTAAGTGTGATTCCTCTACTGTGTTAGGGCCTATTTATAGAAATATCTGAGGTAGCTTGCCTACCAAGCGTGGTGATAATCAAGTGTTAACTCAAAAATCCCACCAACAGGCCAACTCTATATTCCAACCCAATTACGCTCGTAGGTATAAATTGTTGCGTGCAAGATTAAGGAGCACCAATCAATTAGTGCAAATTGGTGGCAGTGCCAAGTAATGGCTCATACGGATTGATGTTGAGGTATCACGATGCCAAAAATTTCAAGCTCCAAGGTTGAGTGCAAATATTTCTAAGTACTCATTGCAATTTCAGCTTAAGTATACTTTTAGGGATATTAATTGCTAAGGCATGCGAGAGGATGGCAAGCATTTCACCGATGACTCAATTTCCCAGGAAAAACACGCCGAAGGGACGTTATCACTAATGTAATTATGAATTCTTATCTTTTCAAAAGGGGAAATTATTTCATTTCACATGGATGGGGAGATGGTAGTACATGCTGAATTAAATACAAAAAGGCAATCGTTGTCTACCAGTTGAAGTCAAGAAATCGAAGGAAAAGCTAAGTGTCGCATAAAAAGGCTAAAAAAATCATAAAGCTTCTTAAAGTACGCAAAGGGACTTGGAAGAAAAAAATTGTTAGCGATACCAGTGTGATGCATGTAGCAGCAAAGTAACATAACACATAGGTAATTGAGAAGATACACTGCCCCGGTGTGAATTGAACCTGAAGTCGAAGGTTGTCTGGTTTTGAGTTCAAAGCCTTGTGTGGTGTTCTAGGTTCCATTTATACCACTTCAGTCTTCTTTCTGGGTAGAGGTTTGAAAAATATAGAGGTTGCTTAGAGTTCCCAAATAGAAATGCAAGAAGAGAGGGCCCAAAGTTTATTTGAAGCCATGCGCATAGCACCAGCAGCCTATTTCTTCGAGGATATCTCTTACGCTTCGCTAGGTATACCAAACAAGTGAACATGGGTGAACACTCGGGTTACAAAAAATAAGTCCCCATAGAAATTAGAGCCAAATTAAAGAAGAATGGGATAATATTCATGATCCCATCCTTGAGAAGAACCCCAAGACGCTTAGGGAGGCGGCCTATGAAAGAATGAAAAGGAATAGCGACTCAGATTCCTTGGCGCATAAATGTTGGTTCAGTGGGCTTCCACAATATATGGTCCCATTCATACACTACTGCCCTGAATTGGTCAATGAGGCCATTAGACACTTCAACCCGGATACCAACACCATTGAGGGTTGGGAGCTAAATGTTATTATCTGCAAAGAGGCTATCTGGGATATACTGTGCATCCCAGAGCGAAGCTCCAAAGTACCTCGAATGGAGTCATTCACTCCAACAAAAGGGGAGACCTATTGGAAGACCAAATATTTTGCTCTGAACTTTATAACATGAAAGAACAAAGGCTTACTGGAGCTTAGAAAAAGCCAATGCAAATCCTGAAAATGCATAAAAAATTCAAAGATGATATGAAAGATGCCTTCTCAGTGGTGGCGTTTGTTTGCGGCTTGGATACTGACAAAGAGGTTCAGGAGTTTCAACTAGGCTTGGGTTTTCAGTTGTGCAAGCAACATTCTCTTTTCTAGTATGATTTCGTAGAATTCCTCGTTCAAGAGATGCTTAGCCAAATAGCGGAGTACCAACTTCAACAGAGGTTCAGGTTTTTGTCTTTCCTCGCCCACATGTTTTTACATTAGAACCCCGAATTCTTCCAGAAGCATCTAGGTTTGTCCATTTTTGATGAAAACCAAAGGGTGAAGCCGATTTCCACATAGAATCCTCTCCTCTATTCAACATATGATTATTACGCTTTTTTAGATGATTTATTGAATCCGATTTTGCAAGATCTAAGGGAAGACAACAGTGTCTTGTGGTTCAACTCAGACCAAATTGAGTTCATGCAAAATTCCTCTCCAAAGTATGATTGATTTCTAGGCGAGGACTTCACATTCGTCTGATTGTGTGGCTTCACCGAGGAACCCTTCTGGCTTTCGACATGTCTTACAGATCGGATATTGGCGCTTGAAGTGTTCTACTAGGTATCGATTATCGACTTCACCTTTTGCAGCCAAAAATCAAAGAAGAAAGAGTTTTTTAGCTTCCCGATGAGCTTCAAGACCGTGATAATGGCCAAGAGGAAGACTCATGACTTGCTCGAAGCAAAGCTAGCTCATCTGGGGCTGGTATGGATTTATGATAAATGGAATTACAACCCCGATGGTGACTTGCCAAATGAGTATGTCAAGGTAACACACAACCCCCAACCTTATTGGGAGAAGCGTCAGAATCCAATGACGTATGTGAATGAACTTATGGTCGACCTAGCTCATATTCCAACTGAAGGTGGTCAACCTCCATAGTTCGGATTCTACTACAAGACTAGGAAGTATGATAAGACAAAGCAAATTTGGGCTACTCTTTGCAATAACTTGGAAAAGAATTACAACTGGAAAGAGGAAAAGATTAATGATCTATAGGTATACCGCCAGGA